>CM016623.1:36549586-37149586 GCA_005393395.2 Gossypium australe | reverse complement strand
CAGAAATCTCACCAGAAGTACATTTAACAGAAATCCCCAATTTCTCGAAAACAATACTAGCTACATAGGAGTGTGTAGAACCTATGTCTATCAAAGTAGTATATGGGGCATCAAAAATAAAAAATGTACCCGCGATCACATCATGGGTGACTCTGTCTTCTCGGTGTCGAGCAGTATAAACTAATGCATGTTGCCTTGCCTCAATCTAATTAGCACCTCTGCTCGGTGCTCTTTGTCCTCAGCCCATACCATTACCACCCCTAGCCAGTCCACGGCCTCTCAGTGGTTGTTGTACTGCCCTCTAAGGATAAACAAAACCCAATCTTAAAGCTTGTATCTGATTCGCACGATGTGGACACTCTCTAATCCGGTGCTCTAAAGACCCACACCACAGACAAGCCCCTAATCTCCTCCAACACTCGCCCGGATGACGCCTACCACAATTACCATAAGGCTGAATCCCAGTATGAGAAATAGGAACTCCCACTCTAACAGGCCCATCAGGTCTGGCCTGTTTCTTAGGCCTCTAAGCAGAACTAGAGGGCTCTGAATCCCACTTATTCTTGCCTCTATCTCGATCTCTGTTCTAGAGCTCTACGCGCTTAACCTCATCAGTGGTTTTCACCGTATACACAAGAACTGCAAACTCTCGCTCCTTCTGTGGAGTAATCAATACCCTCAAACTATCCCTCAAGTCATCCTCAAAATAGACATATTTTTTATACTCATATGCCACCATGCCTTGAACATAACAGCTCAGTCTCAGAAATTCGACCTCATACTCAGCTACAGGCTTATCACATTGCGTCAGATTCATGAACTCGCACCTACGAGCATCCACATAGCTCACACTCACATACTTTCCCTGGAAGGAAGTCTTGAAGTAATCCCAGTTCAAATGATCTGGTTGAGTACCCTCTTCAATCGACAACCACCACTGATAAGTTTTATCGTGAAGCAAAGAGACTGCACCCTTTAGTTTCTACTCAGGAGTGCAGTCAATATCATTTATTATCCTTTCGGTGGCCTCTAACCAATACTCGGCCACAGTAGGGGCGAATCTAGTGACGCCCCTAAACAACTCAGCTCTATTGGACAGAAGCCATTCAGTTACCGACCCACAGTCCCCAGATCCAGAATGGGGTCCAACGACCCTCTCCAACACTCTCAACATGGCTTGGGACAGTGCGTCGTCCCCAGCCGATCGGTTTTAAGACCCAACCTCAGTAGCAGGTGAAACCAGTGTCTCACTCGTGTCTAAATTCGGCATACTGCTCGGAGAGGAAGACTCAACTCGAGCCTCCTACGGCGCTCGCCGCGCCCATGAATACCACGACCGCGAGTTCCACGAGCGCTTACCATATTTTTAGTTTTATCTACAGTATAAAATTTTATGCATCAGTTCCAGTGTTTATTAACAGATATTTTATGCTTAAATTATCAGAAGTTCATAAGTATTTCAAAGGTTTTAGTCTCAAACTAACTCAGTACAATTTCGGAAAGTACTAACTATAGTGTTTTCAGAAAGTTTTCTCTAAGTTCAGAAATACTTACAGGATCAGCGCCGAAGACTCGGTGTACCACATACTCGTTCAGGATAAAACAAATTTTGCTTGAAACCAGTCCTTTTCAAATGAAATTTTGGAACCTAAAATTCACAGCCCGAGTTTTGCAACCTGACTCTGATACCACTAAATGTAACACCCCTAACCCGGCCTAGACGTTATGGCCGAATCTGGGTGTGTTACGAAGAAGGGTTTTAAATTATATCTTTTAAGTTAAAATGTATCTTTTTATTCGAAACCAAGCTCGTGTTTCTGAACACCATTTGTTAAAAACCATTTGTTTGCATAAAATTTTTTTGTCAACATTACGGAAAAGAATGCAAAACAAAATCCAAATCCAAAAGTTAAAACCATACAGTCCAGAGAGTCCTAGAAATTACTAACTCTCAAGAAAAACTAGATTTTAAATTAAAACTGATATTACTAAATAAAATAAATAAAAAAAATTATCTGTCGAGTGTTCACCGCTGAGCCTCCGTTGCACCAACCCGCCTAAGTCTGTGGATTACCTAAACAAGACAGACAAACAGATGTGAGTTTTCATAAACTCAGTGTGTAACCCAACAGAAATAGTCATGCAACATACACAGAATCAGATAACAGATCAAATGTACAAAGTCCTCCCCCCATCCTCTACAGACCATCTCCGTCCATCCCATCACACAATGTGGTGTTAAAAACACCCACCCATCCCTATACACCATATAGTGTCGATGTGACACATAACAAATAATATCAGTCAAGCTGCCAAAATTTAGGCGAAAGGTCGTACTACAGATCACATCCTCCACATATTCAAATCCCACCCCAAACACAGATACATAATACATATGCAAAAATAATAGAATAAACATGCTTAACATGCTCGTCTACATATAAATACATACTTAACAGTACAATCAGGCATACATATCAGTTTCCTACTCAGATCAGACAATCAGAGTATTAAATCACATGAAATAGAGTTTGGTTAGCCCTTACCAACCCTACAGTAGGTCCACAGTCGATCGGAACAACCTGTGCGACCCTAGGGAAAATTTTAAAATTCTGGGCCCACATGCCCTTGTGGCTCACACGACCACACTCACACCGTCACACGGCCGTGTTAGTCACACGGCAGTGTCAAGCACACGGCCACACCTACATCAATCACACGGTCGTGTCTCGCACAAGGTCGTGTCCCTGTAACACCCTGGTTTTAGGGGTTACGCATCTAGTGCATATCTCAGGTGTTGGTAGGCTTCTTATGTGCTTAGGCAAGTTTTTAGGGGGTTTGGAGAACCCTGGAAGGTAGGGAAGACTTTAAGAAATTTTTAGTTTTCAGTGGGTAGGAAGAGAGCTTGGCTTTTGGGGGTCTTAAAAGAATATTTGGGAGGTTTTTGTCACAAAAGATGGGCTAGCAAAGTGGCAGGTGAGACGCCACTAAGGGCTTGTGTGTGTGGCGTCATTTGCAGGAAGGAAAGGTCTTGGGTTCAAGCTGCGGTGTTCCCCTATTTTGCATTCTTTTTGGACGGCATGGATGGGAAGAGTTGATGGCAATTCAAACTCTGTCTATGACCTAGTCAAATGGTGGAATGGTGGGAGGAGAGTAAATTGTGGGGGAGACTAGTTCAAACTAGTTTGAAAGGATGGCTTGGAGTGTTTGGGGGAGATGTGGCCGAATTTTAGGAGAAAGTTTGGGGAGTGGCCGGTTTGGTGAGTGCATTAGGGGGGTGTGCCAAAATGCACTTTTCATTTGGTGCATTTTCGGTCACATTGGGTAAAAGGAAGTTCTTTCTTTTTGTCAAAGGGTAAGCCGATTCTTTCTAAAGAATTTCTCTCATCTTCTTCACTTCTTGAAACCGAAAACACCAAACCCCTTTAGTTGCCGAAAAGTTGCTTTGTTTTCTTGATTTTGAGCTTGTGGCCGAATGTCCCTTCCACATCTTCTTCCTTCTTCATTTAAGAAAGCCGAAATTATAACTCTCTTCTCTCCATACTCTTTTCTTTGTTTGAAACCTTGATAGCCGAAACCCCATTCTCCAAAATACCTTTCTCCATTGCTTCTTCTTTCAGACCGAAAGCACTTTTCTTTGTCTTTGTTCCTTTTTGTTAATTAGTCGAATATCAACCCCTTGTTCCTCCACTTTTGTCTTGAGTTCTCTTCCTTGGTGTGAAGCCGAAACTTCTTTCCCCCTCTTTGTTAAGGGTGTTAGCCGAATCTCTCCCCTCTTCTAGTGGTTTGGTGGGCCGATTAGTGGTTAGTGTTGGGGTAAGTTCTTGGCCGAATGGCCATTTCTCTTTTCTCTCTAGTGCTTGTGGTTTCGGTTTGATTAAAGTCTATGTTGGTTTTGGTTGAAAGGAGTTAACCATTTCGTTATAGGGCCTTTGGATTTTGGAAGCAAGCAAGAGGAGTCTTCCTACTCTGTTAATCTTTGGGTAAGTGATGGTAAGAAGTTGGTTGATGGTCCATTCTTTAGTTTTTGTTAAGCCTAAGGTTATGAGACTAATTGTTGTGTTTAAGTGGAAGGCCGATTGTCAGAGGAACCACTGCTTGGTTCGAGTTTTGGTAGGAAACCAAACCTATAGCAAGGTAAGGGATCAAGGTTAATCTTTTTGTTTGTTTGGCCGAATGGTAGGTGACTGATCAATGGTTGGCTGATTTTAGGAGCGAGGTTATTGAGGATCAAAGGTCTTAGTTTGGTTCTTCGATTAAGGCTTGCAGGTGTGTACACACACACACTCTTCTAGTAATTTATGTGCGTATTATATTGTGTGTACATATACATACTACTCTGTTTTATATTTATATGTTTTGTGTGTTTGGATCCATGGAAGGTGGATTAGATACCATTAAGGTATGAGGCAAGGGGTCAGGTAAGTCCCTGTTATGAGTTCTCATTATGATGCTCTTGGTGAGCATGATGTATCTGGCATGTGATATATTGATTGGTTGATGATTAAACCCATGTGCGTTACTAAACATTCATGATGATATATTTTGATACATGTGCATGATTGATGTGGGTTGTACGATTGGAGGGGGCAGTGGTATTTTGTGCTGACGAGCACCAGTGTTTTGGTAACACACTTTGTGACTTTGGGTCACCAGAGGTTTGGCACCTCCAGAGGTTTGGCACCTCAGCGTCTCGTCCCCGTGGTTTCGCACCACAGTGGGTTGGCCCCACAAGGCGGTATTGAGGGATTGACGCCAGTGATTTGGTATCACACGATGGGTTGGCCCCATCACTCGATTATCGTGACTACGGTCACCAGTGGTTTGGTACCACATTTGTGTCTTTGGAACACCAGAGGTTTGGCACCTCATAGCGACTCGTCCCTGTGGTTTGACACCACCGTGGGTTGGCCCCACAGTTGAGATACGGGATCGTCGCCAGTGATTTGGTATCACACGATGGGTTGGCCCCATCAATTGTTTTGTGACTTCGGTCACCAGTGATTTGGTATCACATTTGTGTCTTTAGGACACCAGTGGTTTGGCACCACATTGACGGATATCGTGTCTTTGGGACACCAGTGTTTTGGTAACACATTTTGTGACTTTGGGTCACCAGTGGTTTGGCACCACCAGTGGTTTGGTACCACACGGGGTAGAGAAAGGTGTTGTGGATGGCTAGGTTGGGTGCATATTAATTGGATGCATGATGAGCATGATTATGTTTGTATATGATATTTTGCTAATCCGGGAAAAAGGGTTGCACACTGAGTCTTGGTGACTCACCTTTTTCCTTTAACTTTTTCAGGTGTAGCATAACGCTGGACCGGGATCGGAGAGGACAAGGTGGCCCATGCCGAAGATGGCGATTTATTATGTTATGCTTGATTTTGATGCACTCATTTTATTTTAAGTATTGGGTTGTAATAAAGGCCATTTTATTATTTTGGTATTACTTTAACTATGGTTTATTTAATTTAAACTCTTATTAAGTCAAAAATGTTTTACTCACATGTCTGAATGAAGTTTTCAAAATTACTGGGTTTAAAAAAAAACGAAATAGGAGGGTTCAAACAATCATGCCCAAGATTTCTACAAGAAAAAAAAAACACAAAAAGATTTTCATCCGACTTTCCCCAGTGACATAACCAGATTCGGTCGTAGTGAATGGGCCGGGTTTGGGGATGTTACAGTCCCACACACGGCCAGCCACACGGCCGACCACACGCCAGTGTGGCGTCGACAGACCCAATTTTTAGCTTTCACCGAACCTCGTTTTCTCTCGTTAGGGGTACACACCTAGTACAGTTTTAATGCGAAACCACTGCCGAGACCACCAACACCTAAAAATAGAATAACTAACAGATTTTTTGCAATCAAATTATGAATCAAAAACATAACCCAAAATAATGCACACAACTTACCGTTGACAAGAACAGATACTATCACGATTTAAACTGTTGAAGTGAAAACCATAAGTTCGTTGTCTACTCCTGCGCAATACGTACATAGAAAATCAACTTCTCCATTTCGGACTGTTACGGTAATTCAAGCAGAAATAAGAGGAAAACAATCGATTACACTTACACTTACACTTACCCACACGAACGAAAAACAAACAATTTAACGGATTCCCCAACGAAAAAGACAATGGATTGATTGATTAGAAATAGAGAGAAAAGAAGAAGGAAAAAGAAAATACAGAGAAAAAGCGGAAAAGAGGTAAACTGGCGTCAGAAAGTTTTGAAAGAGAGAGAAAAAGAATAAAATTAATCTAATTTGAATACACTCCCACTACATCACAACTCCTACAACCCACTAACCACCAAATCCCTCAAAAACCTACCACTAACCTCATCCACTCTTAGAATTTCAACTCCATCCAAATTCCACCACACGGCCGATATACACAGAAGTAAAAATTACATTCTTCACTTGTACGAGGATTCAAACACAGGACCTCCAACATACTAAATCCTTACCACTCGAACCATTAGGCTCATTCTAATATGAGTTTACAAACAATATTACAAAAGCCTACCCAGCAGGCATAAGGCTGGGACAAAAAATAACAAGATTTTCTAAAAGTGAGACTTGAACCCAAGACCTCTCAGACACACCAATAACACTTAACCACTAAAGCAAATACATATTTGTGTTAAGATTTACAAAAACAGAAATAAATTATTCAGGGCGTTACAACTAGACTCATTCTTGTCAGTAGACTTACAAATAATAAAGATAACTCTTTCGAACCAAATCAGATATATAATCAAAATTAATAGAGAAATTTCTTAGAAAAGGGAATCGAACATAAAACCTCTAGCACACAACCAGACACTTAACCACTGAACCAAATCAAATTATTTCACATAATTTAGCAATTCAAAACTAGGAAATTTGGGGCATTACATTTCATGTCAAATATTTCGCTTTCAAGCCTTTGATGGGGATGATGACAAAAGAAGATCACAAAAATCAATTCAATTTAATAACAAGAGTAATAAATATAAATCAATAACCCAATTCTTTTTTTCCATCTTTTCAAAATAGATATTTATAACAATAGTGATTCATATGAAATATAAGCTTTTCCTCGTTCACAATCTCAATATGAGATCCATTACAATGAATATATTTTAAAACCAATGCATAACTATCACAATTTTTTTTCTTTTTAGATATTGATATATTAGCTCTTTTGGAGATTTCGACTAATTTTGTTCTACCAAATATTTGAATAATATTGGTTTAAATTTTCTTTTATGTTTGTGTTCAGTTCGAGGAATGCAACAGATTTAGTCTGACAGGCTTATAAACGTTCTAATAGATTTTTTAGTTCATAATTATTATCGCAGACATGTGGATTTCAAACCAGAATCTTTTTATTAATGTTGTCATGGTTAGCTTCTAGTTATAATAAACATGCTATAATAAAATAAATTAGTAAAATATACATGTAGATCATCAACATCATCGTCATCACCTTGGTTATTATCAAGAGCATTATTACAAGTACTAAAATAACTAAACTTTCATAAGAACATACTACACATATTTTATAGAATAAAAACATACTACATATATGTTATAAAATCTTATGATGCTCTAATAAATTATTTGTACTTTATAATTCAACCTAAAATGTATAATACAATCATTCAACAATAACAAATTAATGAATCAATTAGATACTAGTGAATTTTCCTTTTTTTGTTTCTTTAATCAAAGGCAATTGATTAGTAATACTCTCCCACAATTTTCATCAAATTTCAAGCATATTTAATAACAATAATTTAATCATTAAAAATTTTAATCATTCAAATATCATGCATAATATAATTTGATAAAATAATCTTAGTTTAAAATAAACCTTAAAGTAATAATATTTTTTTCATAAAATAATTTTACCAAAAATCAATCAACAAAGGAGAAAAACATATCACGTAAGGGTTATATAAAGTTCTTTGCATAATGATTACCCATAGTGTGCATGGCTTAATTGAAGACTGAAATAGCAGTAGCTCTAGAAGGAAATTGAAAACAACTTGAGCAGTAAAATTGGAGTGACCGACTATTGCATTGATTGCTACTTGAAAGAGGTAAAGTATGGTGAAAGGGGAAAAAATGGGAAAATTAGTGGTTAAGGACCCTTGCTCAAGTGGCCAATGGCTGTGGATAATTCTTTGCATGATTTGGGGATATTTTTATGTATGTGATCTTGTTAAATAAAACTTATGGAGAAAAATAATTAAAAGAGAATTGTGCTAATAATGTATGATAAAATAAAAATATAGAGAGTAAAGAATAAAGAAAATGAGAGAGCAAAAAAGAGAGCGTATTTTATTGATAAATGGGAATTATCTACAATGCTTCTCCAAAGTCTATATTTATAGACATAAGAAGTATAAATGAAATAGAACTCTACTTCTAATGACTATTAGAATTTAAAGTACATCAAAACTTAACTTGATCTTGATGGACATCCACTTAAAAATAAAATATTCTTAACATTTTTATTATTTTTTGTAAAAATAATTTTATCTTATTTATAAAGGGTAAATTAGCAATATATGTCATTTTTAGGAAATAATTAGGGTTTTAGGTTGATTTTTTCAATATTTAGGAAAACAGACCGATTTTGGAGAAAGAAACAAAAAAACGTGTCTTGCAAGACACATTTTCAGCCAACAATAACTTTTTCCCACGGTAAAAAAATCCAACAAAAGTTTTTCCAATGGCTAGTTTATTTGCTATATAAACCCAAGCCATTTTCTTCCTTTTGCATTCCAATCTCATTCTCTCAATTCTCTCAACTTTTTTGTTCTCAATTTTTCATTCATTTTCTCTCAAAATCTTGTTATTTTAATTTTATATTTTATAATTTTTTTTGTTTTTAATAGATTTTTATAATGACAACCCACTTATTCATTTGAATGACAAAAACATTTCCGACATCCAATTACAAATGGTAAGAAAATATTATTAAAATTTTAATTTTAATTAAGTTCATTATTAAGTTAACATTGTTAATTTTATAATTTTTATATAATCAGGCCTAAGATCGAATTTTAGAGACGTATATACACAATTTAATTGCGAGGGCACCACATGTTATTGAACAACACTTGCAAGAGGCAGGATTCTTGCGTGTGTCTCGAATGCTTGGGGGGACTAAATTGGATCCCGCACTTATTAGTGCTTCAATGGAAGGATGGAAACCCGAGAAACACACATTTCATCTTTCGTGTGATGAGTGTACAATTACACTTGAGGATGTAGCTTTACAACTCGGTTTACCGATGGATGGGTTAGCCGTTAGGGGGTAGTGGTCGCTGACCATTGAAGCGTAATTTTTGAGCAACTATTAGGTAAGGTGTCGGACAAGATTTTTGGTAGTCGAATAGAAATGAAATGGTTGGAAGAAAATTTCAATTATATCGACAACTTTGCGACTGCCATTGAAAGAGAATAATACGTCCTAGCATTCATCCTGAGGTAAATCAAGGGTCTTCTAATGCTAGATAAATCTCAAAATATGGTACATTTCAGGTGGTTACTAGAACTTGTCGACTTAAAAGAAACGTGGCAACTCAATCGAGGATCAACTGTGTTGGCAACATTGTATTGAGAGATGTGTTGGGCGACACAACCATAAAAAATTAAAATTGGTGGTTTCATACTCATTCTTTAGTCATGGGCATGGTACCGACTATCATTTTTACGTCCCCGAGTAAATGCCCCTCATTTATTCTCACTCGTAATAAGGTAAAATTCATTTAATAATATAGTATCATAATATTTTTTCATTATTATATTTTTGAAATAACATATTATTTGAATAGGTGGAACAATAAGGCAAGTCATGTGGGTATAATGGCAAGCTCGAAGATATCCAACTAATGTTAGATCAATGATCGAAAGACAATGTTAGTTTTTGAGTTTTTTTAATTATAGAATATTTACGTAAGGATTTGAAATTTATATTAGGTTTTTAATTTATAATTTCATTCTAATTGTTTGAATAGATGACATATGCTGATCCGAGAATTCAAGAATGCATCTTGGCTAAATTTTTGGCCAATCGCAATATCTGGCACATCAAGGCGCTATTGATAGTTTCCGCGACGATCGAGATGCACGAATTTGGTTGAGTGATGTGCCAATTCAGGTTTAGACAAAGTATTACGTTGTCACCCCAGGACATCAAAGAACTGCATTAGGTCAACTTGCAGGGGAGAACTGACGAAGATTGGGAAAAATTCCATGCCAAATATATCTACATTTTGGAGCATAGATACGATTTCATACCTATGAGCGAACCAATTTTCGCACCGAATTTGGCAACCTCTCGAGATTACAGGACATGGTTTAGACATCACGGTAAGCCATATCTACTGTAAGAGGAGGAAAGGACTAGGCAACGTCATCGTAGGAGGACAAAACGACCCCACATGAATCCTAGGCCGAGACTACATGTCTCGATGGAGTCATCATCAACTCCAACCCCACACGAGGCACCGAGGGGTGCACCACCTCCCAGTCAGTATAGTTCATATTATTCTGGTGCTTTCACTAATCCTTTTTTTTTACACAAGCACCACATTATGCACGATCATAACAAGTATCAACACTTTCTGCATGTGTATTTTTTGTACCACATTTATCCCTAGCACCATATAGAGTGCTACAATTGTCAACAAACACCGACTGCTGGACAAATTGTGTGCCAAAGTTGAAATCGAAGGCTGAAACTGATGAATGCCTTCCCATTGATGATTTTGGCATTTCATTATAGGAGCTTTGTAACAATGTTGTTAACCTACCACACAACCTATGGTTCGACTTTATGCCATTCCAGCATTAATAAGAACTATTGTCAAACTTGGAGCACCTTCATCTATATCGACTATAACAGCCAAATTTTGGGGCTAGTCGGAATAATAGTTTTGGGACCACTAATCCGAGGCTAAAGAAAATTATTTTCATAATATTTTATGAATTATAGCATGATAGTAAGGTTGCATAGAAATTTTGGTGCTTTAATTTTAGCAATTGTGTGCTTAATTGTGAAAAAGGACTAAATCGCATTAAATGCGAAAGTATTATTTTACAAGCAAAAGGTGTCTAATAGCTGTATATTTTAATTGGAGGTCCCTAATATGCAAATAGACCTTTCTAAAGTTAATAGCTGGTCATAGGGGACAAAGAATTAAATTTTCAAAGCATTAGGTGAGATTTTGGTGGTAATTTGTCTAGTAAAATAATAAAATAAGGAGAAGAAAAGATATCATCTTTTCCCCTTCTTCTTATCACCAAAATTTCCAAAGAAAAACACCATGGAAGCTTGAAAATTTTTAGCAACTCCTTATCTCTACAAGTAAGTGATCTTAGTAGTTTTATTGAGAATTTTTGTACTTTTGGAGTCCCCAAAGCTTAAGCTAGCTAATGAGGGGACTAATTTGCAATATGGTTGAAAGTCTAGGGACTTTACATGAGAGATATTATGTTGTTTACTGAGTTTTTATGGAAGAAAATGAATGATAGTGAGTTAAGAAACAACTTTTGTGAAAGGTGTTAGCATGAAAACACCTAAATAGGACTTGAATGCAAAGGTTGAAAATGTGTAATAAATGCATGAAATAATTGGAATTATGAGTAGTTGTAAGAGTAATAAATGTTCAGTTAGGCTTGTTTAATGAGAAAATGTGATGAAAAATGATTTACGAGCCTAAGGACAAAATCGTAATTTTTGCAAAAGTACAAGGCAAAATGGTCATTTTTGCCTAAGTAGAGATTATGATGTATTATGATCATGAAATGATTGAATGAATGAAATTTTGTTGTTATAGATCAAGAAGAGCGCGGAATTAACCTTGATCGGGGAAAAGGCAAGGTTTCGGATTAAATTGCAAATTAACGCATTTTGCACCGAGGTAAGTTTATGTGTAAATGATGTATCTTAAATACACATGTTATTTTTTATTGGGGTATTGTGAGACTGAGGTCATTTATGATTTAAATGAATTGGACTTGTTAGAATATGAATGTTGAAATAGATATGTAAGTGTAGAATATTATCCGTAATAAATTATGGTAGGCTGTATGCAATACCACCTTAATTATTCTTATTGGTGGGCTATGTGCGATACAAACTTAATATTTATTCACGATGGGCTGTGTGCAATACCATCGTTTATGTTATCAATTGGTGGGCTATGTGCGATACCACCGTAAATATTCTTGTTGGTGGGCTATATGCGTTACCACCCTGTTTAAGACAAATGGTGGGCTAAGTACGAAACCACTAAGCGTTTGATATTTCTAAGAGTGACTTATAGTGAAATTGTGTTGTGTTGTTTCATGTGATCTTATGGTGATAGGTGCAGGGATGTATGTTAAATAATAAGAGCATTTGGTTGTGATATGGTTGGAATGTGGTAAGAAAGAATGAGTAAGCATGATCTTGGATTGTTGGATGCTTTTGCTTATTGTGAAATGCTATTTATTGATTAGCACATGTTATGATATTTATTTTTTACATGTAAACTTACTTAGCTTTAAAGCTTACTCCCTTTCTTTTTCCCTTGTTTTATAGAGTCAAGGAGCCGGGTCGGGATACGAAGATAATCGGAAGATCACCCACACTATCAGCTCATCTTGTTATATTTTTGAATTAGCATTTTGAGTATGGCATGTATAGGGGCTACACTGGGTGAAATGTTTGTTATTTTGGCCAAGTGTGTATTGGCTCCTTATAAATGAATTCTTTTGTACATGGCCATAGTTAATGGCTCAATACTATTAATAATGAAAAGATGAGGTTATTCATGATTATGTAGGGTATATGATTGGGTTGTTTGGTTATGAATTATGCTGGAATGGTTTAAGGTGATGAAAGAGCTCAGCAAATAGCCTCATTCTTGTCCACACGGGTAGGCACACGGGCGTGTGTCTAGGCCGTGTGTCCCCTACATGTTAGTTTTACAAGTTAGTAAGCTTTGTAGTAAACACATGGGCAGAGACACACTACACCAAAACAGATTTTTAACGGCGTTTTAAAGAAAAATGCCGCTCCGCTATAGATCTGAGCATTCGCGGCGCTTTCATAAAAATGCCGCTATAGATCTAAGCATTAGCAGCTCTTTCATAAAAACGCCGCTATAGATCTGAGCATTAGCGGCGTTTTCGAAAAACGCTGCTATAGCGGAGCTTTCGTAAAAACGCTGCTATAGATCTGAGCATTAGCGGCGCTTCCTTAAAGGCGTTTTTATAAAAACGCCACAAAATTTTGAGTAGAACAACGTCCTTTATTTTTTGAGCTTTAGTGGCGTTTTTAGGAAAACGTCGCAAAAGGTAAGCTTTAGTGGAGTTTTTTATAAAAACGCCGCAAAAAAATATTTTATTTTAGGGTTTATGGTTTAGAATTTAAGGTTTAATGTCTATGGTTTAGAGTTTTAGGATTTATGATATAATGTTTATTATTTTGGGTTAAGGGTTTATGTTTTATAGTTTAGGATTTAGGGTTTAGGGTTTGGGGTTTAAGGTTTAAGGATACTGTTTGAAAACTGAAAAATATTTGGAATTTATTGAGGTTCATGCCACTTTGTATTACACCCATATTGTTTAATATAAGAATATAAAATATATGTTTTGTACTACACTAACATTGGCCACATGAATTCCCAAAAATTTGGTCTCGAATTATGGTTTAAGGTTTGCGGTTTAGAGTTTAGGATTCGGATTTTATGGTTTAGGATTTATAGTTTGGGGTTTAGGGTTAAGTGTTTGGTGTTGTGGTTTAGTGTATAATTTTTAAGGTCTAGGGTTTAGGATTTTTTTAGAATATAAATCAAAATAAGATAAATATAAATTATTATTTTAAAAAATTATATATCAAAATGGGTTAAATCCCAAAAGCATACATGAACAATGGTTTAGTGTGCATTTGTATACATGAACTTTAATTTGATCTAGATCTTGTAAAATATTAACACAATTATTGATATAATTAACATCATTTTTTATTTATATATTGCATACATAAAAATTTATATTTATTCAATATAAAAATATATTGATGTATTTATATTTTAAAATAATGTGTATGATTAAATCAAAATTAAAGTTTCAACTATACATTTAAACCACAATTAGAATTCCACATCTAGAATTACACATTAAATCAAAATTCATATATATTTCTGAGATGTATCTATATCAAAATTTAGGTGTATACATATAATTAAATGCCATTTATATAAAAATCTAAACAACTAATGCAGACCTTACTTAAAAAAATAATGCTGATGTAAAAAGAAAGAAAAAAGAAATTCCTAAAAGAGTTGATAATGGTAATTAAATTTTTAAAATTTAATAATAAAGAATTAAAAAATTAAAAAAATTAAATATTTAATATTTAATATTTTAGTTAAAAAGTTCAATACTCAAAATATAATAAAAATAAAAAATTCAAAAAAATGATAATCTCAGCGCAAAAATTTTGAAAGAAAAAACATAGAAAAATAAGGTTAAAAATGGAAAAAAAAATTAAAATTGTGTAATAGTGGCGTTTTTGTAAAAACGCTGCAAAAAATGGAGCTATAGTGGCGTTTTTTATTTTCTCTCTGCTAAAAAACTAACTTCACTATCCCTATAACCCCGATTTTTATTTTCCCAAACCCTAAATTTCCTATGTCACCAAAATTTCCCTATACCAATTTCCCAAAATCCCCAAACCAAAACCCCCCAAATCGGTTTCCCCCACCGTTTTTTTTCTGTTCGTATGTCATTTTAATACATTTTGTTTTTCACCTAAATAGAAAAGGACATCTTCTATTAGTTGTGTGTTTTTTTAAGTAATTAGGCATTTCTAACGTTAATTGGAGCAATTTTAGGTAACAATAGCCAATCGAGCCATTGTTGTAGATTAAGTTGGCCATCCAAACATGCCCTTAGTTATGTTTGAGTGGTGGGTGCTAATTGTCAATGTTGTAATCATGTCTTGTTGGCTGATAGAATTTATGGTTTTATCACCATTTTAATGTAACTGGAAAGTCACCATTAAAATTCTATTCCATAATAACTAACATAATTTTGTTCAATTTTAAAAATTAGTTAACTGTTGAGGTGCTTTCCTCTCCCCAAATAGTAGTGTTAACTGTTGGATGTTTCTTTTTGAAAACTACAAAGCAAGTTTTATTACTTATGTTCTCTTGTCTTGGCAGCAGTCTACAGCTTAGTTTTGAACATTCTATGTACAGTATATAGTAATTTCCACAATGAATTGTGAATGGTATGCTTCATGGCTCACTTGTTCAAATCTTTTATGTGAATTTGGTTTGGGTCTATAGGGAAACCAGGAAGAAAAATTGTGATTCTATTTGTCATGCTCTATGTTTTGTTTACCCAACTCATAGATTTGATTTCTGCTTGCTGATGTGATATCTCCTTTTCTTATTTCTTGAAGCCTTCTGCATCATTCTTCCCCTTTCCTCTTGTTTACTAGCCTTGCCAACTTTGAGTACCAGGACAAGTAATATAGCCTTATTTTTATGTAGGTTCCTGAACATAGATTCAAGCACAACAATTTTAGATGTGCTTGGTGTGGTATGTTTCATTCAAACACTTGATCCCATGTTAATGCCTGAACATTTTGCTACTTAATAGTAGCTAGCTGCTGATCGTTTTCTTTTATCTATGTATTAGGGCTATAAGAATTTTACCAAGTCTGCAAGGGACCTGATTATGCGACTACAAAAGATTGATGGTGACAATTACCCTGAGGTCTGTAGTCGCATTGTACTTGCATATGAATTATGAACTCATGCTTGCTTGTAGCAAAAACTTTATATCTTATATTGAGCTGGAATGTTGCTTCGTGGTCTTATCATTTTTGCAGACTCTTCATCAAATGTTTATCATCAATGCTGGACCTGGGTTTAGGCTGCTGTGGAACACTGTGAAAACATTTCTAGACCCCAGGACAACTTCCAAGATACATGTATGTTAATACTTTTCTGCATTTTTTTTACTTCTTATTCCATTTATTTGATGGTGATTTATAATTATATGCCTATATGTTTTTGAATGACCTTAGGTTCTTGGAAACAAGTACCAGAACAAATTGCTTGAGATTATTGATGGCAGGTAAATAGGTTTAGAATTTTCATGACATGATATTTTGTTATCTTGATCTTTATTTTCTTCTTTTTGCAATCTACTTTTCATCATTTGTCTCCTTCCGAAAAGTGTATGTATTCTTCAACAATGTTCCACTTCATGGTTGCCTCTATGTTTAAAAGCTTATGGCAATATTTAAAATCCTTTCAGTGAGTTGCCAGAATTTCTGGGTGGTAGCTGTACATGTGCAAATCAGGGAGGTTGCCTTCGGTCCGATAAGGGGCCTTGGAAAAATCCAGAAACCTTGAAGGTTATAAACTTTCCTTGGCATTTAATTAATATTGCTATTGCTTTTAGTTTAAAGCACTTCAACAGTGTACTTGTTTCTAATGAACTAACACTTTGCTATACGTATTATAATTTTGTTCCAAAGTAACAAAATTATAATTTTGTTTAATTTAGGAGTTGCTTGGTGTTTGCTAGGAGTAAATTAGCTGTTTGATGGTAAATATTACACTGTTGAAATTAAATCTTTTAGAGTCTAACTAAGTTGAAAATACATTGTGTTCCTTTATCTTTTGCGTTATTCCCTTTGCAGCATCCCAAGCTCCTTGTGCTGTTTGCTTTGCCTTCTCTCTAAGGATTTTAGGCAGCCATTGTTGAGGATATTTTAGTTCTTGCTGAGCGGTGTCTTTTTCTTGAGTAATAGCTTTTATTTTTAGTACTTTTTCCTATATCTTAACCATGAAAATGCAAATTATATGGAGGCAGAGCAGGGGAAGGTGGCAGTGTAATAGAGCGACAAGTTGCAGCATATTTATACCACGTGTTGGACATGCGTGGTTGTTTCAACAAGTCAACACATGTTGCTTTTCCCCGGCATCTCACTAATTCTAGGATCCAGTTGGGTTGGTTCAATTGGACTTGTTGAATTTTATATATTATTTTGTAAAAAAGAAAAAATATGATTTACACGACACTAAACTATCAATAACTTTTTATTTATATTTTACAAATAAGTTTGGTTTTACAAATAACTTGTGTACTGTCTAGGAACATTGTGAATTCTTTATGAACTATTGGAATGAATTGCAAGGTTGCAAATATTGAGTGTCCTCAAGAAACTGAGTTTTAGTTGTAGTGTTTAAAACCATTGCAAAGTGTTTTCATTTGAAGTTTTGTTGGAATAGAGCCCTTTATTTAATAACTCATATCTGTTTTTGCTTATCAAGGAAAACTGGTATTTGGTCTCCTTTTCTTGAGTTTTGCTCAAATAGATTAGGCTGACACTTCAGAAAGAGGATGCTGTAGTCAACCATTTTCCCTCTTAGTTATTTGTTTTCTTGTCTATTTATTTTAATGGCGTGTTCGATTTTTTATGAACACTTCAGAAGACTGTTTTGCATAATCTATCATCTAAGCTTCCAGCACTAGGCCTTAGGGGATTTATATGATACTTAAGTTGTGGTATCACTGTATTAGTTATCTTAAACTTTTTTATTAGTATTATTACTACTCGATATGGGGTTCCTATCTCTTTCTCTCTCTCTATCGTGTTTCATAGTGCCATTTGGTTGCAGGCTTTGGAAATACAAGGTAAACATACAGAAGCAGTATCGGAACTGTCAAAGATATGTCTCATACACGGCATCTTTCCTCCTGGAAAGTCATCTGTATGTTTCCTTTTTTTTCTCCAAAAATTGATAACTGTTAGTTTTTTGTTTTGTTTGCATTTAAGTTATGAAAATTGTTTATGGTGTACTTCCCTGAAGTGGCATTTTGTGGGGCATTTTCTTTTCTCGAAGATTGCTGCTAACTCTAATGTCTAGTCTAATATTTAGTCATACAAATTAGTATGTGAAACTAAAGTAGATTTCACTTCAATTTCAGTTCAAATGAGATCATTTATTAGTTTTATAAATTTGTTTCCATTTTGGACAGCCTGAGATGGAGATGGTTGCAAGAGGATTGGAGAAAATTTTGAAGGTGGAACAAAGGGAATAATTGATGGCAATGGTGGTAGGGAATTGTAATTGTAGTGAAGAAATTCGTACAAGTGCGGCTGAGGCTCTGGGTTTGGTATGTTAAGACATATTTCTCTTCTATTGTGTTTGCCAAACCTCACAATTCAATTTCTCTAACTTGTATTCTTTCTTTTGCTTCAAAATTAATAATAATTATCTCAACAACGTCAATTATTTGTTTTGGTTTGATTATAATTTTAATTTATTCAGTTTTATTTTTATAATATAAAAACAAATAATTTATATAAATTATTAAGAACTCTTAAAAATTAGGCTTAACTCACAAATTTGTACTTAAATTATACCCTTTTTCCCATATTGGTACCTAAATTATTTTTACTTTTTTCCCCAAGTTTACTTTGTTAGTTAAATTGTTAAATTATTAAATTACTAAAGTAAGCGCCTATAATGATCATAAACAAAGTAGGCGCCTATAATGAAATAGTGTTGTCCATAACATATTTTTTGCTGTTAAATGCTTTTTTTGTTACCTTATCAAGTTTTCTTGTAAATATTATTAGCTAAGTTGGTTTCTATCAGCAAGATCGAGATCAACTTGAGCGTTGGCTTTTCATTATCTTAATCACTGAATCCTCAACTTTGTTTACTTACAGCTGCAAAGGCATTGGAACTTTTGAATTTCACTCCTCTGAATGGAAAGCCTATCCGGATTATGTATTCCAACCACCTATATATAATTATAATATTGGTGTGCTATGTTTCATGTTCAATGCTTTATAATTAGTTGCGCAATTCAATTCTGCCATTTCATTAAACGTTTAAGGTGCATAGATGTTGGATACTACAAGATCTTGCCTATGGATAATAGGCTATCACATAAACTAATGTAAGACTGAATTAGTTTTGCATGTACAATTTACATTTGTTTAATAGGCTATTTTATTTTATGTTAGTTTTGAATGATTTTAGGATGTATAATTGGTTGGATACAAAAAAGTTTAATAATGAAAAATCGTATTCTAGATTGATATGATAGAGATGTAGGATAGATTTGGTGCATTTTGGCACATGCTTTTTTGTAGAATGATACAGAGTTCATATCTTTGCAAAGAATGGAGAAGTGCTCAGTGATCACTACAAGCTACTTGCAGTTGATTTGCGTGACATTCATATCTTTGCAGAGTTCATATCAGTAGCGTTACAAGCAATGGGCTGATTATTACAATCAAACGGAAGTTAGTTGTGCCCCTGGAACATAAATGGATTTGTATAGGAACTGTTATCAAAGTAATGCTAAAGTATTTGCTTAAGCGGGTAGAGGGATAGGAATGGATTTGTATATAAATTGTTATCCTATTATCGCTTGTTTGCGTGCTGTGATAATAGTGCTGATTCTATTGCATGCTTCACTTTGATATCTGCTCTTTTTATAATTTTTTTG
This sequence comes from Gossypium australe, assembly GCA_005393395.2. Taxonomy (NCBI): domain Eukaryota; kingdom Viridiplantae; phylum Streptophyta; class Magnoliopsida; order Malvales; family Malvaceae; genus Gossypium; species Gossypium australe. The sequence goes on along the minus strand of CM016623.1, from coordinate 37,130,038 downwards.
ATTTTTTTTAATTTTTCATGACCTTTAGCGGCGTTTTTGTAAAAGCGCCGCTAAAAGTCATGTTTTAGCGGCGTTTATGGGAAAAGAGCCGCTCCACGACTTATAGCGGCGTTTTCTATAAAAGCGACGCTAAAAGTCCTTGTCTTTAGCGGCGTTTTCTAAAAAGCACCGCTAAAAGTCCTAGCCTTTAGCGGCGTTTTCTAAAAAGCGCAGCTAAAATTCTTGGTCTTTAGCGGCAATTTCTAAAAAAGCGCCGCTAAAAGTCTTGGTCTTTAGCGGCGTTTTTTCAAATAAACGCCACAAAAAGTCTATTTTCCTGTAGTGACACGGCCGTGTGTCTCAGCAGTGTGGGAGGCACGGCCAAAGACATAGGCGTGTGCCCAGGCCATGTGAAGTCTGCACCTTGAAATTGGAATTTAATTCAACACACGGTCTAAGGACACGGGTGTGTGCCCTGGCCGTGTGACCATAATGAGGTGATGACGTCATAAACAGAATGTCAAGGTTTTGGCACACGGGTTAAGACACGGGCGTGTCGAGGTCGTGTGAGAGACACGGGCGTGTCGAGGCCGTGTAAGAGACATGAGCGTGTGTCCAGCCATGTGAAATAAGTCAGTGTCGACCACGGGTGAGGGACATGGGCGTGTGTGACCACACGGCCTACCCACACGGGCGTGTCCCATTTCACATGGGCGTGTGGCCCCTATTTAGGTAAAATTTTTCTGAGTGTCTAAAATTTTTCGAATTATCTCCAAAACCTTCCTGAAACATGTTTAGGGCCTCGTAGGCCCATTATAAGGATGTTAGATGTGTGTATGGAAAAGTTTTAATTTGGAATGAAATTTGATAGCCCAAAGTTATATGACCATATGTGTTAAGTACGGTAACGCCTCGTATCCGATTTTGGTGTAGAATATGGTTAAGGGGTGTTACATCGACAAAATAGGCATATAACTCTATATAATTTATCCACTAGAGCAATATGAATCGATCATTGCCTTGACCTCTATGTCGATTCTAAGCTAAAATATATCATATCTATATTTCAAGCTCGAAATTCTTCTTTGGCTTGAAGTTGACACTTTTCTCTTACTTTTTGACCGAAGCTCATGCAATTTTATGCTCCGATGAAAGCAAATTCTGTAGATTGAGCTGATGCAAAAATGACCCCAATTTCGATGTCACAAATTTGATTGTCATAATAAATAATGGCTTTAATCCATCTACTCATTTTCAACTGAATAACATGTTTCACGTGTTTAAAACAAAACATTATGTAGAAAAAAGAGTACGAATTATCCAAAAAAATTAACAACGAAACTTACATGAACTAATTTACTTTGTTGAGTCGATTTTTTAAATCCGGGTCTTTAACATAAATAATCTTCTCCTTATGCAAATCTCCTTATGAAAACAATCTGCTTGAAATTTTAGTATGGAAGTTCTCTAATAGAATGGTGGCTCATTTTATAGCAAATACTACCCCAGATATCAAACATAACTTCAAAATGTTGGAAAAGATTGAACATGACAAGTTTAAAAATGCTTCTAGCAAGAAGCGCTTTCCTGAAAAGTTTGAATAGTTTTTAAAAAACGTGTCTTGTTAGAAGCGTTTTTAAAAAGTTTGGAATGTGATATCTAAATTTTATTTAGGATTAATTGACCCGAGAATCTCTGGTTTAGGGTTAGGGTTATGATTCTGAATGTTTTTCACGTGTTAGGGTTTGGGTTAAAAATGGGAAGGAAGAAACGCGCCTTGTAGAACGCGTTTTCAATTGAGGTGGCATAACGAACATTGAAAATGCACCCTATAGGTCGTGCTTTCAACCTGCATGGCAGCCACTCTAGCTGAAAACACGTCCTACAAGGCACGCTTTCAAAGTCCCTTTTGCCACTTCAACTGAAAACGCCTCTTGTAACAGGCTTTTTCTTCCCTCCTATTTTCAACCCTAACCCATGAAAAAAAATCAAAACCTAAAAATCTTGGGATAATTTTCAGACATCTCGTGAATCCCAAGATGTTTTTTCTCCCCGATTGCCCATATATAGGGGGTTTTGCTCCCCCCACTCCACTAAGTCTCTCGACCACCGTCCCTTACAAAATAAAAAAATTCTCCTCTAAATTATTATTTTTTTGTTGAGTGTTGAAATTTTTGGACAGAAAGATTTATTTGTGTTTGTGTTTGAAGGAGAAAGTGTGATAGTTTTAAGGTGTGTTTGAGTTCACGGTGATATGCTAGTGCTTGGAGACCCCAACATTTCATTTGTCGTGTCAATATGGATCCATCACCTTAGAAGCTCATCGCATTGTAACCCAGGCTCCCAGTTCATTGTGGTTATACGGTCACAAGTTGAAGTATAACTAGGGCTCCTGATTGACAGTGGTTATGCGATCACAAGTTGAAATATAACTGAGGCTCCCAATTGACTATGGTTATGCAGTCACGGGTTGAACTGTAACTCGAGCACCAGTTAGCGGTGGTTATACGGTCACGGGTTCAAGTTTTATTATACCAGAAGAGGATGCTTTATAAACCTTATACATAAGTTTGAGACATAGTCATAATGAAAAACTAAGGGGCTTTCCAGTATAATCAACTTAATTCTTTTTGTCCATCCCCACCAAAGCAATATCCTTAGCCTCATTGTTCGAAACCTATGACAAAGTTAGGGGCAAGAGGACTTTCAGAGGAAAGAGTGATTGTGGAGCTAGAGAAAAGCTGAAAGTCCTTTCAGGGCGGCAGCAGTTGCTGTGATTAAAGAACTCATTAATAACTATAACCGTAATTGCTCTGACTCGAGTTTTAGCTTTCTTTCCACCGCCACAGTCACTCCCCCTAAAAGTCATTTTGCCCCCAACACTATCATAGATTTCGGATAATTAGGTTAGGGTACTGCTCTGGTGAAGATGGAGAAAAATAATAAGTTAATTATACTGAAAAGCCCCTTTGTTTTTCCCTATGATTATGGTCTCAAACTTATGTATGGGGTTTATAAAGCATCCTCTTCCAGTATCATAAAACTTGAACTCGTGACCACATAATCACTGCCAACTGGGCTATAACAGCCCGTTTTTAGTCAAATCGGAACAGTAGTTTTGGAACCACAAATCTGAGGGCAAAATATTTATTTTATTATTATTTTAATGTCTACAGCATGATAGCATGTTTGTGTGAAATTTTCGTTAAGAAATTTTATCGTTTGAGTGCTTAATTTGATAAAAAGGACTAAATCGCGTAAAGTATAAAATTTGTGTTCTATTAGTTAAAGGTGTCTAATAGTTATGAATTATTAAAGTGAAGGTCCTTATGTGGTAATTAAACCATTTTTAATGTGGGTGGACATTTATGGACATATATTAAGTGATTTTTAATGTTTAATTAAAGGTTATAATAGTAAATAATTAAATAAAGACTAAGTAAATAAAATAAAAACACATTATCATCTTTTAGTCATCATCTTCAACCGAATATTAAAGAAGAAGAAACCATTTTTTTCCATTTAGGGTTCGGTCATTTTGAAGCTTGATTGGTAAGTTATTTTTGTCTTGTTTTTAATGATTTCTATGTTTTTGAGATCGTTGCAGCTTAATCTAGCTATCCCAGGGACTATTTTGCAAAAATTTTAAAGGTTTAGGGTTTTTCCATTGATAATTGTTGGTGTATTTGATGTTTAATGATAGAAAATGCATGCTTGTTGTTAGATAAACAACATTTGTTAAGTGATTTTTAGTAAAATGTCCAATTAGGGATTAAATTGTGAAATGTGTAAATTTGTGGTTAAATTGTGAAATAAATTATAGATATGGACTGCTAGGGACCTAATTGAAATTCGGCTAGCATGGTTTTGGTTGAATTGCATGAATTTGTGATTTTATGAAATAAAGACTATTGTAAAAATGTTGAAATGTTAGGGGCAAAAATGTAAAAGTGCCTTAATGTGTGTTTTTGGATTAAATTGAATAGGGAGATTACTAAATAAGTAAATTTTGATTATATTTAGATCAAGAAAGGCAAAATACGGATTTAGATCGGGGAAAAAATAAAGTTTTGGATTAATCGACTTAATTCGCCGTTTTTGCATTCGAGGTAAGTTTGTATGTAATAAACATTGTTATATTTGTGTTTTAAATGCTTTGATATTGCATAAATTGTGATTACGACATTGCGAACATATTCGACGACAATTTGGCAAGTGAGAAATCCCAATTGAATCTTAGGAATAGATTAGGATACGAATGACATGTCATTAAGGGTTACATTGTGATTGGGTGTTGACCTGTACGTCTTATCGGTGGCTGAGTTATCCGGCATGTGTTGCAGATTCTCGTCAGCTTCTATGAGCAGCACCATGTAGCTACGTCATGACCGTCAGCTTGTGTGAGCAGACCCGTTATAGCTCGAGAGTGAGCATCATTGAGATAGCTTCGGCTATGCATTAGCACTTAGTGTGCAAGATTCATTGAAATAGCTTTGGCTATGTATTGGCACTTAGGGTGCGAGTTTACTGAGTATCCGATTTTGTTCCAAATGGTTCAATAGGTATAACGAAGATGTGAATTGGTGAGAAATAGATACATATCGGTACAGGTATGTACGGAAAACTATATGAGCATTGAAGCTATGGAAGTTATGAGTTTATGATCAATTATCTGATAGAATTTATGTTAACCACATGGTTAAATGTATTGTTGTATATTATATTCATATTATTTGAATGATAAATGAATGGTAAGATTTGCTTATTATTTCATACAAACTTACTAAGCTTTATAGCTTACTTTGTTTAATTTTTTCATGTTTTATAGTGAAATCAAAGCTAGCTTGGATTCGGGGATCGTCGGAGACTTCGTCATACTATCCTATTATCTCTTGGGTACTTTTGAACTTAAGTGTTTTAAGTATATGGCATGTATAGGAGTTTGGTCATTTTGGTATATGAGTTGGTAATGACTTTGGTCATTTGAAATGGCTTGCAAATGTTAAATGTTTTTAGTTTTGTATATAGCCAAGAGAGTTGGCTTAATTTGGTTGGTATGGTTGTGTATATATATGTGTATATAGCTTGTGTTGTGAGTTTATGGATGGATATATGATGCTTGTGGATTATAGATATTGTGGTTGTCAAATGGTTGATATTGGAGAAGTTATATGCTTGTGAGTTTGAGCATAATGGTGCATGTTTGAAAGTTGGTGTAGGTGTGTGCAAGATTGGGTGGCAAATTGGCTTGGTAAATAGGCTATTTTTGTCCACACGGGCGTGTGTCTCAGCCGTGTGTGACACATGGACAGGTTACACGGCCATGTGTCCCCTGGTGTTGAATTAAAAATCAAGTAGTATGTTCCACACGGCTTAGCACACAGGCGTGTGACTCGGTCGTGTGGCATAACGGCTTAGTACACACGAGCGTGTATGGCCATTTTTAGGGCACACGGGCATGTGTGTTGGCCGTGTGACCCAAGTCAGAGAGTTGCACGGGGTTGGACATGGGCTGGGACACGGCCATGTAATCCCATTTCGATTGTCCACACGACCTATGACACAGGCGTGTCTTTGGCCTTGTGAGACACACGGCCGGGCCACACGGGTGTGTGTCCCCTATATTTTGCAAAAATTTTCTAAGTGTTCCAAAGTTTCCTAGGTTATCGGTTTAGTCCGGAACCACCCCGAATGCATGTTTTAAGCCTCGTAGGCTTATACTAGGGACGATATCTATATTGTTGAATGATGATTATTTGAAACTTGATAATGTATGTGAAATGTAAGTGTAATTGTATAATATGTTCGGTAATGCTCCGTAACCCTATTCTGGAGTTGAATATAGGTAGGGGGTGTTACATGGGCTCCCAAGTTATACTCCAACCTGTGACCACATAACCACCGCCAACTAGAAGCCCTAGTTATACTTCAACCCGTGATCGTAGAACCACCGTGAATTGGGAGCCTAAGCTGCAATGTGATAGGCTTCTAAAGTGAAGTTTCATCCTGACATGACAAATGAAATGTGTAGGTCTCTGAGCGCTATTGCATCATCGTGAACTCTAATATACCTTAAAATTATCACAATGTCTACCTCAAACACAAACACAAATAAATCTTTCTCCCCAAATTTCCAACACAAAAAAAACAATTTTCGAGAGAAACAGAAAACGCGTCGGGCATGCTTTCTTGGCACCCCAATTGAAAACGTGTCCTGCAGGACGTGTTTTCTAATTCTCTCTCCAAAATCGGCCTATTTCCTTAAATATCAAAAAATATATATAAAACCTTAAATTTTTTTTTAAAAAATCGGCATTTTTATCAAATTTACCTTATTTATAACATTAGCATTATTTAGTACAATTCAAAGAAAATTCAAAAATTAATATTTTCAATCAATTTGGTTCAGTTGAATCATCTTCTCTAAAAAGGCACAAATATGCCTTTAGGAATAGACAACAATAAGTAATTATATTTATTCATTATCAAATATTTTCATTTAAGTCTAAAAATGTACCAAATTTTATTTAAATTACTCATATCGTATACATCATACATATCATGTATATACTAAAGTAAGGTTTAGACATAAAAAAGTATGGTTATAATTTCATCTCTGCATATTTAATTTGATTAATATTAATATTTGTATTCCACAATCTTCATGCATGTAACATATTCAAAATATTAAAGATACATTATATCCTAAATAATTCATTACACACATTAAATCTATACATCACACGAGAAACAAAACTAACTTAAATATGTAATACTATATAATATTGTTTTTGAAACAATTAACTTTAGTGACAATAAATGAAGAGAAATAAAAAATTTAGCTTTTAAAAAATAAAAGCTACATTTTAAAAAATTTTAAAAGTATTTTTCTCAATTTGAAAATGCATTTAATTTTAAAAATTATTTTTTTAATCTATACTATTATTTAAAGGGTTAATTAAGCTGGTGTCATAAATTAATCGGATATTATATTAAGGTGAAAAAATTATCAAAAATTTATTCCTTTTATAAAATAAAAAATATTACAAAATTAATTTTATCATTTTATATTTTATGTAAAATTTAGAAAAATAAACATGATAGAATTTGAACCCAAATTACCATTACTTTTAATATCTAAACTTTATTATTTCAATCAACTATTGTTTTATATATATATATATATATATATATATATATCAAATTTTAGTAAAAGGTATTTTTTATCCTATTTTAAAAAGCTCTTAGTTGATGAAATCTGTAATAAATTTTAAGATATATTATCTTTTATTGTTGCGGTTGAAAAATTCTTTTCAATTATGTGAAAAAGTGTGGTTTGTTAATTTAATTGTTTTGCATTGCTATAAAAAATATTGTTAAATGTCAAAAAATAATTAATTTGAAATATAAAATTTAAATAGCAATTGATAAAATAAACTAGAGTAAATTAAGATTTCTTTTATTAATCTGTAGGCTAATTACTATGTGGTAAGTTAAAACTTAAGAAATATATATTTGTTTGCTAAAAAAATATTTGATTGCTATGTAAAAATAAATACTATTGAATAATCCATTAAACTTTTAATTGGTTGATAATTTTATATTCAAAAGCCAAAAAGCATATTTTTCAGCTTTTGAGTTTAAATTTAAGGGTAAATTACTCTATTAGTTACTCTAAAATTAAGTTGTTCTTATTTTAGTAATAATTTTTTTTTTGTTAATTTGATCATTACTATTAAAGAAATTGATCAAATTAGTCACTTAACTTCTTTTTTTTTAACATTAATCTCATTATAGGTTCTTATAATATCTACTCTTTTTGATACAATGCTTGGAATTAGGCATAGCCCCTCCCTAACCTTTAAATAGGAGGATTATATGTTTCAGTGCACTCGAACCCACATTTTCCTACACCGGCAACAATACTGACGTCAATCGAGCTAATACTCAATCAGCTCCATAATTAACAAAAATTCTTTCTTTTTTTTTTTCTCTCATGTCCTTTTCTCCATCTTCTCCCTTCTAATTTAAACACTCTAGTCGACCTTTTAGAAAGACATCTCAAAATCAAATCATATAAATAACAAGATTAGAAGGTGAGAGCATAAAAATTTTAAAACTTTTGGAGTGAGCTCGCAATTTAAAAAAAAAAAATCTAATCAAGGTTTTGAATGGACAATTTAAGGTCGGAAAAGACAAACGATGACAACAGTGACAATGAAAAACAGCTTTGGACATGGAAAACAAGAAAGGATAAGCGTCCCTAGGGTTCTTGAGTTGGAAAATGAATAATAATAATAATAATAATAATAAAAGCATTGAGTAATTTGATCAAATTACGGATACCAAAACAGATAATTTATTTTGTAACCAAACCAAAATAACAACCTCCCACTGAGATAGTGTCAAAATCAACTCTCTTTTTTCTACGTTGTTTATTTGTAGTGCCAAAAATGCTTTTGCTCCGAAAGCGAATTTGAAAGGCAACGGCAGACTAAATTCCATACCTGCAGTCACTTGAACCAGCAAACCGACTGGATTCTTCTCTTCTCTTCTTATAATTTATCAGATGCTGAAGACTCTTTACTTTTTCATATTTGCAGACACGGTGAGTGCCAATTTCTTTCTCTATTGCTTGCTTTATATTGTGAAGTCCTAGTTTTATTGATGGACACAATAGTTCATTCGATTGTACCCCAAGAAATGCAATCCCATGACATTCACATCTCAACTAATCCTTGTCGGTCCTCAACCCTCAAAGTCTGGTTGGACCCAATTCAATAACTTAACTTGGGAGTCACAAATTTTAAGCTCTATCCCATGTCCTTGCAAATTGTAGATATCCTAGCTCAAACTTATCCTCAAAATCAGTTTCTAGTGGCTTCCATATCAGCCTATGATCTTACCCTATCTGCATATCATATAGGGAAGGCAATGGCTGAATGCATTTCCAAAGCAACAATATTTTTCTTGGCTTCAAAGCTAGAGATATCATTCCCTCTTCCATACTCTTCTTGTTTCACAATTTCAGATTTGTAAATGAGTATTAGTGCATTATTAGTATGTTTGGGTGGTCATGGACATTGTAGCACAAGCCACGTGTATAAATATGTCATCCTCGGAAGATTCAAAATGCCGCTTTTGGGTTAGTTTTCACTGCCATGGATACTTGCAAGAGATGCTTCATTCTTTCCTTGGTCTTTTTCTTGGTTTTCTTTGAAGATTTTGGGACCAATGTCCATGGTTTTCAAGGGAAAGAGCAGATTGAAACCACGGTGGAGGAGTTCCTCAATCATTCACCACATTTTACCACAACACAAGGGTAAACAATCTCGATAGCATACAATTTTTTTTTCTTAGGAATCTCCTAATATTGTTCAAGTTTGAACACTCACATCTACTGTATTCATGGTTCATTGTGTTCAGGATGTCTGATGTGGAAGAGGTGGGAGATGATGATGATGACTGGCAAATGGTGCAGGCCAAAGGGAACCAGTTTGTTAATAATGGTCAACCTTTCTATGTCAACGGATTCAATACCTACTGGTTGATGGTATTCGCAGCTGATCAATCTACAAGAGGAAAGGTCTCTGAATTGTTTCAACAAGCATCTTCAGTAGGACTAACTGTATGCAGGACTTGGGCTTTCAACGATGGCCAATGGCGAGCTCTTCAAAAGTCTCCTTCGGTTTATGATGAGGAAGTATTTAAGGTACTAATTTCACTCTGAATGTTGGTATTGCTGTCCAAATTGTTACCAAGTTTTTCACCACAAAATGTCAGCTTTGAACTAGTGGCATATGGCAATGGCATTCATCATAATCAGATAATTAACACTTTCCTTTGGAAATTAATGCAGGCATTGGATTTTGTGGTGAGTGAGGCAAAGAAATACAAGATCAGGCTCATACTGTCATTGGTTAATAACTGGGATGCATATGGTGGTAAGGCACAATATGTTAAGTGGGGGAATGCGTCCGGCCTCAACTTGACTTCGGATGACGAGTTCTTCTCTCATCCAACTCTTAGAAGTTACTACAAGTCCCATGTTAAGGTAAGTTCTTTTCAACTATATTTTAACAGTTTTGTTTGTTCAATTTGCTGATATACATTCTTAATGGTTTGACACCGTGCATCTCATTGCATGCATATTTTATCAGCATGTTACGAACTCCTACTTAAGCAATTACATTTCTATTTCTCTGTTAATTTTTTGGCAACGTAGGCAGTGCTAAATAGAGTCAATACGTTCACAAACATAACTTACAAGAATGACCCTACAATATTTGCTTGGGAACTGATGAATGAACCTCGATGCACCTCAGATCCCTCTGGGGATACATTACAGGTTTGGCTTTTTTTGGGTAAAAAGTAGTGACAAATGAAATTAGCTTTGTATATGATCATATATTAAGCCTCTATACTATTGTGTTCTAGTCATGGATAGCGGAAATGGCAGCATACGTGAAGAGCCTTGATGCAAAGCACATGGTTGAAATCGGACTAGAAGGATTTTACGGACCCTCAGCACCTGCAAGGACTCAGTTCAACCCCAATTCATATGCAACTCAAGTTGGAACAGACTTTATAAGAAACCATCAGGCACTTGGCGTTGATTTCGCATCTGTTCACATTTATGCTGATTCCTGGTAAAATTTATCACCTGTTCTGGAAGTACAGTGAACGTTTTATACTTGCTATAAATTAATACAGACATGCAAATTCAACAGGCATGTTAACATTGATGACATATTAAAAAACTCCAGCATACGCATGTCTGTCTCACTTTTCTCTGTTAATCATAATATACTTTTGTGATTTTGCTCATTTGTCCACTCTTCTCCATATTATACGTATAGCGACTTCTTAATAGATTATTTAAATGATTTGTGAAGGATTTCGCCAACTATATCTGATGCTCATCTCGAATTCACAAAATCATGGATGGAGGCTCACATAGAAGATGCTGAGAAATACCTAGGAATGCCTGTTATCTTTTCCGAGTTTGGAGTATCGAGAAAAGACCCTGGCTACAACTCATCATACCGAGACACTCTTATCAGCACAGTGTACAAGACACTCTTGAACTCAACAAAGAAAGGAGGGAGCGGAGCTGGGAGCCTCTTATGGCAGCTATTCCCTGATGGGACAGACTACATGGATGACGGCTATGCAATTGTCCTCGCAAAGTCTCCTTCAACATCAAACCTAATATCCCTTCATTCTACAAGAGTCGCAATCTTTAACTCCAGGTGTTCTTGGAAATGCCGTTGGGGTTGCAGGAAGAAAAATCCTTTGGAGACATTCCTCTACCATGATGATCTGTAAAACTATTTTATCGGCAAAGGGACCTCGGAAGCTGCTATAATACATGCTAAATGAGAAACGAAATAGAAAACAAGAAATAAGATCTTTGTGTAGTTGTAATATATTTGTTAAGTGTGGTGGCACAACATGATTATCAGATTATATCAGCTAATCACACTACTTAGTTCCTTCACCTGCAAACTCTATTGCCAGCTATTTCAAATCAACTTTGAAAATGCACATGTATAATAACTATCAATTAAAATAACCATAGTAGTACACCTAAAATGATCATTAAGGAAAGACTTGAAGTGAAATTAACATCATGATTCGAGTACAATGCTGAGTGTTGAGCCTTCAAGCTAACGTAAGGAACTACTCTGATAGAAGGGTTGCAGCCGGCCTTATGTAATTGAAATCTGTGAAAGGGTTTGCATTGGTCTTTGGGCTAGACGCTGGAGAAAACGTCAACGGCATGTCAGTCCATCGTTTGTCAAAGTTGGCAATGCAATGCTTCCCAGCAATTTCAGGACGGAAACTGGGTTGAATTTCCCTTGCCTCTAGTTTCCTCCAGTTGATTGACTTGAACCATTTGCATCGCTTTATTTCCTCGCTTCCACCAGGTCCATTTCCAAGGCGCTTGCAAGCATCTTTATGCAGCAGCTAAAACACCAGAAAACCAATTATCAATAATAATCAGTTACTAAAAAAAATCGCCTCTTACCAAAATAAGGGTTAGCAAGGATCAGCCATTCAAGTTTCATCTTGAACCATAAAATGAAAGGGAAAGTTCTAGACCGGATATGAACATTCATTCCATGCTATGTGAATTTTTTATGGAAGGAGATTCCAACAACCTGGTTTATAATCATGAATTAAACCAGAAAGATCCAAATAACTTTTGAGACTCAAGAACCAAAACAGAAATTAAGGCTTTGAAAATTTACCCCTTTCAACAGAGAATGTGCTTCGCTAGAAAGGAATTTGGGCAGCTTCATCCTCTCCTTAACAATCTTTTGCTGAATTTTGTCTCTGTTTCCACCAGTAAAAGGAGGCTGCAAGAACAGAAAGCACCAGAAGTTAATGTTTAATTCCCACAACTGCCATCACAAGAAAGCTCACAAGATGCACCTAAAAATGTTTAAACATATATTTTTTATGTTGTTTTGAGATATGTTCTTTAGAGACTTGCAATCCCATATAAAGGCCTAAGAGGTCATACGTAGATGTTACAAAGTCATTGGCTACCAACTTTCACGATAAGTTCAGCTTCAGCAGTCAACCAAAGAAATCAATATCCTTATACCTTGACACGCTTATCTAAAATATCTAAATGTTCACCTAGTTTCTAACGTAGGCACTAGGCTGTACAGATCCATGCATCATCTAACACCAACATCAGAAACATGCAATATATGTGTACTCTATACCATCAGTTCTTTATAAAATTCATCATGATTAAGTTAATTAATGTCAACATTAAGGACCCAAAAGAAACCCAGTGTACCAAAAATTTGTAGAAGAAACTAAAGGAACATAAAGAGCAAATAATAAATGGTAAGTAACCAGTGAAAGTAAGCATTATAACATTCAACAAAGTGACATTTGATACAAGGAGAAGGAAGCAGAAATATATATATATATATATATATATATATTTAAAAAGCACTTACCTTTCCGGTAAGCATTTCAAATAATAAAATACCAACACTCCACCAGTCTGCAGCCTTATCATGGCCCTTCCCCGTAATTATTTCTGGTGCCATGTATTCCACTGTTCCACATAATGAATTTGATCTTGTATTTTCGTCAAATTGTTTGGCCAGGCCAAAATCTGTCAATATTACCTAAACAAAAAAATGAAAATACACGATAAAGATTTAGTTAATGTTCCTGTTACAGCAAGCACAAATAAATATATATGATAGAGAGGGAGAAAATGTATACATGGCCATCACCATCCAAAAGAATATTTTCAGGTTTAAGATCCCTATGCATTACGCCATTTGCATGAAGGTGTGAAACCGCAGAAACAATCTCAGCAGCGTAGACACGAGCCAGATCCTCTCTGAAAACCAATGAAAACTACTAATCAACCATTTCTTGGCCATATTATAGTAACAGAAGACAAAGATTACAATGATACCTGAAAAGACCATGATGGTGAAGCTGAAAGAAGAGGTGCCCGCCATTAATGAAATCCAGAATAAGGTACAACCTATACTTGGTCTGTAAAAGAACAGATAAGAATCATTAGCCTAAGCTCTAAGGCATTATAAAATTTTAGTTCCTTAGATGTCTGCTACAAGCATTTAAAAATAAATTCCAAAGATTAGATTCATTAAAGAGCTAGAATTACTTGAAATGAATATCTGAGCTGGACAATGAAAGGGTGATCAACTTTTGTTAAAATATCCCTCTCAGCTTTCATGTACTCTGCGTGATTCTTCTCCATTATCTTGTCTTTCCGCATAACCTTCATTGCATAAATTTCTGGTGTGGCCTTTTTCCTTACCTGATATACTTTTCCGAATGCACCTTGCCCAACTACCTTCAAAACCTCAAAATCCTCAATGCCTATGCTGATGACCTTCATGTGATCTCCATTAACATCTTTAAGGGACATCTTATCATCATCATCATCTCCAACAGAGAGCTCCTCAACTTCACTGATACTTTCTTCCTTAATACTTTCTACTAGATCCACTGAATCGCCTATCTCGCAAAAACTGAGTTTGCTTAGCTTCAAGGATTGACTGACACGAGAAGAAGGGCCGACCAAAGAATGCGATCGGCTGTAAACAATAGCTGGATCATCATAAACAATCTCAGTCACACCAGCAGCTGAAACAGTATTCTCTGGTTCACCACCACTGTCTTCTATTGAAACATGAACTGGCAGGGGGCCAAACACATCAGAAAAATCTACTTCAACCTGGTCAGTTAAAACAGCTTCCGGTGGGCTTGCAGTAAATAGTAGCCGAGCATCAAACGGTTTACATGTACGACCCTTGGTCAAACCAGATAACTGTGAGGAGACCATGTTACCAAAGAAGCAAATTGACCGACAAAAACACGATTGATGACCCCCCCTGAAATGTCACCTAAGTGATGACTACAGCAGGACTCCTATCAATGGCCTTGAACAAGATAAAGGCGATAGGAGTTCCAAGAAACTTGGGAAGCAAGCAAAACAATAGCCAGAAGAAGAAGCTGCTCTTGTTTCCTGGTTTGCAGGAAACAGTGAAGACTCCAGTGGTTCTTGAACTCATGAAGATCATACAACAATATCTGCTACTCAAATTCACAAGAAGGTCGTAAAATTAGCAGCAACAACAACAACAACAAAATAATAAAAAATATTTATTATCAAACAATTGATTCAATTATAAATGTTGGAAACAAAAAATTCAAAACTTTAGATGATAAAGACAATCGAAAATCAAGACTTACGAAAAGAAAATTACCAGATCAAAAAATCAAAACACAACGCTCGGCATGTAAACAGAGTTGGAATTTCGAAGCATGCCAAATCATTTTAAAAAGTCCTGTTGAAGTCAGGAAAATGTTTACGATTTGAAATCCCTGCTTTTAACGTTTTACGTAAATATGATGAATAAAAAAATAATAATAAAAAGGAATAATGGAAAGAGAAAACGTTTAGAGTTGTCCCATATTCTCCAGAAAACTAAAATTTTGAAAAATGAACAAATCGTTGGCCTCAAAACTTCTGTTATAGATATCTAAGATGAATCAATGAAGTGAAACTTGATAATAAAGATTAAAGAAACAGAAAAGCATGCAGAGAAATCAAGTAGTTGACGATCGAAATATTGATAAATTCAAAAAAAAAAAAATCCAATAATTCAAGACGATGTATCTTAACAAATAAAAGCGCCATTGATTATAAAAAGATTTGGAAAGAGAGAGAGAAAAGGTTTACGTGAAAAGAAATTACCTGAGAGAGAGAAGGAGAGGGAAGAGGATGGCGAAGGGCAAAGGCAAAGCGGAAGCATAGATAGATAGAAGAATTTAAGTTGAAAGTTGAAACAAGGAGACGCCACCGTTTTTATTATAATATTAATAATGTGCTGTAAATAGACTTGCGTTGCATAAAATACAACTCTCCGCATCTTCTGAGTGGTTCATACGAATAGGAATATGCTTTATTTATATACTTTATGATTGGCATAACGAAATTTTTGCGTTCCTTCTTGGGTGGCAGCCGTCAGTGTTACCCCAATTCCACCGTAAACCCCCTTCTGTTTAATCTTTTATATGTACCACTAAATGATTAATGCTTTCACGGATCAAATTATATTAATTTCAACTCTAAAAAATATATATTTTTAATTTACACGCAACTCCCACGATTTGAAATACGAGGAATTCCATAATTTTTAGGAAAATAAGAATAAATAAAAAAATCATAAATTGATGTGAGCACATAAATAAAGATATATTGATAATTGAGAGTTTTGATCTAAAATAACTTAAAATTTAAAATATTTTATGAGTTTTAATTTAAAGGAAAAACAAACACTAAAAAAAGTTAATCTTGGGAAAGTAGTATTCAACATTCTTATTTGACACCGTCCCATTATAATAGATCACATCTATTATGTGGGAAAAGAGAGTATTACTTCAAAATCCCAAATTGAGATTCTCAAGCATTGGGGATTGCTTTTTAATATTTGGCATAGATTTGGGGATTGCTTTTTTATTTTTTTTTCCTAAAAAGAAAAAGAAAGTTGTGTGTTATTAAAAACTTCCTTCCAACTTGTAAACTCATGGTGAGATAATCAAGTGAAAAAAGAATGCACAAATTCACCCATCCAATCCATTATAATATCCATCCAACACAACACAAGAAATGTGAGAAAGTATTCACCAATGATCTCACGTAAAATGAGGAGTGTCTACTACCTAAGAACATTGAACAGCAGAAGAGAATCGAAGTCCACTAGCGGTGGCACTATAAATGACTATACATTGAGAACAGCACAGCACACAAACCCTTAACTTTTTATATTAAACGGGTGATTTTAGATGATTAGTGTGTTACTTTCTGTAAGGTTAAAGGTAACATTGAATATTATGACTATGAGATAAAAGATTTCATCTCACTATAGCCATCATCTATTCAAAAACACTCTTAATCCATGAGATTTATTTAATACCAATAATTACTAAATGAGTTAATGAGATAAAATACTTACAATTTCAACCATATTTAAAATTTATTATGGAAAAGAAATGCACATAAAATAATTTATTCGTACATAACTACTTAAAAGACACATTATCACAATAATTATTTTCTACTTTTAACTTGTAAGGCATGAATTTTTTAAAGACAAGCAAGACAATGTCTGACTAAAACCTCAAGCAACAACCCTTTCAAATCTCCAAGGTCAATGTGACCTCTTCATCCCAACAAGTAAAATTACCTGTAAAGGATAAAAAGTTTCTTGCCTTAAATCAACTCAGTCAAATTTGATTAAAATAATTCAAAATATATATTTAATTTTAAAAATATATGAATATTAATATAAAAATGCATTTCTATTTTTATATTAACACTATCAACAGTAAAATAAGTCCGGTCCGAAATAATTAATAGAACTATTTTATTTTTTAAACCCGAACTGCAACCCAGTCGTGGACAGCAATACTCAAGACTACATGTGAATCTGACTCTAAGAAAGCAAATCAAATCTTCATAAAATTAGCATACTGGCTTGGACAAAATTAACGACGACAAGGGGAGTGACAAAAGTGGGGAGCAATTGGTTAAAAAGGAAAGCAAGAGGAGGAGGAGGCGGCAAGTGATGAAGAGGTCAAATATGGTGGCAAAGCAAGTAATAAGCATCCAATCTGCTTAATGCTTAGGCTTTGTGTCTCAATTATGTGTGGATACCACCTCCGTCAGTACTTTGCTCTTCACATTCTTGTCATTATTATTGTTTTAATGCCAATTTTCAGCTCAATTTGGAATCTTGGGGTTGATTATATATCCTTCAATATTTCATTTCTAGGAGTATCTCAGTTTACTGCTGAGTTCCTTTGTTAATATTTGCTTTTACCATTCACATTTTTGTCCCATAAAGCATAAAGCCAAAAAAATAAACTTCTATAAGAAAAGCAAGTACTATTTTCTGTGGAATTAGAAGTTGAAATTTTAACGTTTTGAATGCCAAAAAGTATGTATTTTCTTTTTCATATGGAAAATTTGTGCTTGAACATGATTTGCATTTTAGCCAATTCGTTTAATTTTTAGGGGCTTTTTATTATTTGCCTTGTTGAGTTTTAACAATTTTTCAGGAAACAAAAGTATGTTTCAAAAATTACAACCAGAAGTGAACCAACGTTACTTGTGCAAGTTGTTAATACATATGCTGTTGTTTCCGTGGTCGGTATTGGTTGTGGAGGTGAGGCCAAGCTTGCTTTCTGGGGAATCAGAAAGGTTTCTTTGACAAGAAGTTGACAAGGTAATAGATTATGTTTTTTGTATTTTGCATTTAAATACTGCTATTCACAATCAAGTCTCTGGCTCATGTTTGATGTCTCTATAAGTCTGTCTTTAACCAAAATAGATCCCAAGTCTGTAGGTCAAGGGTTATGCTTGCTTTTACTATTATTTCAACTTACTTTCCCGGCCCTGTAATTCTTCACTAGCAGTTTTCTTTTTCAGATAGTATGTAACTATGTTTCTTTGCTTTTAAAGGTTGGTGATGTTGGGCTTGTTGAAGATGAGACAGTGATAGAGAATGATTGGACTTGAGACTCTGGTAGGTTTTGCTCCGCAAATATCTTATTTCACTGTTTCGATGTACATCTCATCATTTTTATCGGTATAAGTTGTTGATTATTCTGCCCCATGTTGAAGTTGCAATTTTCTTGCCTGGTATTGTGCTTTTTTGCAAAATTTCTGCTGTTTGATCCTATGAAATTCTCATGACTAGTTGCTCATTTGACATAGAGTTGTATTGTTTCAGCTTGCAACTGTTGACTGTGCACTAGAAACCCTTTCCATGGTTTTATTTATTTATGGATGAATGAGGTTGATATGCTAAATTCTCATCAGATATCAAAATTTCCCGTTTGTTATGGTTATTAGGAATTGCTTTTTCTTTTCTTTATTTTATATCTTAGATTATATATATCTGAGAGCTTAATTTTGATGTTTGTTAGGTAGGATACAAAGTTGTAACTCCAGGACATCAAAACATTGGGAAGGGGGGACTACATACTTTATGCACTAGAAGCTCTCTGCTTATTTCATTGTGCTGTATATCATTTTATTATTTCATATGTTTCTTGGCGCGGGGCTATACTTGAATCTCTTGAGTTGGATTCTTTCGATCATTCATTCAACTTCTGTAATTTCACTGTCATAATCAGATACGATTCCCGGTGAGCACTTAGGCATTGCTTGTTGAGGATGTGCTGGAAGTTGTGGCTGATACAGTAATATCAGGCTAAAAAGCTTAATATAGCCGTACAACTTTTCTACTGCTGGGACAATGTAGCTTCTGTTGTATTTGACTAACTGAATCGGGTTGTCCATATATGTAGAGTATAAAAATCCCATATCCATATGATGACCGTGTGTTTTGATCCATGAGTTGGTTGTTACTTGTTCTTCTTTTTAAGACCTTTAGAAATAACTACTCCTAAGCTGTAGGCATCGCGGGAAACGCCTAATGCTATTTGGTGTTCAATGCATTTGTGCATCCTGATTTCTGAAAAAAGGAAAAAACAAAATTATTGGCCCATGCAGGGATCGAACCTGCGACCTTCGCGTTATTAGCACGACGCTCTAACCAGCTGAGCTAATAGGCCAATTGCTTAAATTTTTCAAATTACTATATATAACAAAAAAAATGCTTGTCGTTATCAGATCCTATTATTATTCCATTCCCTCTGTTGGGCGGAGGCAGACAAATACATCTAATTAGGCGCTCTTTGTTTTTTATTGTTGCGCAGCAATTTATTTAAAATTCAGATTTCATTTCAAAAACAAATTCAAATTAGAGGTGAATATGAAAATAATTTCAAATCAAGGCATGGGTTCTGTCTAATTTCACCCTTCAAATAACTTATTTTACTCTATAAAAATACTAAAATAATAAAAATAAAAGTAGATTTTATTGTACAAGATATAAAAGGGTGTCTTTGTTTTCTTGGAATGTCCATTGTATTGTTTATCAACCGTATAATTAATGGGTTAAGTGATAAAATAATTAATATATAAAATTTTAAGTTCGAGTATTGTAAATTAGAAGAAAAAAGGTTTATTAGGTTACTTTGATATCAATATTGAGCCTCTTACCATTTGTTTAATTGGAGAATTTTTTTTTTGGGCGAGGGGGTTTACAAATTTATAGATGCGGATGTCTCTGTTTTAAAAGCTGAAAACTTTAGTTAAGAAGTTTAAAGATCAAATTAATAGAATTTATTAATTTGGAAGGTTAAAATTATTGAATTATTTAGAATTAGGATCAAATAAAATATGTAAGTATTAAGGGTTAAATGTGTTATTATACCAGTTAAAAAAATAGTTTCCATTATAAATTTAACGGTGAGTGACCAAAATAAAAATGAAATCAAACATTAGTGCTTAAATTAAAAAAATTTAAAGTTGATAAGTCACCCAGACATAATTTGTATACCATTTGTACAGTTTACAAATTAATTCTATATGTAAATAAAGTGATAGCCGTTAGCGCCTGCTTCTATTCAAATTCAAACCCTCCTTGTTTTTATATCTGTCTCCTCTCCCTTTCCTTTTCTCACCACTCCCATTTGCTGCTTTCATTTTTTGGTAAAACAAAATCCCTAATCTCTAAGAATGGCGACGCCTGAGATTCATGTCAGCGCACGTAAACCTCTCCAGCCAAAGAATACAGCTGCCGCCGATGTCAATTTCGTGGTGGTGATGAAGGAAGGCTCAAAGACTAAGCAAGTAAAGTCAAAGCCCAAGCAAGAGCACCGCCTGGACGATGTTTCAAACAAGGAGAACCTGAACCACCATCATCATCCCGTGACCGTTTACGCTACACCCACGAAGAAGAAGAAGGTGGAGGCGGCGTTGGATTTAGATTCGTCGTTGGCGGAGGAGCTCAGCGCCATGAGGAAGAGGCTGGAGCGGTTGAGGTTGGATAAGGAGAAGACGGAGAAGATGTTGAAAGAGAGGGAAGCTTTCTTGGATTCACAACTGAAGGAGATGGAGGACAGAGGTCAATTTCAGAAACAGCTCGAAATCGAGGTTGATAGATTGTTCAGATTAAAGGAGCTCAAATCTTATTGCATGGTAACTAGTTAAACCAAGGCAGCCTTAAAGAAATTAACAAAACAAGTAGTTCTCTTTTTTTCTTTTCCTTGCAAATTCATGGTTTGATTTTGAAACAGAGGATATCTCCAATAAAGTCACTGAGGGAGAGACAACAATGTGGCAGGAAGAACAATGAAGTGCAATCACTGGTAAGTTGTTTTGAATTTGATTAAAACTAGCAATTGAACAGAGTAAACGATAAACATGAAACCCAGAATGTGATTTCTTTCAATCTTCTTTTTCAGGATATAAAAGCTGCTGCAGAATGGGAGGAAGAATCCATGGATGAAAACACATTGCAGAGCCCAACTCCATCAGATTCATCTAAGTTTGTTGGAGAGAATAATAATGATTAATCATGTCTTTCCAAACCAAATCAAAGCTATCTCAGCTGTATGGTTGCGCTTTTTGCTTTTCATCATTTCTTTTTATTTGTCATTTTGAAAGGAAATACTATAATGTAATTGTAAACTAATATTATTGATGGGAATTCAAATTCAGAGGCGCTCCTCTTTGAGTTTGACTTAAAGATTGTTCTTTTTAGCCTTTTTTCTTTTGGTTAGGGCTCCACAATCCTGCCTTCCCTGGTAATAAAGCCACATAAACAAACAACTTGCCAAAGCGGAAGAAAATGATACCAAAACCCTTTGGGGTATAAAAACAACCACAAATAAGAGCCTCCATTTACAACATTGTTGTTGGTACGATAAGAAATTAAGTAGGCCTAATTCTACATCTACCATTCTCCCTACCCTTTAGAAACAAATAAAAACTACAGGAGTTGTTTTGATAAAAGAAAAAGAACAAGCATTAGCTACTTAACATGAAATGAATGCCTCATGCCATCCAAGCTCATCTTTCCACCAGTTGAGCCTCGGTTTTCGAGATGAGTGGGAGATATGGAAGCACCTAAGTTGTGGAACAGCTGAGTTCTGGTTTTTGCACAATCATCCCCTCAAAGTTATCCCTATCAAAGTCCCAATAGCAGAAAAATATGAATGAAAGATGAATTCTAAAGTCCCACAAACTCCTCATAAACAGAGTGAAGCAACCAAGATGATCAACACTACATCTCTGGATTTCACTAACAGAATTTCCAATGGTTGTTGCAGTTGACACACGTAACATAGGTTGTCATAGGTTCATCTGCACTCCTTGTCTGCATTTGATAGTAAGTGGTCTTGCGTTGACCACAACGACCGCACTTAAATTGATCTGTCGTGGCCTTTGGCGCAACACCTCGCTCGCAATCAAATAAAGCTTTTTCTTTAATTTCATTAATTTCACGTTGCCTTTGTTCACTTGCCATTTCCTCTGGGGTCATTGTAATAAGCCTTTCTGGTTTCACTTCTCCGAGAAGAACCTTCCTCCTTAAATCTGGGTTGTTTGGATCCTTAATATTGAACATTATAGATCTGTACTTAAATTTCTGGGCCCCATTTGATTTACCCATCTTCTCAAACATCACAGATTCAACAGACACAGCAACTCTGATGGGATCGCAAGCATTCACTTGATCAAGCATGTCCCCATCAACCTCACTCGGGACTTTAGACAAGGCCTCTACAAGAATCTCCCTAAATTTGTCACGCACAAGATCGTTACATTTGACCATTGATGTCAGCTTTGGTGGACCAGCAGGTGGTTGCGATGATTTCTTTACATTCGGTGATTGTCTGTCATCCTTACAAATCTTTTCAACCTTACCCATCTCTCCCCGATCTGTCTTCTTGGCCATTGCAACATCTCCATTTGCTTCCCTCTTCTCAACTTTGACAGATTTTACTGAATTATCTTTAGATACTTTCTCAGCCTTTACATTTTCTGTATTGGAGAGCTTTTCAGACTTCACGGCACTTGGCTTTGGAAGTTTCTCCGACTTAATGGCACTACTGATACCATTTTTCTTACTCTTGTTAGTCTCCTCGATAACAACCTTTTTCCACAGTTCAAGCAAGTCAGAAGCCACAGTTTGAATCTTCTCCCTGGGATGCTTAGTGAGAGGTCGAAGCCTTTTCCCAACCTGTAATATATATAGGGGATCAATTTTTCTTAAGTTTACAGATTCAACGACATACACATAACAAGATACGTAACAACCTGGAGAAGAAGGTTATATCGAAACCATGATCGTAAAGCTATCAAACAACCTGTTTTTCATTCATTAAAATTCTAAAATTACAAGACAGAATAGCTTGTACAAGGCTCAATAGTTAACAAAATAGGATGCTAAAAAGGTGGATGGAGAATAAAGGAAAGAAACACTTTACTAACTTACTTGTGGCAGAACGTGCCACTAAGTTTGAAGGCCTACCTAAAATTTTGAAAAAAAAAATTAGGGGCTTAATAAGAATTTTTATAAATTTTAGGGGTTTA
This sequence comes from Gossypium australe, assembly GCA_005393395.2. Taxonomy (NCBI): domain Eukaryota; kingdom Viridiplantae; phylum Streptophyta; class Magnoliopsida; order Malvales; family Malvaceae; genus Gossypium; species Gossypium australe. The sequence continues at coordinate 37,107,039 of CM016623.1, read as the reverse complement.
ATTAAATTTTTTTTAAAGATGAATGAAAAATTTCAAAAATTTTGGAAGCTCTAATTAAATTTTTTAAAACTTTTGAAAGATTGAACTAAAATTTATAAAAAACTTGAGAAAGCTTAATTAAAATATTTGAAAATTTTAAAGTGTATAATAAAAAATTTGGGAAATTTGGGGGCATGAGGTTCCGCCCCTAGGGAGAAAAGTGAGAAGAAAAGAAATGTGATGGCGTGTAATTTGCCCACCAAGCCAGGATTGATTTGATTGGTTATTTTATACTTAACTATCAATCCTCCCACCATGACCTCCCTAATCTTTGATTAAAAATAATATATTTGACTAATTGAGTAAACCCTATCCCCTACACTTCTCTACCATAAAAGAGGAACCTTCCTCTGGGAATAACCATATACATCTTAAATGCTCCTACATTTAGCAGATGAAGCAGCGCCATTCATCTGTCCCACAATCTAAAAGCCGAAATCAAAATATTATAAACTGCACTGCTTGTTTGCTACCATTTCAAGAGAAAAGAAAAAGCTAATTTCTCAACCAAGCAGATAAAGGAATTAAATTTCTCTCCTAATCTACTGTCACAAAATGAAAGCAAAGAAAAGCCCAGCTATAAGAATGTTGATTCATGAGAATTCAAATAAATAAAGAAATCTATATTAATGGAATGCGGGTGAATAAGAAAAAAAAAATACCTGAGTAGAAACAAGAATATCGTAAGAGACAGGGAAAGCCCTTAGCTGCTTCAAGGCATCGACGCATCGGGAAACCTCGGAAACGGCGTCGGAGGCAGCGGCTAAATCAGCCGCTTTCTTGGCAGCTTCGAACAAATCCACCAGCTCCCTCTCCATTCGCCAAAATAAACCTAGAGTTCAAAACTTAAAAAAGAATGATAAGAGAAGCTATGCTTCACATTTTATAAGGATGGTTTGAGATAGACCGAAGCCAACAAGATGAAGGATACAAGTGGTGTTTTGGACTTTCTGGTTTAGTTCCGGAACTGGGTCAACATCAAGGCAGAAACTTTGGGGGATGGTTTCTTGAAATACGGATTATCGTTCTCAGACGTCCCTTGATCTGAAGGGAACCGACGGTCTCTCATCATTTGGGCTTCCTTCTACACTGCTGGGCTGTTACATCTGTTTTTAGACTCTCCTAGTATTAGTAATCAATTAAGATGATTTAATTACTAGTCATTTTCAATCACTGCTGATCTTAAATTTGAAAAAATATAAATATATAATACCCAAAATAATTATAAAATTAATGGAAATTTTTATAGAATAAATATTTTTTTGTTATTTAAAAGATTAAAAATATTGATAGAGTGATTAAACAACAATAAAGTTTATAAAAGTGATATTTTCTTTTTTTTTGGTTAGAGATGGTGAGCTCCACGCTATAATGATCTTCGTCTTCCTCGCTAATTTTAACGTTTCTGATCATGGCATACCCTGACGCATCCTCAATCAGGATTCCCAGTACGCCGCTCGGTGGGAGTGGATAAAGGTGGGTACCCAAGGTTTGCGTCATACCAAATTTTGCTAGCCAGTCAGCAACTCGGTTCCCCTCTCGGTAGATGTGCCTCATTTGGGTCGTCCATGGTTTTCTCAAAAGCTGCCGGCAGCCCCTTATAAGATGTGCAAACTGGTGGTTCGGGTCCGGTTCAATTCGGATCCATGATAATGCGAGCTCGGAGTCTGATTCGAGGATACATTTCCTGATTCCGTAATCCCACGCAAGCTGAAGTCCTTGGTATACCGCCATTATCTCCGCTTGAGCTGCTGAGCATATACTAAGGTTAGTGACGCTGCCTGCGATTTAGCTGCCCGTGTCATCTCGAAGGCTTACAGCGGCTGCCGCACAGCCTGGGTTTCCTCGGGATGCTCCATCCGTGTTTATAAGCGTCCATCCTGAGGGCGGTGGTTTCCAACTAATCAGCCTTTCTTGTCTTTTGGGTTGCGTTCCTGCATTACAAAGGGAAACAAAAGAATTATTGATGTAGTTTAGTTGTTCGAAAATGAAAGCTAAGGTATCACTAGGTGGATCCTTCCCTTGGAAGATAGATTCGTTCCTCCACTTCCAAAGCCACCATAATGAAACTGCGAATGACACGTTCCATTCGGTCCCATGTCGAGTTCGGGAGCGGCATAACGTGTTGGCCTTGATCCATCTACGCTCCTCGCATCCAAAAAATTCTTCTTGTAGATTCTTTGGAACCATGCGGATCCAAAACTGTTTGGACGTCGGGCAGTCCCTTAGAAGGTGTAGCATGTCTTCCGAAAGCATTGCGCACCTCTCGCATTGGGCCGTTGAAGCAAGACCTATTCTGACCCGGCGTTCATTAGTCATTATTCGTCCGTGCAGGACCAGCCATAAGAATGTTCGAATCCGTTCAGGGACGTTAAGCTTCTCCATGACATATCAGCATCAGGATTATTATTTCCTGAGAGTAAATCATAGGCGGATCGAAAGGTGAACTTTCCATCCGGTGTACCCTTCCAAGAAAGCCGGTCTTTTTCTCCTGGGGCTAGATCCAGTGATATCGGGGCCATCTGTAGCAGGGCATGTTGGGGTAGGAGCGTTGCGAGTTCATTCCATTTCCATCCTCGGCCATGTTCCCAGAAGGCCGCCACCTTCCGATGTCGGAGGGCCGGAGGATAGGTGTTTGTACCTGCTCAAAAGTGATATTTTCTAAACAACCGCTAACTTCATCTGTGGTTTTCTGGCACGTTTTTTTGTCTGTCTTTGTTGACACGGTTTTTTAGTTTTTTCTTTTTAGTTTTTGTTGGATTTTTCAAATCGAGATAATGCATCAATAAAGACTAAGATGGCGAATTTGAATTTTGATGACTAGAAGGAAGAGGCTTTTCAGGAGGAAACGACTGAGTCTAAAGAAGAATTTCGCTTTTGTTTGGTTGGCAGTTGCTTGACAGATAGTGTGGTCCATTTTTCATCTTTGAGAAACACCATGGCTGATTTATGGCACCCTATTGGGGGCATTGCTATTACTGATCTAGGTGAGAAACGTTATTTGTTTAAGTTTTTTATGAAGTTTATCTAAATAGGGTTATAGAAGGAATGCCATCGTTTTTCAATAACCATTTATTGATGATGCACAAGTTACAGACAGGAGAGGATCCGCTAATATTGCCTCTCAACCATGTTGAGTTTTGGGTCCAAATGCATGACTTTTCATCGGACCTTATGTCAGAAACAATGGCACGACGATTTGGATCTTTCTTGGGGGATTTTTTTTGTCTATGATACAAGGGTTCCTTCTCTAGGGATGAAGCGATACATGATGCTAAAGGTTTTCTTAGATATACAATTGGCCTTTAAATAGAAAAAGAAGGTTATGTTGGGTGATTGAATGTTTTATGCTAGGTTTCAATATGAAAAACTTAGCTTGTTTTGTATCTGTGGAAAACTTGGTCACAGTGAAAGTTTCTATCTGGTGAGGGTAAGGGTGTATTCATCACAGCTTGTTTTCAGATGTGATATTACTTTGCCAGCTCCAACAAGAAAGGGTCCGATGGAAGTTAGCCGTTGGTTGTGCAAATCAGATGGAACGAGGAGTCAAAGTCTGGATAAGGAAAGGGAACCTATCTTGTGCAATTTTAGGGATTTTCTGAGGAACTTTTGTCCTAATCTCAATCATAATCAATCAGGTTCCACTAATGAAAGGATTTTGTTGGAAATCCATGGCATTACTACGAAAAGATTTAGGCATAATGGTTTTGAGCCATCTGTTGCTGGGCTTATGGAGATATGATTAGATGATGAAACTAGTCCTATCCAAGCAGAAGACGGGAAGAAAAGATAACGGACGCTGGGAAACACATCCAAAGTTTTGCTTCCAAGAGAAACCAGAGTGCCAAACGACAATGAAGAGGCATCGGCTGGCTCTACTAGGCAGGGCAGCTGGCCACAATGAAAACTTTTAGTTGGAACATCCGTGGGTTGGGGAAGCCACGGATAGTTCATCATCTCAGCAATAAACTGAGAGAAGCTTGTCCCCAACTTTTGTTTTTGATGGAACACAAAATCAGTGCAAAAAGGTTGGAAAGTGTTAGGATGAAATGTGGTTTTCCAAATCGTATCGATGTAGGAACTGAGGGATCTAAAGCCTGTTTATCATTAGGTTGGAGGCAACATGATATGGTCATTTTACAGAGTTATTGGCAGCATCATATAGATGTAGTGGTTTATGAAGAACAAGACAGTTTGATGTGGCATTTTACCGGTTTTTATGGGCATCTAGATGAAAGATTCAAGAGTAACACTTAGGAGTTTCTTCGTCAGTTGGGTCAAGATCAAACTCTCATATGGTTAGTTGTTGGGGATTTCAATCAAATTGCTTTCTTTTTTGAGAAGAAGGGTAATTGTATCTGTGTAGAGAAAAATATGGAAGCTTTTCGCACTGCCTTACTTGATTATGATCTTAGTGATTTAGGTTTTATAGAGAGATGATTCACTTGGGAAAGAGGCTAATTTGCTGCAAACAATATTCGGGAAAGATTTGATAGGGGTTGCAAACTCGTCATGATGGAGTAAGTTTCCAGAATTTTCTATTGCACATTTAAGCCATTCTTTTTCTGACCATTGCCTGGTTTTGATGGATACGAGAGGCCGAAGTAACACAAGGCATGGGAAAGGAAAAATGAAATTTAGATTCGATGCAGGCTGGCGTCTAGAGAGGTCGTGTGAGACTGAAATTCGAGATTATTAGGCATCAGTAAAAGAAAACTTGTCGGTAAAGTTTAAGGGGTTGGGAAAGAAACTATAAATTTGGAGTTGTACAATTAAGGGAGAATGAGAGGCCCGTAAAAGAAGGTTAGAAGACAGAATGAAAGAGTTATATACGAAAATTTTGGATGAAAATATTCTTGTTGAATTGACAAAAATTCAACTTGGTTTGAATCTAGAGACGGACAATGAGGAAATATTTTGCGAACAAAGATCACACATCAATTGGCTTACTAATGGTGACTGGAACATTACCTTTTTTCATAAGATGGCTACAGGGAGGAAATAGCGTAATGCTATTAAGGGCCTTAAGGATGATGTAGGGCTTTGGATTTCTAAAGAAAATGAGATCATGAGAATGGCCATATGTTATTTCTGTAACTTATTCACGACTTCAGAAGCAGGGGATGCATCGAGAATATACGGTACTGTTAAAAGAAGGATTTCAGATGAGATGAGTGACAATCTACTGCACCCATTTAGAGAGGAGGAAATTTGAGCTGCTGTCAAGGATATGGCTCCTCTTAAAGCTCCAAGAATTGATGGTTTCCCGACTTTGTTTTATAAAAAATATTGGCATATTTTTGGAATGGATGTCACGTCATATTGCCTTGTTGTGCTTAAAGGTGAGATAGGGCTTTTTTTTATAAAACTAACCCCAAAAAATTAATTAATTACATAAATAACCTATTTTTTGATAAAATACGAAAATATCTCAAAATCTACAGTAAAAGTTGGTGGAGCCAAAGTGTTTGGTGCCACCAACATGCCATGTTAGCAATTTGCTTAAAAAATCAATTTTTTGGTGGAGTCATGTAGAATGGAGCCTCTTATATAAATACTACGGAAATACTGCGACTTTTGAAAAAATGGGAGGGCTTTAAGTAAATTTACCTTTTTCTGGTGGAGCCAAATAATTTGGCGCGTAGCCTATTTTACTGCCTATGCAAACAGCCTGAATTTTTTATTTTTTTTTCATTTGTTCCTTTTATTGATTCTTTCTTTCATTTCTTTGTCCTTTTTGGTTTTTTTATTTTGTCTTTCTTTATTTACTTTTTTAGTTTATTTATTTATTTGTCCTTTATTTGTTTTATTTATTTGTTTATTATTGGTTTTATAATAGTTTAAATGTATATTTTAAATGTTTTATAATATTTTTTTAAAATTTTATATTTAATTTTTTTAATATTATAAAACATTTAAAATATATTCTTTTTAAAGATATGACCTTTCAAATTTATTATTTAGTTTATAATATTTTAAATGTATATTTTAAAAATTTTAAATATTATTTTATAAAATTTTAAATATAATTTTTAAAATAATTATTTTTAAAATTATTTTTAAAGATATCCAAACGTTTTTTAAATTATATTTAAATTTTAAAAAAATAATATTTTATTTGGTGGAGCCATTCACTTTATTATAAGTATAAATTTTTAAAATATGTTTTTTAATATAAAAATTGAAATTTTAATATTTTATTTTGGTGGAGTCATTCTTCTCCTCCTCTTGATTCTCGAGCATATATAGAATGGTGAAATTGTTGTGTTTAGTAAGAGAGTTCAAAAATTCTGTTGAAGATGAATCACAAGGTGTTTTTGGTGTACGTTCTTTTTTATGGTGAAATTATAGAAGGTGATGTTGGTTGTGTATTTCAAGGTCAGCAAAAAGTAGGGTTGAGATTGAAAAATATGAAGCTGACATAAATGAAAAGGAAGATCAGTGCGAAAATAGCTATTCTTTGTGGAAGAGCGATGTCCAGATTATTTTACAAGTTTCCAATCTCTACAACTCCGTTGAAATTTTGTGAGATGCAACTGTTAAATGATGATGACTTAGGCACTATGATGAAAATATGGTGGTTGAATGGGAGCGAGAACCCCCCCAACTAGTTGAGTTATTTACTGAGTTAGTAGACTTAGAGCCTATTGAGAATGTTAGTCCAATAAGTCAACATCGCAAATTTGACTTTGATCTTAATGTCAAATGGACAAACCAATTAGAATGCGGAGGGACATCGCGATACCCGAAAATTCAAATTATTGTGGGAGTTCGTATAATAACCCTACACCTGGTCCTCGTCTACTAATACATCCGGAGGTGATAATAAGCACAGAGGCAGACATCGAAGAAAGGACCAATAATGGTGAAGATTTTGATCAGGACATTGAAGATTTTAGTGAGCCCAATGTTGATGAAGTTCTGGACGATATCGATGATAAAGACCCGGAGGAGGTTGAAGATGTTCACGGCCCTTTATTCAGAAACCCAAGTCGTGGCATTGTTTTACGAAATGAACATGGGGGCGACATGTTTAACATCGATCTAATATGCAGGGCATGCATCTGAATTCCTTGAGTATGCCGATATAGTACTTGCTCATAGATTGGCGTCAAATTTGCAGTTGGAGGAGTTGTTCGTTGGGCAATGGCTCAAGAACAAGGCAGACTATGTGTTTGCCATCAAACAATACATCATGAAGTTGTCGATTCATTACAAGGTTGCCAAGTCTACACCGACATTATATGTTGGGGAATGTTAGAGAGCCGGCGATGGTTGTGGTTGGCCGGTTTGAGCTGTATTTATACAGAGAACTCAACAATAAAAAATATGAAAATTAGAAAGATGCCATACATGCACTGTCACATGTATGTCTCAAGACTACCAGAAATTAGATGCCAAAAGTATTTGCAACTGCACCATGCCACTAGTGAAAGATAGTTCAATTCCTGTGTTGGCATTGATTGCGGACATGCAAGCCCAATTCTAGTACAGAGTGTCGTACAGGAAAGTGTAGTGGGTGAAACAAATGGCCATGCAACAACTGTACGGCGACTGGGATGAATCATACAATAAACTTCAGGGTTAGATTTCAGCGATGGTGGAGTACATCCCAGAAATTGTAGTGGACTTGCAAACCTTGCCTTATAGAAGCCCTAATGGACAATTGGAACTAGGGAGAAGAGTTTTACGTCGACTGTTTTGGACTTTCAATTCATGTGTTAGGGCATTCTCCCACTGTAAACAACTAGTGTAAGTTGATGGAACATAGCTTTATGGAAAATACACGCAGATACTTCTGACTGCGGTTGCATAAAATGGTAACAGAAATGCACTACCGATCACTTTCGCCATCGTGGAGTTAAAGAACTCCGAATCGTGGGCATATTCCATTTAGAACTTGCGAAGGCATGTTGTAAAGCAAGACAACATTTGCATTATCTCTAACAGATTAAAGGGCCTTGTTGCTGCGATTCGACAATCCGAGGTTCCATAGAGATCCGTCTATTTTATTCGTCACATCGTTGTCAACTTGCACAATGAGTACAAGAATAAAGATTGGCGTAAACAAATCATGAATATGGGTAAAAATATCGTATTTAAATTTGTATTTGTATATATTTCGAGTTCATTTCCTAATTGGGATGGTAACGTGTTTTATCGGAATACATACGTAGGATACGAGCTGAAAGCACACCGGTTCAGACATAAGTTTGTGAGGTTAGAGACTGCTATGGTAGGGTCTAAACCTCCTCTCAGACAGTGGTTAGATAGCATGGGGCCGTGGTAATGGGCTCAATGTTTTGACGAGGGGTATCGACACGGTCATATGACGACCAACCTCATTTATGCCGTTAACTCCGTCCTGAGGTGTACGCCTCACTTGCCAATTTCAACGATTTTTTTCAGCCACATTTTACAAGCTAGCAACCTTCATGCCAAAAATGGGGTTGAAACAAGCAAAACAGTTAGAGGCAGGATACGTGCACGTCGAAAATATCAGGGACGCCATGAAAAAGAATGCTCAAAAAGCTTGGTCGATGAATGTAGAACTATATTCTTGAAACTTAGAAACTTTTTGAGTGACAGATACATTAGTCGTCAGTCAGGGATCCCGCCACAGTCCTACAGAGGTGATCTCCAAAATAGGCGGTGTGAGTGCGGGATGTTCCAAACACTACAGTACCCGTGTACGCATGTGGTTGCAACGTGTGCTACCTACAATTTGAATGTTGAACAATATATCGATGATGTGTACACACTTAAACATACGTTGCATATTTAGGGTAACGAGTTCCCCGTATTAATGGATGTATCGACATGGGAAGTGCAACCGCCTGCATTCAAGATGTTGCCAAATCAATCACAACGTAGGAAAGTCAAAGGTCGATTGACAACAACGAGGATTCGGAACAACATAGATATCAGAGAACAAGTCGATCCAAAGCGTTGTACCATATGTAGAATAGTTGGCCACAATCGGAGCAAGTGTCTCCATGGAAATGTCTATATTGGTCAATATTCACGGTATGAAGGAAATTAAATGTTGTACCAGATGTTTGCATTTTTTGGTCTTTTGTAAATAAAGTTTGTATTGTTTAGTGCCAAGCTTTTATTTAAAATTAATAGTTGCAACTTTTAATACTTTAAAATATATTATAAAATTATACAAAAATGACTAATACAGAAGTTGTGGAATTATAAACTAATACAACAAATATTATATAACACTTGAAATTTACATAACTCAAAATTGGAAAGAACTGGGAGTGGTATCGTTGATCGGGTATGACGATTTACGGGCTTTCATTGATTGGGTGGACGTTGGGGTGTACTGTACACATTAGGAGGATCGGCAGCTAGATCGAACGTGACTTGAGGCGGGGTGGAGTACATGTTATTACCAACATATCAAATGATATTGGTGGTTGCTCTGGGTGATATGAACTCGAACCGCCCATGACCGAGTGATATAAACTCGAACCGCCTATGTCGGGGTGATATGAACTGCTCTGTGACTCATCACAAAAATGGCCAACCCATTGGTCCGGTGTGTTCAAAGGTTGGTCCTCCGAGTCGGGCTCCGCCATATGTTAATCCTCTAGCTCCCATATAGGTTGACTTCTACGACTGTAGCTGTGATCCAGTACTATCATAATTGCCCACCATATAAATAAACGCGCCATCGAGTCATGTACCACTGCATGTATTCAGTCGAGGGACTAAAGTCAAACATATAGGAGTGCATTTCAGGTCGCCTGTCGTACTGGGCATTCCATAGTGCTACATAACATTGATGTTCCACGCTCTAATCTATTGTATGCTTGCCCATTATGGTCTTACCGTGGACATCAGCAAATTGTTGTGGCTCGACCGGCATAAATTATCTACACCGAAACTATTGCATAACTCGATCGGTGTTGTACCACTCAACAGTTGAGAAGTTAAGCACCGGTGTTTTGATCCACCACACATGGGCTTCGACGTGAACCCAATGAGAAATAAGGGTTGCAATGTCCGGTGCAGAATACGACATCCACAAGAACTGCACAATATAACATAATAAGTCAAGTCACATGACATACTGCAAGTGGATAAGTTAAATAAACGTTACTTAAACCATATTAATATATATTATTTTCTCTCCGACGGATGCCTCTATCATTTTACAGTAAATGATTAATGTTTGGCTTGCAGCAATCCCAGAGATGTGGCCCTTCTGAAATCGAAACAAACAAGTTAGCAGTTAAACTTAGGAAAATATTATCCACACTTATGAGTCATTAAATGTTAAGTATAATTTTGTTTTTACCTATTTACAAGTGGCTACGAATATGGTTGGTGCCTAAAAGCGGCTAGAAATGGCATCTGGTATAGAGCCCAGGACTATAGCAGACTCACACAACCAGCCATGTTACTAACCCCATGTTTTGTTGCTCAGCAAAGCTCAAGGTACAATATAGCCAACACTGTTGATCCCCTGCTATAAGTACCAACACAAGAGAAATCTTCCAATAGAGACAAGTACTTTAAGAGAACCCTATTAGACATGTTGTCCGGCATAAGTACCCTCCGATCAGCTACATAATATAGGCTCGAGCAACACACATCACCTCGTGCTCAGTGGCGGTGCTCGATAACTCCTTAAAATTTTCTTTCAACAATGCCAATGTCAAGCATGTGAAATTCTATTCCCCATCACTAGATGACCGTCCAAGCAATCTGTGGCATAGTACTGAAGGTTCCAACACTTTGCTTCGGCCCGTGACCACAGCACCGCCAACTTGTAACCCAAGTTGCATAGCGACGTCTTCCAATGTGATAGTGCACTCCTCGCAGGGCATAATGAAGGTGTAAGTCTCCGCACACCACCACTCAACCAAGGCGGATATTAAGTTCGCCTTCAGGTCAAATCTTCAGATCAATGCAACATCCCCAAATCCCTCCAACTGTAAGTATGACATGATCTGCTTATCCGAATAATACTTGGGAAAATGAAACCATGACCTCAAAATCCAATACCCATCCTGTATGGTAAATTTTTTATAAAAATATGATAAATTAATTATCTATATAATTTAAACATAAAATTATATATTAAAGAGTAAAACGAAAATGTTAAGAAAACAAAAACACCACACTTGTACTATACCAACATAGCCATTCTAAGTATTTTTTATGTAAGTTAAATTAAATGAGTAATAAAATATTAATAATAGAATGAAGATTTGTCATAAAATATTAATAATAACACGTAGAGATTAAATTTGATTATTATGTCCTAACCATAGTTAAGCATTAAAACAAAATGCAACCATATAACTACAAAAAGTACATAAAAAAGACAATAATGTCCTAAAAAACATAGGTGGTTTGAGTAAATATAAAAATAAAAAAAGACTTATTTTTATTGAATCGATATCTATCATAATATATAGAGTTTTACATAAAATATAAACTAGGCATATTCAAACTCGAAAATTTGTCTTACATACGAGAACTTTTATTAAAATATATATATTCATTCGTTAAAGACAAATGTAACTTTTTTGTTCCCCCACAAATGGAGCAAAGCACAATAACAATGCAAAATTAAGCAGAAATATGGTCATATTAAAAAAATTAATATATAAATTTATGAATGTGTCAGAAATTTAATAAAAATTATAACTAACACTTAGAGATCAATTTCATGCAAAAAAGAGTTAAAAAGGGATAATAACAACTAAATAAAGATCAGTTTCATGCAATCAAAACACATTGAGTAAAGTAGCGTTTAGCAAGAAAAAACGAGAAACTAAAACAATTTTTTTATTTAATTTATAATTAATTTTGCTGTTTCGTTGATCCTCGATGAAGTCTGATCCATATTTGCTCCAGAAGACATTTTGATATCTGCATAATTTTAAAAAATTACATAAATTAAATATAATTAATTATTCTATTATAATAACTATAAAATACAAAAATACAAAATATAAATAACTTACTTTTTTTTTTTATCTTTTCTTCCATCTACAAAATATTTGGAGGTAGACCAAAACCCCATTTTCTTAAATAGAACGTTCTTCTTTTCCTTTTTTTTTTTGTTCAAACTAATAATTATTAGGTTAATAACTAGTCACATCACTAATGTAACTGACACGATGTGACCACTCATAATATTTATTAACAAATAAATCTTTTTTTCCAATCAATTCAATTTTTATTTTTTTATTTTTTATTTTTTGGTCTTCCGTTTTTTTATTTCTATTAAAAATGTCCCTTTAATTTTCTTGATTTCACATTACAAATTATTTACAAGCTTTTTTTATAAAACTAACCAAAAAATTAATTAATTAATTAAATTACCTATTTTTTGATAAAATACATAAATAACATAAAATCTACAGTAAATATACAAATATACATAAAATTATAAAACAAATTAAAAAACAAATAATAAACATAATAAACAAATAAAGGACAAATAAATAAAATATTATTTTTTAAAATTTTAAATATAATTTAAAAAAGTTTGAATATATTTAAAAATAATTTTAAAAAATAATAATTTAAAAAATAATATTTAAAATTTTAAAAATAATTTTTAAAGTTTTTTAAATATACATTAAAAATATTCTAAACCAAATAATAATTGAAAGGTTATATATTTAAAAATAATATATTTTAAATGTTTTATAATATTAAAAAATTATATTTAAAATTTAAAAAAATAATATTATAAAACATTTAAAATATTATAAAACCAATAATAAACAAATAAAGGACAAATAAAAAACTGAAAAAGTAAATAAAGAAAAACGAAATAAAAAAAAAACGAAAAAGGACAAAGAAATGAATGAAAGAATCAGAAAAAGGAACAAATGAAAAAAAAATTCAGGCTGTTTGAATAGGCAACAAAAAAATTCAGGCTGTTTGAATAGGCAACAAAATAGGCTAAGATCTTGGAATCTGGTGGTGCCAAATTATTTGGCTCCACCAAAAAAAGGTAAAATTACTTAAAGCCCCCCTTTTTTCAAAAATCACAGTATCTCCCTAATATTTATACAACTGGCGCCATTCTACATGGCTCTACCAAAAAAAAAAATTTTTATGCAGATTGCTGATACTTTTACTATTGATTTTGGATTATTTTCGTATTTTATATAAAAAAAATTGGTTATTTAAGTAATTAATTTTTTTTGAGGGTTAGTTTTATAAAAAAGCAATGAGATAGCAATGGAAGATATCAACATGACACACATCGTCTTGATTCCAAAGGTTAGTAAATCGAGGACTATTATGCAATTTAGACATATTAGTTTATGCATTGTTTTATATAAAATTATTGTCAAGGAGATAGTGAACAAAATGAGTGGTTTTCTGAATTGTTGTATCAACAAGGTTCAAGGGGCTTTCATACTAGGAAGGCAGATTTTTGACAATATATTAGTTGCTTATGAGATTTTGCATTCGCTAAAAGTTAGAATATGGGGTAAGAAAGGGAATTTTACTTTCAAATTTGATATGAGCAAAGCGTACGACAGGGTAGAATGTGGTTTTTTGGTTGGGATGATGATATGTTTGGGCCTCTATGTTGATTGGGAGACATTAATCATTAGGTGCATTGCATCGGTTTCTTACACGATCAAAATCAGTAGGGGGAGTAGTGCAAGTTTCGTTCCGACAAGAAGTTTATGTCAAGGTGATCCACTAAGTCCTTACATGTTCTTATTGTATGCAGAAAGCTTTTCCACTATTTTTGGATGAGGTTAGGGAGTCGAATTTAATAAGGGGGTTCAGATTGGTAAAGGAAGACTGACAATTAACCATTTATTTTTTGCTGATGATTGTATCCTCTTTGGCGTTGCATTGAAAGAAGGAGCTGAAAGTGTCCGCCAATAGTTTCCGAGTATGAGAAAGCTTCTAGACAAAAGTGAATTTCGACAAGTCGCTTATATACTTTGATGTAAATGCAGGTGATGGTGAGAAATATTTGGTAGGAAACATTCTTGGGGTTCGTGTGTCGACGAACCCGGAAAATTATCTAGGTTTGCCTATGATGGTGCGCAATAATAAAAAATGGGCCTTTATGCATTATGTGGACAGATTTCAAAATAAATTTGAGAGTTTGAATATGTATTTCTTATCAATGGGAAGGAAAGAGGTTTTTATCAAAGCTGTCTTACAGTCAATTCCAGTTTATGCTATATAGTGTTTCCTTTTGCCAAAAATATTGTGTAATAAGTTAGAAAGCGTCCTTAATAATTTTTGGTGGAGGAATAATAAATCGCTTAAAGGAATTTATTGAAGTACTTAACAACGCTTATGTTTCTCAAAATCTGATGGGGTTTAGGTTTCTATGGTTTAGTGACGTTTAACGTGTCTTTGTTAGCAAAACAATGCTAGCGCATATTGACTCAGTCAAACTGCTTGTTAGCTAAGGTATTAGAAGCAAGATATTACCTGCATACAGAGTTTCAATCAGCTAGATTGGGTACTTACCCTTCTCTTACTTTGAGAAGCATTCTGAGCACAAGGGGATTACTTGAAAAAGGGTTAGGTGGCGCATTGGTGCTGGTGAATCAGTGAATATCTGGAACGACTATTGGATTCCTAGACCTAGTGGTGGAAGAATTAATTGTCAAATCATTGATATAAGGTATTCTAAGGTGGCTTATTTAATCAAGTTTGATACATGTATCTTGTAGGAAGACATGATTCGAGACATTGCTGATGTTGATCAAGTTTAACGAATTTTGGCTATCCCGATTTCTAAGTCGAAACCACCAGACACTATGGTTTGGAGGCATGAAGGGACATGGGTTTACACCGTTAAAAGTGGGTACAAGGTGCTCTTTCGTGAAAAGTTACAAATGTTGGGAGCTTATCCTACCCATCTAACAAAAGCTATTGCAATGTTCCATACAGAAATGTGGTCATTACAAATACCAGGAAAAATAAAGATAGCTCTGTGGAAAATGTACAATGATTTTCTTCCTACGTTTGGTAATTTAAATAAACACAACATGCATATTATAAATATTTTCCCTCTGTGTTAGGGGGAAGGGGAAACAATGGACCATTTGCTGCGGTTTTGTTCAATTACATGCCAAATCTTGAACGTCATAAAGGTTGTAGTGCTCCCTGTCTCGAAATACTCAAATTACAAAACATGTTTAGTCGAGACATTTCATAATGCAGATAATAGAACTAGAAAATTATTGGCAATTGCTTTCTGAGCTATCTAGTTTATGCGAAATAGGTTGGTCCATGAGGGTATCCGACAAACAGTGAATGAGTTATTAGGGTATTTGAGTGTTAGAGTGTCATTAGTAAGTGCTGCAATTTTTCTGCAATAAACTGCAGTGTGTCGTCGTGACGAGGCCTAGTGACGTTGCGATTGGAACTAACATTGAGACATAATTTATCGCATCATCGAGATGAGGGCACATCTCCAGGAGATGCCGGGACGTGACAAATCACACCGTCTCAACGTGGCTGATAAGTGAACTGGGCATGTTTTGAAACCTTTGCAAATAAATCTTGATTTTTGTACAATAAAATTGGAGGCCTTAAACAACTCAAAATGCTTTGAAAATTTACATGACATGGTTTTATACATTGAATTTCAAAATGTTAACTTTAATTTCTTAAAAAAGTTTTCCTGGATATTTCGTAAAATTCATGTCTTAGTCCTTAAACTTTGTTTTGAATTTAAATGAGTTTTAAATGACGTTTTGAGCTGAATTTTTCACAAATGGCTTAAAATATAATGCCCAGGACACTAGTTGGACTAAATTTACAATTTATGTGTTTTTCGCTTACACTATGCAAAATGATTATTTTACTCTTGTTTATAATTTATTGTATTATGGTAGGTAAAACATGTTTTAGGCTTGTATGTTTAAAATTACTTGATTAAGCATGTTTTGTTTGATGTGATGGTTAGTTTGCAGTGTGTTTGGTGGTTGGAAAGGAGAGTCATGTAAGTGGCTTATTGTGCTATGAATGATGTTTTTTGGGAACCCCATTGCTCTACTATAAATATGAGGCTTTGGGAAGGCTTAGGTTGGGAGAAGCATCAAGTACAATCACAAGTGAGTTTCACCAAGAGAGAGAGAGAGAGAGAGAGAGAGTCACCATTGTGTGAGAAATGTAAACCATCCTAACTAGAAGATGTTGGAAAAACGGGTTTTAAAAACGCAGCGGAAATAAATTTACGAAAAAACAAGAGTTTTAAAAATTTTTCCAAAACAAGTTCTTAGTTGTGATATATAAATTAATAAATACTTAATCAAAATTGTACCTTTTCGATTCGTCTAGGATAAGCGCTTCGACCGAGTAGTCTTCTTCGCTATCTTCAAGCTCACGTTTGCCGAGTGTAGGCTCGCTTCGAATTAGAAAATTTTTCACGTGGGGTAATTTTATAATTTTTCTAAAATTTTGGGTCAAGTTGTAAATTGAAAAAATATCTCTAGAATTTTTTTTAGAATAACCTCTTCAGAGAATTTTCTCTCTACAACTTTCTCTTGAATTCAAGTGTGTGTAAATAATGACCCAAGGTTCTCTTTATATAGGGAGAGTTTAGAGAGTTCAACTATGATTAAACTTAATTAATTTAATATTAAATTAATAAAATACTATTAAAATAAATATTAAATTAAATTTAATATTAAATTATTAAAATAATATTTTTTTGGAATAATTAATCTTAAATCAAATTCCCTAGTAGAGTCCCAATAGGAGTGTAACTCTTCCACTGTTTAACCACCGACGACCAACCGCACCGGGACGCCATCGTCGTGGCCACTGGCATCGCCGTCTCCGGTGATGCAGGTGCGACACCCTTACGGCACCCCGGGCCGGTTCGACTACCGCCAGTTCAGTTTGGATCAATGACCACCCGATTGGTCCGATCTAGCTACCGGTTGAACCCTCAGCCCCGTTTCACATACCGGGCCCGATTTGACCAGCTTTTGGGTCTTGGTCTCTGTTTTGGGCTCCCAGCCCAATTTACAATCTTAGGTCTAATTTTCAAGTTAAATTACTAATTGGGCCAATTGTCTAACTTAAAAATTAACTTCCAAAAATATCATATTAATTTTAATTGATTTGATTTGATTAATTTAATTTTACTTGATCAAAATTAATTTTTCCAAAAATCACTTAGATTTTCCAAATTAATTTTTGAAGAAAATTCTTTAATCAAATTCTTTAGTTGAATAATTCTCACAACCACCTAATTTAATTCCATATCGAATAAATCGATTCAATTAAATTATTCCCAAAGTCGTAGAATTTTCTTCTGATTCAAATGCAATCCGATCGAGCTTTTGTTGAGCTAGCGGAGGGACCAATCAGACATATACAATTAGGCTCTAGTGATTGCAATTATGTTCAGAAGCATCGTTCTGGTAATTCGCAATTACTTAATCATGGAGACAATCTACAAGAAGTACCATGATTGAAAAATTCTTAATGTATACTATTTACGAAAACAATTCATCCAACTACTTTGTCCAATGTCCTCGTCATGTGTGTGTTACCAATGACCTCGTCATGTGTGTGTTACCCTCATATGATATCATTAATTCCTTTGAGTTAAATCCGTTCACTCTATACAATCCTATTTTATCTCATTGTCACCATTGTATCTTCATAATAATTAATATGATCACTGTCAATAAATGAATGTGATAAATTGCTCGTTCGAGAACGAGCAACCCGTGACCACGTTCCATATTTATCAATCCACACAATGCCAATAAAAGTATATCATTAACTCTTTAATTGAGCTATGAATTCCATTGTTGCTAGTAAAGTCATGACATATACAAGTCATGTACCCAACATACCGACTATGTGCTCGATCATCTTTAGAGTATAAGCCTCCACTTATATCAAAGCACATGAGTTGTATATGCATGGTCAGTGACTAGCTCAGGATTTAGGTAAATCACACCATGAACATTACAAGTGAATTAGTTCACAAACGGATTCATAATTAATTTATCTTGGGTCCAGTCCAATGTATCATTCTACCAATGAATACATCTACTCGTAGAGTCAACTGCTCCGATAGCCAAGACTAACCATCACCCCGATTGGAATTGTAGACGACATAATAATTCTTCTCAGTATTTGAATCAAATGCTCGCTTTGATTCTTTACGAAATTACGGACTCATTTAGATTATCTATTGAAGTAATTTGTCTTTCTCGCAATGTAAACGTTCTTTACAATGCTACTTATCTTCTGTTTAAACTTTAGACAATCAATGAGCTATATTTGCTTGTCACAATTTCGCTATACATGAAAAATATAAAAGACAGAAAATACAAAAGACATAATAGTGAAATATGAAATTAACTTTATTTATTTATTTATTGTTCAAATAAATAGAGAACAGTTACATGTTTACTATAATATGAGCACATTTCCCAACAAAATTTGCACTCGACTAGAGTCCCAAGGTTTTTCCCGTTTGGGTTTTCCACGTCAACAAAATTTTGTATATTGTTATTATTTTTAATTTTTACTATTATTACCTATTTCAATTGCATAAAGAGTCTTACATACTCAAAAAAAAAATTCCATTGCTTAGTTGTGTTAAAATTGAAGCCATCAAAATCCTAATTCTTGTTTCTCACTGAATGGGATAACTTTAATATAAGGTTATATATATAATATGTACAAATAAATAATACGTACTATTTACAGTTTTATTGCGTAATCTACTATTTAACTTCAATACATGATTTATTGGGGTAGCTTCATTTTTGCGTATCATCCAGCCACTTTGTTCGGGAGCTGCAGGTGAGTAGGGATTTCAATGACGGCCTTGCTAAGTTAGCCAAGTTTAATTATTTTGCAAGAGGCTCCGCCAGTCCTTAAACAACTGCTTACAAGTCATCATGTTTTAGATGCTTGTTTCGTCTCTTTACTATCAAATTAATAAATAAAAATTTATAGATTGCAAATTTAAAAGCCATGGTTAATATTTTTTAAACTGCATTTTTTTTTCTGTTCTATTATATGATATATAGTGTAAGCATGGTAGCAGCAACTTTATGTTACAAGTCTCAATATTTTTAGAAAACTTAAAATTTAGTCTTTTTATTTTTTCAAATTTTAAAAATCAAGTTCAACTGTTTAGAGTTTTTGTTAAATTTATTGGTATGACATTTTGAAATAAAAAAAAAACTCACTTAATAGCAACGTAAATAAAAGAAAAAGATGTAATAAATATGAGTTTAACAAAAGATATTAACAGTGTTAATAATTGGACTAAAATTTTAAATTTTAAAAAAATAAAAAGATGTAATGAATATGAGTTTAACAAAAGATATTAGCAGTGTTAATAATTGGATTTAAATTTTAAATTTTGAAAAAATAAAAAGACTAAAATCTTGAAAATAAAAGTACAAGGACTATATTCTAAATTTTCAAAAAGTACAGGAACTTACGACATATTTTAACCTTATATTTACACTTTATATATTATTATATACCACATAGTTATATTTACACTTTTATATATGCATATGTAATATTAGGCTAAATTAGCCCCCCCAAAAAAAGTCTGTTTTAAAAAAATTTGAAAAAAAATGCCGATTTTGGAGAGAGAGGGTGAAAACTTGCCCAGCTAGTTGCGTTTTCCCCAATGATAATATCCCCTAACGGTCAAATTCTTCAGCTGTCAAATTCCCAACAACCATAAAACAACTAGTTTTATTTGTATATAAACCCAACCATTTTCCTCATTTTTTTCATTCAAATCCAATTCTATCAATTCTCTCAAGTCTCTCAAGATTTTAGTTCTAAAATTTTAATTAAAATTCTCTCAAGTTCATCTTGATTTAATTCTGTGTTTCAATTTTTATTTGTTTTAATTGAATTTTGTAATGGCAAATACTCTTATTCTTTTGGATGACAACCACATTTCCGTGTTCCAATTACAAATGGTAAGAAAATATTTTTAATTTTTATAATTTTATTTAAATTCATTATTAAATTGTTAAAAAGATTAATTTTTTTTATAATCAGGCCGAAGATCGAATTTTGGAGACATATATATACAATCTATCTTTAAGGCCATTGCCTATGATTGAACCCTATTTGGAAGATGTGAGATTTTTGCATGTGTCCCGTATGCTCAGAGGTATAAATTGGACCTCACAGTTATCAGCACGTTGGTCGAAAGATGGAAGTCTAAGACAACACACATTCCATGTGGTGAGTGTACAATCACACTTGAGGACGTTAAATTACAACTCGATTTACCAGTGGATAGGCCAATTGTTACGGGATTAGTGGTCGTTGGCGATTGAATCAGCGTTTTCGAGCAACTATTAGGCAAGGTGTCGAACAAGTTTTTCGGTAGCTTGATAGAGATGAAACGATTGCAAGAAAATTTTGATTCTCTCCACGAGAGTTCGAGTCCCCTTGAAAGAGAACAACACACCCAAACGTACATTTAAGGTGGCTACTACAACTCGTCGACTTGAAAGAAGTGGGCCGACTCAGTTAGGATTAGCCGTGTTGGCAATGTTGTACCGAGAAATGTGTCAGGCGACGCAACCACAAAAAATAAAAATTTGTGGTTGCGCACTCTTTCTGCAGTCATGGGCATGGTTCCAGCTACCACATTTACGTTACTGAGCGGACTACCCTTATACTTTCTCACTCGTAACAAGTTAAAATTAATTCGATGTCAACCCTAGCTGCAATTTCAAGGTTAGTTTCCCTTCGCCGATGCAAGTTGTAGAGAGTACATCATCCTGCCTTGTATACCTTTCGCTACAACCAAAATCACTTACGGGTTGACAATCGATGTAACACGATGACATACTCGTGTAAGTGTTTCTAGCATAGAACATCGACGTTTGTAAGTTGAAATCAAAAGCACTAACAGAATGTCGTGCGGAGGTGTCGAAGTTTCGATTATCAACAAACCCCGGCTGGTGGATGGACTGTGTGCCAAAGTTGAAATCTTGGGCTGAAACCGATGAATGTTTTTCCATTGGTGATTCAAAGATTTCATAATGAGATCTTTCTAGCAAAGCTGAGAACCTACTACACAAACATGTAGTTGGACTTCTAGATTCCTGTTCCATTCTGACATGAACCAGAATAGTTGTCGACCTCCGACCACTTTCATCGACATCGACAAACTCGACATATAACTCAAGTATAGGTGATCCAGTAGCATGATGTGTTTGGGCCATTACATTGATCGCCATTGGGCCTCTAACGTTAAATATTTCATATTTCACAGGGTCTTCTGACACTAAATATCTATACTTCAACAACGATATTTTGCAGCTAGTATTACCCACTTTCCGCCTAATTCTTGATCGGGGCTCCGAAAATTGAATGTTTGGGTTGAAAGCCAATTGCGTTGCATACGCTGACAAAAAAATGACCTCGATCTCGGTGTCGCGAATTTCATCATCGTAATAAACAACATCATTAACTCGTCCACTCATTTTCAACCAAATAACCTGTTTGGAACATCTCTAACAGAATGTCCACTTTCATTATGTAAAATACTACCCCAAATATCAAATATAACTTGACATCGGTAGAACAATTTAGACATTATAGTTCTGAGAGTTTTTTTTTTAAATGCGTGTTGTTAGAAGCGTTTTAAAAATAAAAACAACAGATGTAGCTTGGGATGTTTGAAAATAATACCTCGAGATTCTCGAGATATCTAAAAAATGAGGATTAGGATTCCCGGGTTCAAGAAACTTTTTAGGGGAGGCTGAAAACGGGAGAGGGAAAACGCCCCGTTAGGCGCGCGCTTTTAGTGGGCAGAAAGATACACTGAAAACGCACCCTGTTGGACGCGTTTTCAGCTGATGCACCTAGGCAGCATGTTTTCCCTCTCCCATTTTCAACCCCCTAAAAAGTTTCTAGAACTCGAGAATTTCGGTCCTCATTTTTCAGATATCCTAGGAATCAAGGGATATTTTCAGATTAACCAAGGCACAATGTTGTTTTCTTTTTCACTCGTTGCCCACCCGGTTGCCTATATAAAGGGGGTTTACTCCCCTTACTCCATCAACTTTTTTGGCCACCTCCCCTCACCCCTAAAATCTTCTCTACACCATTGTTTATATTTTACTTTCAAATGTTTCACTTTTTTGACGGATAGATTTTTCTGTTTAAGGGAGAGAGTGTGCTAATTTTAAGGTGTATTTGAGTTCACGACGATGCAGTTATGCTCCGAGACCCACATTTCATCTGTCATGTCGAAACAAAACCATTGCATTAGATGCTTATCGTATTGCAACTCTAAAACTTACAAACACAAATAAATTGCCCTCCCATTATTTCCAATGTTTACCTCCGACACAAACACAAATAAATCAGCCTCCCATTATTTCCAACCTTAAAACCTACAACCCAAAAATAAATCCTAAACCTTTAAAAACCCTAACAAACCCTAAAATACATTAACTACCCTAAAACCCTCAAACAAAACATTAAACAAACCTTAAGGCCCTTAAAAACCCTAAACCTTATCGAGGAAAAAGAGAGTGAAAAAGCGTCCTCCAAAATCAACCTATTCCAGTAAATATTCCAGAAATCAAGCTATTCAGTCAAATATTTGTTAAAAATGACTTTTTTTAAGGCTAATTTAGCCATAATATTAAGACAGAATATCGTTGTGTAATTAAACAAAATAATATATCACCGTGAAACAATACTAGGAGATATTAGAGTTCACAATTCGTATTTTCTCATATTTGTTATTTTATATTTAAATAACTGCAAGTTAATGATTAGTTTATATAAATTTTATCCCCTCTACTAAACAAATGGGTAAATTAACCCCTATATATTAGACAGAAGTGTAAATTGATACTTGTGTTATAAGATCCATTTATATGTGTTGTTAAGTGATGACTTTAACTTTTTTAAAAAATAATTATACAAGTGACTTAGAAATAAATGATGGGTAGGATTAGGTAAAAGTACTATGTAAGCCCTTGTATTAGGAATTGGATTGCATTTTTGCCCCATCTACTCAAACAAATGGGTAAATTAGTCCCTATACGTTAAATTAAAGAACAAATTAGTCCTATTAAAGATTCATCTATTTCTATTGTTAAGTACTGGTGGCTGGAAGACCAATCAGACACTGACACGTGACATGTCACGTGTACCTTATGCTGACGTGGCAATACTTAAAAATTAAAAAAATCCTAAAAAATAAATATATATATATATATAAAATTATTTAAAAAAAATCACATTTAGGATAAACCTGGACAAATGATTTTTTGAATAATTATAAAAATCTAAAAGTATATAGAAAATTGTTTTGAAATGTAAAAATTATATATACACGTAACAGGTTTAAAGAATTTATATATACATATATATATATATATATATATTCTTAATCAAGTTGATGAGTACTATTTTATTATTATTTTTTATAATTAAATACACATATAATAGTAACGTTGCATAATAATTTTTAATTAATTTTTAAAAGTTTAATAATAATTTATAATTTATTGTAATTCTTAAATAAATAACTTTGTATAATTATTTTGTCTAAGTTCATTATGGACGTTTTTAATAATTCCAATATATTTTAATAATTTTTTATAATTTTTGCCAAGTTCATTTTGAACACGATTTTTGAAATAATTTAAATATTTACTGACATAACAAAACACCACATCAACATATGGTACAAGTGACACATCTTATGTTTTCTAATTGCTCCAGCATCCATGTCATCACTTAACATTAGAAATTGATGAATTTGCCTCTTTTTTTAGTGGAGGAGATAAAAAGCAACCCTACCCCTAATACTATAACCTATAGATATTAATGTGCCTCTTTTTTTAGTGGATATAAAAAGCAACCCTACCCCTAATACTGGGCCTCCATAATACTTTTGACTAATCCTGCTCATCCTTTTAATTCCATATCACTTACAAAAAAAGTTTAAAAAAAAAAACAAAACAAATCATCACTTAACAGCTGATATGGATAAAATTTTAAACTCGGAGTCAATTTACATTTTTTTTAACATATAAAAACTAATTTATCATTTTTTTAAATAAAATGAAATCTGCTCTCTTAAATACGAGCATTCATAGTACTGGAATTTAAACCAGGAATAAAAACCAAGGTTTTTTTTTTCTTAGACCCACGACGATCCAATACAACAAATCTTTTAAGAGAATCAATGGGATGGATACTATGTAAATTTCTGAAGAAAGATGTACCCCATTTAAAGAGGGATGGATCCTTCAATGTCTAAATTTAACCAATTTATTTTAGACTTGGGTAGGGTGCTAATAAAACGGACCAGGCTTGAACAGGATTTCTGCACATTTTTTAACCAGTCTCATGCATGAGATTTAGTGAATAAACATCTATACTCATCAAGTGAACCCCATGTATCCCTAAAACTTTAAATCAAGCTTTGGGTTTAAATCTCTGTTCAGGTACAAAGTATTTTTAAGAACAATTTTTGTCTCATTTCATTGGATTACAATTTATATATGTATATTATAACTTTGGTTTCAGTAGTTTCCTCGATCAACTCAAATTTCTGCTAGACTAAGTTCCCCCCAATAGAAGACTAAAATTGAATCATATTTCCATATTTATTAGAAACCGACTAATCGAAAAAGAAACCTTTCAAACCATGTCTGCCCAAATCCCCATTGTTGACAGACTTGCTATAGCACAATAACCAGTTCATAACAAGACATATAATCCAGCGGAGTCCTCATCTAACTTATCCACTGAAGAGATAGATTGAAGCATCCATTTCGGTTCTCAGCATTTTCCAGTGAAGTCCTTAAGTAAAACAGGTAAATCAGAATGAAGTATGGACCTCTTAATATGAAACACAAAAAATTTCGAGAACCTAAACTATCTGCTGCTACTAACTTTGCAAATCAAATCTGCCATATAGTGAGCCAACTACAACAAAAGCCTCCATTCGTAGATGCCGCGCATGATGCATATTGTTTAACATATAAATAAGAGTAGTTCTGCACTACATAAAAACTTACTAGACATACCTTTACTGACTAGACATTCCAGATTCATTTGGAGTACCTGCTGAGACCTTTCGGTTGCAAAGCTCTTTGAGAAGTTTAACTTCATTCTCTGCGTTAGTCAATTTGTCACTCAAAAGAGAAACAGCATCCTTGTGTGCATCAAATTTCCTTATCCACCCAGCTTCAAAATCCTTTATCTTATTCTCAATTAACAGTCTATTAAGCCTGTCTTCTTCTTCTTGTTTCAGACGCAGCTTTTCTATTTCCCTGGTGCTCAGAACTAAGCCCCCAGACCCAGTGACATCTTTGTAAAGTGGTTCATCAGGCAGGGGACAACGTGCTCTATACTCAGCAAAAGTTCTGTTTGTTTCCTTCAAAGCCTTTCTGTATCCATCTAAAAGGTTTTCCATCAAATAGAGCTCGCGCTCAAGCCTATAAACCTCCATCTGTCTCTTCTGCTGCTCTTCAAACTTGGCCTTCTGCAAATGCTCGATAAGGGTATCCCTCCGTTGCAACTCATGAAGCAACACTTGTTGGTGCATACTCGAATCTCCACAAGCCTGGTCTTTTGCAGCATACAACATTCTTGCTTTGTCCATCCAATGCTGCATTTGTTCCATGCACGTATCAAAATCAGATGACTTATCCCATTGCTCATCAGTTCTCAACCTCTTATTGCTAAGATTCAAGGAATTATGAGATATATCATTCTCATGACCAATCTCTCTCTTGTTACCATTACTCAGAAATGATGAGACAGCAGGAACCGTCCGAGCATCGACCCTGGAGACAAGGAATTCCCCTGATGAGTTATCACGAATGTGCAAGCCAGTTGTAAAAGGGACATCGGCAGTTTCCATTCCTTCAAGAAGATTTGCCGAGTGCACAGCCTCCAAATTGTCACCTTTTGGGGAAATAGTAAAGCCTTCTTCATGTTGCTCCTCTTGTTCATCTTGTACCTCCTGCTCCTTGTGATCCTCTTGTTCCTCTACATTTCCTCCTTCTCCCTCTTCCATCTCTCCTTCCTCTCCTTTTTCTTGTTTCCTTTCTTCCACCATATCAACATCACCAAGATTACACGGTCTTAAGAAATTCTCCCCACCCACATCCATATAGCTGTCTCCATCCAAATTCCACTGTACGTCTTGAGGCCCATCCCCCTTACTTTCCTCACAATCCATAGCATCCTCATCCCCCACAGCAGCCTCCTTTTCAGCATCATCTTTATTCATCAAATTATCCTGCCCACCAAGACTCAACTCAATATTATGCTCCTCCAACTGTGATCCCCCGTGAGATTCATCAACCAAATCAACAGACGTCTTGAAATCCTCAGGAACGTTATGCTCTTCCTCTTTCTCCTTGGCCTCATAAGCATCCTTTTCTGGTTTCTCCAGCAGCAGCTCTTCTTTCTGGTATTTTATCAAACACTGCATGTGCGAGGCATAATAACAATTCCCTAATTTAGGGGCAGACGTGAGCTCTTTCTCCACCATAAACCAAATCAAACCAGCCCAATCTATCTTCTCGAAATGGCCTTCTTTAATCATTTTAGACCAGTTCAACACCTCCGCTGGCATCATCCACGTATCCTCGTGCAAAAGCACCCAATTTGACACAAATTCCTCAAGAAAGCCTACCGATTCCTTTGACTCTTCAATATCAAGGATGCTATCCTTATCCTTATCCTTATCCTTCTTCACAGATAAATTCAAAGCACGGGCTAAGTCGGCCCGGTTGACCCCAATGCGATAGCCATTAACGTAGCTACCGCGCGATTGCGGGTTGTACGTAGCGATTAACTGCGCGATCAGATCGGCTCGAAGGTTTCCATCGAAATCCAAATGAACAAAATCCCACAAACCAAGTCGCTTGAGGAGGTTTTCGTGCGAAGAAAAATCTAGGGTTGTGTTGGGGACAAAGGGAATGGGGTTGAAGACTTCAGTCAGCATCTCGAGCTTCTTCTGGGCCTTCTTCTCTTGAGCGCGTCTCCTGGTTGCGGCCTTCTTCCGTTTAGGACCCCCGCCACGGCGAGAGCCAGTGGGGGTGGTGACATGGAGGTCGGTATTGGGTGGAGAAGAAGGAACAGACAGATCCGGGTAGTCAGCGTTGGGTTCATCTTCGAGTAGATCTTCTTGATCATCGAGCTTGTCTTGGGATGGAAGGGGGTCAGGGAGCGATTCCTGGGTAGGGTTAGGGTTTTCGATGGGGTCTGGTTGGGATTGATCTGGACAGTCACTGGGGGAGGCCATGGGGATGAAGGTGGACTTGGGGTTGAATCAAAGATGAGATCAGGGACACAAGGTTAGGTTGGGTTGAGACTTGGGGGAATAGGAACTGGCATTACACGAGACGGAAGCGACGATTTACGACTTCTTCCCTAAACCTTTCACGCCCCAACCTTGATACAAACAAATATTATCGTGTGTTAGTTAAGAAGAAATAAATAAAACTGCAGTCATTTGAAACCCATAATTTATATTTTTTTAGAATAAAAAAATAGAAAAATATTTGCTATAATGTTCCTGTACCAAATTCTAATATTTTTTCTATATTAATTTTTTTATTTTTTCACTTTTATATTGAACATTTTAATATTGTTTAGGAATAACGTTTACTTAATTTAATCTTTATTGTTTTTAAGTTAAATTTGATTAAATATTACTATTTGTTAACGATATTAGTGTGATAACTCGCATGTCAATTCACATGTAATTCATGTTAAAATGACACAATTTATCTTATATATCATGTGTGAATTGTCATTTAAACGGCCATGTTTAAAAATTTAACGCTTTAGTTAGTATTTCTGTTAAAAATGCATAATGACTTATTTGACCCTCTAATTTTACAAAAAAAAATTATTTTAGCCATTTATTTAATTTTATCTCTTTTACCTCTTAAATTTGCACTATTTGTCAAATCACAAAAAAATGAATGAAAATTCTAATATATGCTAACTTTGCTAATGTAACATACATGTGGATGCCACATCAACAATTAATTTTTTTTAAAAATCATAACAAACTTAATAAATATAAAAATATTCTTTATTTTTTATTTTTTAAATTAAATAATTGCTAATGTGGCATATACGTGGATTGCCACATGGATGCCTATGTTAGCAAAGTTAACATACGTTAACTTTTCTAGCCATTTTGGACTGATTTGACAAACAATACAAATTAAATGAAGAGCTAAAATGTCTTCTTTTTTTTTTTTTTTGTAAAGTTAGAGGCCAAATAAGCTATTATACTTTAAAAAACAACAATTCAACTCATTTTGAAAGTTTGAAGGTTAAATTTGACACATTTTAAAAAGTTGAGGGTCAAATTTAGCTAAAAAAAGAGTAATGGTCAAATTGACAAAAAGTGTAAATGTTACGGGCTAAATTTATCTTTATGTCTATTATTTATCAATATATGTTATTTTTGAGGATGCATTTTTTTTAACTACCTTGACATTCATAAGTCTTGAATTCACGATGATATTAAATCATCATGCTAATATGTGTCATGCATATTAAGAAAAAAATCCTGCAAAATATATAAAGAGTACCTCAACATTAGAGTTGAGCATGGGCTGGGCCACCCGGCCTGGCCTGAAGGTCCGCCCGAAAAATAGGAGGGTTCGGGTAAAAATATAGGCCCAAAAAATGGGTTTGGACAGAAAATAAGGCCCGTTTAGAAAATGGGCCGGGCCTCGGGTGAGAATTTTTTGGCCCGGGCCCGGCCCGGCCCGAAATATATTAAATAATTTTTTTAATTTTTTTTTAAATTTTTAAGTTACGTCTTTACTCTTTTTAGTCTTTACCTTTCTTTTTGTTTTTCATTTGGCTGACTTTACATTTCTTCATAGTTCCTCTTCCTCCTCATCTCCCATTTCCAAAATCCCTAAGTCACGACTCACGACTGGCCACCACCTCCTCCGATCCAGCAGTCTCCACCTCCCGGCCACAACAACATAGTAAGCTATAAGCCTCTTCTTCTTCTTCTTCTTCTTTTTTTTTTGTAACTTTATCACTTAATGAAAATAGTATGGACTTGCTCAACTTCTTGCCCACTGTAATAAATACTGTTCTTTTGAAGCTGGTTTGGGTGAACTTTTATTGGCTCCTGTTGACAATGCTTCTGCTGCATAGTCTTGTCTGTTAAATAGGTCATCTATGTAACAATTTTGAGATGTTAGGATCTTCTTTTAGTTGGAGTGCTAGACATTTTTACTTAGGTTGAAATTCAGTTTATGTTCTTGCCTTCTCATTTTTTTTAACCGTTTGTTTACAATCTGCTGTCAAGTGAATTCATTGATTTAAAGTTTGGAATAGAAGGCTTTGACCCCATATTAGGGGAAAACCGAAATCATGAACCAACAAAGAATTTGGTTGATAAGGAATCTGTAAGATATAGTAGATAGCAGCATTGGTGGAAAGCTGCATTGTCTGTGGTGTATATCAAGCTAATCCCAGATTTCTATTCTTGAAATCTGGCCTGATGAAAAGGATGATGAATATCATAAAACCCAGATATTAAGATTCCTATGGATTTATTACTATTTAATCATCTTGATTGATATGTCTGAGGAGCTGCTAACAATTCATGGTATGTGCTTCATTGGCTCAGTTTGGTAAGAAAGTTGTAGCATTTTCTGATATATCTATGTTTTAGTAGGTGGAATGGTTTTGACTTAATGCTATTTTGAACTTTTCATTTAAAAAAAAAAGGAGAAAAAGAAAGATCAGTCCTTTTAATAGACTCAGTCAAAGAACAAATAAAAGGAATTATATAATCAACTCTGTGAATGTCAACTGATGGAGTTGGGTGTTTGCTTAAGATCCAATACATGCTTGCTAAATCAACATCGTTTTGAGAGTTATTTTCCAATAAAGTATAGTGGGCAAATACCAGGACATACAATTTTATAATAAATACCATACCATTTCTTTAGATATCATTAACATTATACGTTTAATAGAATAGAGTTGGAATAACTAATTATTCAATTATTAATAAAATTATATTTTAGGCATAAGTTTGTAATTTTAGCCGTAGTTAAAAGAATTTGTATAATAAAAATTTAATCTTTAAAATTAACTCTCAAAATTTATAAATTATCTCAATTTTTTTAACCGTTTGTTTACAATCTGCTGTCAAGTGAATTCATGGATTTATTGATGTGAAAAGTTTTTCATTCAGGTGGAAGCAATTTATGTTGGGGTTCTGAAATATATTCTCAATTTTCTTTTACTCCCTTGTACTGTTCTTTCTTTTGAGTACAGCTATTTCTTTCATTAAAATGAGAGGAAAAAGAAAGGCTAAATGGCTGAAAACATCTGCATTCTGCTGATGGTGATATTGGTTGTGAACATGTAAAATCTAAGGGTCTGTTTGTTTGGCAGTAAAATATTTTCCGGAAAATGATTTCTGAAAAATGATTTACTTTTCTGGAAAATGATTTACTGAAAATATTTTCTGGTGTTTGGATGAATCTGTGTAAAATATTTTCTGTTGTTTGGCAGATTTCCTGAAAATATTTTCCAGAAAAGTTGTTTTTACATATATTAATAAATTTATAAACATATTAATAAATTTTTATATTTTAAATTGTTTTTACATATATTACAATGATTTATTTATAAATAAATAAATCAAATTAAATATATAATAATACTCAATTATTAAGCTACATTACTAACATTCATAAAATGAAAACAACCAAAGTCAAATAAATTATTTGTATTTGTGTTAAAAAAATAAAAAACAAGGATTGAATATTTATAAATAAGCTTCCAAACCACAATTAATACTAAAAATTAATAATATTATCCAAATGCATAATTAGTAGTACACCACATAATAAAAACAACATTGTCCAAGTGCATAACTAATATTACACCACATAAAAGTATCAATATCTTCAACCTTGAGAAAATTTTTGAAGCCAAATTTTTTTATGCTTCTTACTTTTAACTAAAAAAGCTTTGGCCTCGGATTCATGACTCACTAGATAATCAAACACAGAACACAAGAAGTCATCATCAAATCCTTCTTTCTCCATCGACATCACTTGTTCGTAAAGCTGTGGTGTCTTATCCGCAGTAAATTGTTCCAAAGCATTAGCAAATTTGCCAAGTTGTTCACCCACAAATTTAATTTGTTCATCAACAACACTTTCTTGAACATTTTTTTTTTTACGTTTGAATGTGCCATATGAAGATACATTTGTTCTTACCTCTTCAGCCTCTTCATTGTCGCAGTCTAGAGGCACTGAATCTTGGTTACCATCATCCAAATCTATGTCAGCAAATGTTCTAGCAAAACTCCTTGTTGCCATATCTTTGCCAATAACCAAAGCCATTTCATCATAATGATCGATGCTTTTATTCAAAAATGGTTCATACTTCTTGTGTGCTTGTTGGATATTATACACAATTAAAGTAACAAGTAAAAACAATTGAAATATACTTAACATATATATACATATATTACTATCACTGCCGCATCATATGTCGCTCTATCACATGTGATCATTTTCATATTATCATCCCATCCAAAACCACTCTCACCTCGAATTTTGCATATAATCTGCCACTGGTTTTTTACAGTCCTCAAATGATTTCCACATGCTTCGCATCGCATTGGACTTGGAATCTTTCAGAAATAACTTAGACAACTCGATTAATAGAAACTGCTTTGAAAGCATTAGAAGGCTTATTTCCTTTCTGGGCCTCCTCTGCTAGAATTTAAAGAAAAACATGTTCCATCGGTTTTGTCCACCTGAATTTCTTGGAGGTCCCTTCTTTGTTGCCCTTGCCCATTCTACATTAATAATTGTCATTGTCAATCATTTCAATATCCAACAAGCTTAAAACATAATAAATTCAATATCCAACAAGCTTAAAACATAATAAATTCAATATCTAACAAGCTTAAAACATAATCAATATCTAACAAATTCAAGACATAATTGTCGTAACCATTTTTTTTGAAACAATAAACGACGCGGTCGACTCGATTTTTTGAAAATGAAAAGGAAGGGAGTCGCCACCGATCTTTATTTGGGTGTGATCGGATCACCTTTGTTTTAATAAAACGTCTCGGTTTATTAAAACGATGCTTTTGGTCTACGAAAATCTGAGAAAAATGGGTTCGGAAGTCAATTACGTGCGAGGAAGGATTAGCACCCTCGACACGCCCGAAATTGGTACCAAATTGATTGATCGATGTCCTAATGTTGAAAAACTTTGAAATGATTTGGAAATAGATACTTTTTATTTCTAAAACTTGAAGGAATTGGAAGGGACGTTAAGGCTCTCTTATTTTCGAAGAGATAAAGCATCATGTCCAGTAAGTTAGGGCGTAATACTTTAGACCCCCGAAACTAAGCTCGCCTTTTAGAACTTAGTTTTACATTTGAAGAGGATCTTCCGTCATTTGTCAAACGAGAAATCAGAACCCAGTAAGTTAGGGTTCGTTTTCTCGAAGGTCCAAATTAGGAATGTTGCCTCTATTTAAAAAAACTTATTCGAAGCATCTAGATGTCGAGTCCAGTAAGTTAGGGCGCGGCATTTCGAATATCCGAGATTAAGTGTTTTGTTTAATATTTAAATTGCGATTTCAAAAGGGATATCCCGTTGTTTAACTTTAAATGAGAAACCGAAACCTAGTAAGTTAGGGCTCGATTCACTCGAATTGCTAATACGGAATGTCGATTGAAAACTTGAATTTGCGATTTTTGAAAAGGATCTTCCGTCGTTTAGCCTAAACGAGAAAAATCAGAACCCAATAAGTTAGGGCTCGGTTCACTCGAATTGCTAATACGGAATATCGATTATCATAAAACTGAGGCATCGAGACAAATTAGATTAAAAATGCAAAAAAACACGATGTTATGCGTGAAAAGAATAATAAAAGGACACAAATATGTATAAGTAAGGATGATATATAATATATTGGAAGTATTATGTATAGTAACAGTAGTAGAAATAGCGATGAAATAATAATAATGAAAAATAACAATAATAATAATATTAATGATAATAATAATAATAATAATAATAATAATAATAATAATAATAATAATAATAAATGGATAATAAAGGAAGTAAAATAATAGTAATAATTTTTAGAGAAAAGAAAAATAAAATAAAATAATAGCAAAACATTTATATAAAAGAATACGTCAATATTGAAAATAAATATAAAAATAACATTACTAACTAATCAATATGATAGTAACAAGATATATGCATTATATAGAAATAATAATAAGGTAATAAATAATAATAATAATATATGCGTATGGAGATAATAGTGATAATAATAATATACTAATAATAATAATAATATAATAATAGTAACAATATAGTAATGGTAATGAAATATATATATACATAGGATATAATAGTATAATATTGATAATACTAATAATAATATGATAGAGTCATAATAATTAAGATAAATAATAATAAATAATATGACAACAAATAAATGAGCAAATTAAATAAAAACAAAAATAGCAAAATTGTAAATAACTGAAAATGGACTCCATTGCATTACAAATAAAAGTTCTGGGTCAATTATTAAATAAAACGGGGTTTCGGGGGTTAAATGATAAATAAAACAAAGTTTGGGGGTCGATTTGTAAATAAAACGGGCTTCGAGGGTCACAAAAGGACGCACGTGAAAGATGGGGGACCAAAGGGACAATTTTTCCAGCAAGTTAAACGCAGCACTTTAGGGAAGGACCAAATCGCAAAACTGCGCGAAATTTCAGGGCCGATGTGCAATAATGAAAAACTTGATTTTAAGAACTAAAAATGCGGAAGGGCTGATTGCGCAATTTCCCCTTTGGCTTAAAAGCACGCGGATCCTCTTAGGGTACGGGTCGGAGTCGGGTCGGATCAGGTGAAGCGACGTCGTTTTGGGCTTAAAGGCCAGCCCCAAAACGTCGTCGTTTTGAGGGGCTATTTAAGGCCCAAAAATCAGAAAAAAAATCATTTTTGACCTGCTTGCTTAAAAAGACGATCTCACTCTCTTCTCTTCTCTCTGCAGGTCCCAAGGGGGAGGAGATTCCGGCGTCGCTCCGGTCGTGGGCTCCGTCGCGCCGGCCACCGTGCACGGTGGCCGGAAAAGGTAAAGTTTTCCTTTTTTTTTTTATTAGACTGATGTTTATATATATATGTATATGTACATGTATATTAAAAAGAAGGGGTAAGAAAAAAGGGGTTTGAAAATAATGAAAATTTCACCTTTCTCGACTTCCGTTTTTAGCCTTTTAGATTTCTTTCGCGTTTTTTATGCCCACTAGTTTCTGATCTT
This sequence comes from Gossypium australe, assembly GCA_005393395.2. NCBI lineage: Eukaryota > Viridiplantae > Streptophyta > Magnoliopsida > Malvales > Malvaceae > Gossypium > Gossypium australe. The sequence goes on along the minus strand of CM016623.1, from coordinate 37,072,658 downwards.
TGCTCTGTTGTTCGAATCTGTTTATTTTATTTTTGATCATCGAAAAAAGTCCTTGCACACGAAATATAAATCGACTTTTATAGCCATCTTCTTCACCATTTTGCTATATTTCTGTCCCTTTCTTGTTTAATGCTTGCAGGTCTTGAGGCGGTGCTGGGGCGGTGGACAAGATGGTGGCAGGTGGCTGCAGAAGTCAGAGGGTCAGGGGCAAGTGGCGGTCAGAAGACCAGGAGTCAGAAGGCTGCGGCGCTACTTGCATTAGGGTTAGGAATTTTGTTTTTTCTGTTAGGGGTATTGGGCTTGTTGGGCTAGGTGCAAGTGGGTTAGGGTTAGGTTGCTAACTGGGTGGGTCTTAGTGGGCCACTGATTTGGGCCTTGGGTTTAGGGTCTGTTTTGGGTAGGTTCTGGTTTGGTTGGGTTTTAATGATGTTTGGGTTTTAATAGATTGGGTTATTTTGTAACCGGGTTTGGGGTTTAAATTTGGGTTTTATTTTAGGTATGTAAAATGGATGTTAATTCTTTGTAGGGCCCGGGCAATAATTGGGTTCTACAGTTGCCCCTCTTTGCTCATTGTCGTGTAACGGGAATGGAGCAAAGACTTTCAGAGGATCAATTTTGCCCGGTCGTGTTGTGTCTTGACTTCTTGGGTGCTCCTCCACAGGTAGCTTCATTCCTGTCCACCACATCTTGTTGCTTTGATCCACTCCACCGATGCTTCAGAAAGATAAGACCTGTCGCTCCAATTTATTCTGTTATGCCTTTAGGGGGATAAGACTTGTATCTTCGATCTGCTCCTGCAATCACCAGGAATCGCCAACTCTGTTATTTCGATCTGATCCCTGCAAACTCAGGGATCACCAGACTGATGTCTTTGATCTACTTCCTGCAACTTCAGGAATGTCAAATCTGCTATCTTCAATCTGACCCCTGCAAACTCAGGGATCACCAGATTTTCCCTCTTCGATCTGCTCCACTGCAAACTTAGGGAGATAAGATCTGTTCTTCAATCTGCTCCTGCAACATCAGGATTGCCAGATTTACTATTTTCGATCTGTTCCACTGCAAACTCAGGGAGATAAGATTTGCTATCTTCAATCTGCTCCTGCAACATCAGGATTGCCAGATTTGCCCTCTTCGATCTGCTCCACTGCAAATTCAGGGAGATAAGATCTGTTCTTCAATCTGCTCCTGCAACATCAGGATTGCCAGATTTGCTATCTTCGATCTGCTCCTGCAACTCAGGGAGATAAGATCTGCTATCTTCAATCTGCTCCTGCAACATCAGGATTTCCAGATTTGCCCTCTTCGATCTTCTCCACTACAAACTCAGACAAATCTTCGATCTGCTCTACTGCAAACTCAGGGAGATAAGATCTGTTCTTCAATCTGCTCCTGCAACATCAGAATTGCCAGATTCGCTATCTTCGATCTACTCCTGCAAACTCAAGGAGGTAAGATCTGCTATCTTCAACCTGCAACATCAGGATTGCCAGATTTGCTATCTTTGATCTGCTTCCTGCAACTTCAGGAATGTCAAATCTGCCATATTCAATCTGATCCCTGCAAACTCAGGGATCACCAGACTGATATCTTCGATCGTGTCCTTTTGAGGACATAACCTGTAGAATGGGTACATACTTATGCCTAATGATTGAGATGCCATGAGTATGATAAGTCAGAATGTTATGAGTATGATTCCTATTCAAGGTGTTTATCACTCATTTATCTGTCAAGGTCTCGTCTCCACTTCTCTTGCAGTAACATTTCTTGCTCGAATAGTTTGCCCCTATGGAGATTTTAGGGCTCATTCCTTATAGTCCTCAGGACACGGGAAATCATTGACTTTCAACCATCCCCCCAAGAATCACAACTTCCACTATCAAAACTTGAAGAATACACAACTAGTTTCGATTTACTCCACAGCAATTTTCGAATCTCGCTATCAAAATTTGCGTGTCGTGCCCTTTTCTGGACAACTAAGTGATATTGTTTATCTCCGTCACAATTACTTAATTGGACAAGGAATTTGAAGAAATAATCTCCATTAAGACTCTTCTTTCTCAAATGTCTTTAATCTGTGTACGTGGAAATTCTCAACAATTGTCCTGTTTCGGTTTTTTGTTTATCTAGAGATTCCCAAAGCAATATGTAGAACTTTCTTTTGTGAAATTATTAGTTCATCAATTATTGTTTTAATGCAACATGTTTATGAATGATGGGTAACAGTAGCTCGATTTCAAAGAGAGTTAAAATGAAACGAAGAAAATGGTTGGGAACATATCCTTCCTTGCGAAAAAAGAATTCAACAATAGTACAATGGGCAGGACATCCATCGAATACTCTAGATACAGGTTTCATGAAGACTGTTTAGAGCTTTAGCACGTGTTTAGAAGACTCAAAGTACTTTGTTGACGCCCCAATATGCAACGTGCTTCCTCTTCCACTGATTCTAGCGCTGCAAGATCGCCACGTGTCCATTCAAAACTCGAGCCGCCCTTTTCGGGTTTTCAACTCAAGAGTCATTTGGTCTCAAGGCGCCTTCTGCGGGTTTTCAACTTGGCCTCTCATTTTTTTTTGAAGTCTTAAGGTGCCCTTTGCGGGTTTTCACCTTGGCTTTTTCCATTTCAAGCAAAGTACTTTTTAACCGAATCTGAGTTTACGGGATTGGGCAAGCTTTTCCCGTCCATCTCAGACAGAATCAATGCACCTCCCGAGAAAGCTTTCTTTACCACATACGGTCCTTCCCAATTCGGCATCCATTTTCCTCTGTAATCCTTTTGTATGGGAAGGATCTTTTTCAGCACGAGGTCCCCCTCGTGGAATTCTCTTGGGCGAACCTTTTTGTCGTAAGCTCGCATCATTCGTTTTTGGTACATCTGACCGTGATGAATAGCCCTCAATCTCTTTTCTTCAATTAAGTTCAACTGATCATACCGAGCCTGGATCCATTCAGCTTCGTCCAGCTTTATTTCTGATAAAACTCGAAGAGAAGGTATTTCTACTTCAATAGGAAGGACTGCTTCCATCCCATAGACCAACGAAAAAGGTGTTGCCCCGGTAGAGGTTCTGACTGATGTCCGATAAGCATAGAGTGCAAATGGTAACTTCTCGTGCCAATCTTTATAGGTCTCAGTCATCTTCTCCACTATCCTCTTGATGTTTTTGTTAGCCGCTTCTACTGCCCCATTCATCTTTGGCCGATACGGCAACGAATTGTGGTGTTTGATGTTGAATTGGCTACAAACCCCTGCTATCGTACTGTTGTTTAAGTTCAGCGCATTGTCTGATATGATCCTCTCAAGCATTCCGTATCGACAAATGATCTCCTTTTTCAAAAATCGACTAACCGCTGATTTAGTGACGTTAGCATACGAGGCAGCCTCTACCCATTTTGTGAAGTAGTCGATGACCACAAAGATGAATCGATGCCCATTCGATGCTTTCGGAGAGATTGGCCCAATGACATCCATGCCCTACATGGAAAATGGCCATGGAGAAGTCATAACATGTAAAAGTGACGGGGGCACGTGAATCTTGTCTCCATAAATCTGGTATTTATGGCATTTCTTGGCATAGTTGATACAATCTCCTTCCATGGTGGACCAATAATACCCAAACCTCATTATTTGTCTGGCCATTGTGAAACCATTGGCGTGAGTTCCACAGATGCCTGCATGGACTTCTTCCAGGATTAACTTAGCTTCGGCGGCATTCACACATCTCAGCAGCACTTGATCTTTCCTTTTCTTGTATAGGACCTCTCCATCCAGGACGTAGTCACAGGCTAGTCTTCTCAACGTCCTTTTATCGTTCTCAGTCGCTTGGTCCGGGTACTCTCGATTTTTCACGTACTGCAGTATATCGTTGTACCATGGTGAGCCAATTTTCTCTTCCTCTTCGACATTGTAGCAATAGGCCGGGTCCTTATGAATGCTCATTTGTATGGGCTTCATGTCCTCATTTTCATTTATTCGGACCATGGAGGCTAAGGTGGCCAGAGCATCAGCCATCTGGTTTTTGTCTCTAGGTAAATAACGGAAAGTGACGTCGTCGAACTCTCTGATCAAATCTTAAGCCAATCTTTTGTAGATGACCAGCTTTGGATCTCTGGTTTCCCATTCCCTTTTAAGTTGATAGATTACTAGGGCGGAATCTCCATATACTTCTAATACCCTGATTTTGCGTTCGATAGCGGCGTGAAGACCCACGATGCAAGCTTCATATTCGGCCATATTATTAGTGCAATCGAAATCCAGTTTGCAAGTAAATGGGTAATGGTCTCCTTTTGGGGATATCAGAACTGCCCCAATTCCATTGCCCACGGTATTTGATGCCCTGTCAAAATTTAGTTTCCAGGGATGGCTTTCGGAGGCACTTTCTTCAGTATCTGCCACGTATATCAAATCTTCGTTAGGGAAATCAAAGTCCAAAGGCTCATAGTCCTCAAGGGCTCTACTGGCCAGAAAGTCCGCTATTGCACTCCCTTTTACCGCCTTTTGGTTCACATAGACGATGTCGAATTCAGAAAGCAGAATCTGCCACCTGGCCATCCTTTCATTTAAGGCGGTAGACTCCATCATATATTTAAGAGGATCTAGCCTCGAGATGAGCCATGTCGTGTGATACAGCATATACTGCCTCAATCTCTGAGTTGTCCAAATCAAGGCGCAGCACAATTTCTCGATTGGCGGGTACCTCGTTTCACATTCGGTGAATTTTTTACTAAAGTAGTATATTGCCCTTTCTTTCTTCCCCGACTCATCATGCTGACCCAGTACACATCCCATCGAATTATCAAGCACCGACAAGTAAAGGATTAATGGCTTGTCTGGTTGAGGCGGTATTAGCACTGGGGCATGGGACAGGTACTGTTTTACTTTTTCGAAGGTTTTCTGACATTCTTCATCCCACGTGCCTGGATTATGTTTCTTGAAGAGACGGAACATGGGGTCACATTTCTCGGTTAGTTGTGAAATGAACCAGCGATGTAATTTAGCCTTCCTAAGAAACCTCTAACTTCATTTTGGGTACGTGGCGGAGGCAATTCTTGTATGGCATTGACTTTGTCCGGGTCGACTTCAATCCCTTTTTCACTGACTATGAATCTGAGCAATTTCCCAGACCGAGCTCCGAAGGTACACTTTGACGGGTTAAGCTTCAATTGGAATTTCCTCAGTCTCAAGAATAATTTCCTCAAAACCTGCACATGTTCTTTTTCAGTTCGAGACTTGGCGATCATATAATTGACGTAAACCTCAATTCCTCTATGCATCATGTCATGGAATAAGGCTACCATGGCTCTTTGATATGTCACTCCCGCGTTTTTTAGCCCAAATGGTATTACCTTGTAGCAAAATGTTCCCCACATGGTTACAAACGTTGTCTTATCCATGTCCTCAGGATGCATCTTTATTTGGTTATATCCCGAGAAACCATCCATGAAGGAGAAAAACGAAAAGCCTGCTGTATTGTCTACCAAGGTGTCGATGTGAGGCAATGGGAAATTGTCCTTCGGGCTGGCCTTGTTTGGATCCCTGTAATCCACGCACATCCGTACCTTCCCGTCTTTCTTGGGGACAGGGACAATGTTAGCCACCCAATCCGAGTACTTGACAACTTGCAAGAACCCGGCGTTAAATTGTTTCTCGACTTCTTCTTTTATTTTCAACATGACGTCCGATCTCATCCTTCGGAGCTTCTGTTAGACTGGCTTGCATTCTTCTCTTATGGGCAATCGGTGTACTGCGATATCATTACTTAGTCCGGGCATATCTTGGTACGACCACGCGAACACATCTCTGAACTCGTGGAGTAGCTCAATAAGGTCCCGCTTGGTTTCTGCTATAATACAGGCTCCAATCTTCACTTCTTGCCCTTCTCCTAGGTTCACCATCTCTACCGACTCTTCATGGGGTCGGATCTGTTTTTCTTCTTGCTCTACCATTCTCAACAATTCGGGAGGCAAGACGCATATTGTGTCATTTTCAAAGTCCTGAGATTCCTCTGAACACATGACTTGCTCAAAGCAGACTTCTGAATCCGTAGTATCGTTGCTCATATCATTGATGTCTAGAGACCTGTGGTGGGTAGCAAAAGATGTATAAAGAATAAAGGAATTTGAGGACGACTATTCACATGACATGAATGAAAAAGAAAAAAATGAGAAAATGCTTGATAAAAATTGAAGATGTACTTCATTAAAACAAAATATCTGAACATGAGCCTATTTCACAAAAGAGATCTCATTGTTTCTAGGCTTGAAAACAACGAGTGCGTTCTGAATATTACTCTATGTAATCTCTAAAAACTACAGAAAATTCCTCTGCAGTCCAATTATCTAAGGTGCTCTCAGGTTCACACGGGCGAATACCCGATAAGTTTCCTTGATCAGCTTCCCTGTCATGTATGGCATTGATGTGAAGATGCTCCTTTCTAAGAGGTTCTTTCTCTAGGTAAATTATTCCTCCTGACACGAAGGTATGAGATATGTGGGGGAATGTCATTGGTTCCCACTTAACGTCTTCTCCGTTCAGCCGGGCCCTTCTCCTTTCTTGCTTCTTTTCCATTTCCTTCTTCATTTGTTTGGCGTCTGGTTTGAAACCCAAACCAAAAAGGTCTCTCTTCTCTTTCAGCATCGGGGTCTGCACTTCCCCTTGGAGATATTTGCCCAATCCTCTTCCGGGTAGGGCTCCTTTCCCCATCATCATTTGTAATCCCATCTTGATGGTCTTGGATAGCTTAGGCACCGGGACTTCACTTCTCTTCGAGATGAACGTTGCGTTTATGAACTCCAAGGATCGGAAGGAACATTCGATGGCTTCCTCATTTGTTTCTAGATATGACGCTTCGTTGGTAACGGTTGCTATGATGTCTTCTTCGGCGTTTATAGTTACCAGCCGATTTTCTGTCACCAGTTTCAGTTTCTAGTGCAGCGATGAGGGTACGGCTCCCGCCGAATGAATCCATGGCCTCCCCAATAGGTAGTTATAAGAGGGCTTGATATCCATGACCAAAAAGTCGACTTCGTATGTGTTGGGCCCGATCTGTAACGGTACGTCCATTCTTCCTATTACTCTTCTTTCGGTACCGTCGAATGCTCTCACTATGTTCTGGCATGCTTTCATGTGAGAACTGTCTATCGGCAACCTCTTGAGTGTAGCCAGTGGTAGGACATTTAATGCTGATCCATTATCTATTAGCACACTTGGCAGGGTGTATCCCTTGCAACGGGTAGTTATGTGCAAGGCCTTCGTTGACCCCATGCCTCCGGGTGAGATTTCGTCATCGCTGAAGTAAATGAAATTGTCAGCACTTATGTTATTAACCAGACGGTCCAACTTGTTGACGGATATATCTTTAGTAACATAAGTCTCATTTAGTACTTTCATCAGTGCTTCGCGGTGCACTTCTGAGCTTAGAAGTAGGGCTAGCACAGAGATACGGGCTGGTTGTCTGTGCAGCTGATCCACCACGCTATATTCGCTGTGTTTCAAGAATTTCAAGAATTCTTTGGCCTCTTCCTCTTTTGTGGGTTCATTGATAGTGGCTTCGGGTTTCTTTTTTTGCCCAATCGGCATAGTTTTCGGTTTCACTGGTTCCGCTCCTCTGTTCTCATGGTCGTAACGCTTCCCACTACGCGTATAGGACCCTTCATTCTTGACTTCCTCAGAAATGCTAGTGGAGCTTTCCGTCCTTGGTATTGTCACATTACAATTGTAGTTCCAGGGTACCTTTACTGTCTTGGTAGGGAAAAGAAACAGGTTTCTGAATTATAATCTTCGGCCTTCCCTGTACCCCGCCTTCCGTGTTTCGTGAGATGATGATTCTCGGGTAATTGACCCCAGGCTTCCTCAATTCCTCCTCGGTCGCACATACATTCTCCTCCTCTGTTCCTTCTTCATAAAACTCCAGTTCTTTGTTATCCATAAGGCCTTGCACCAAAATTCTAAACTCGGCACATTCTTGAATCTCGTGCTCTTTTGTCTTATGGAGTTCGCAGTAGTTCTTTACATGCCTCCCGCTCCCCGCAAGATCTGAATCTACCAACCCTCTTTTCGCCATCTCCTTCCAGATTATTCGTAATGGGGTTTTCACTTCCGTGACATCCTTCTTGATTTTCCTCACTACTGCCTCACCGATTGCGTTTACCCCTCTATCCTCGTGATTGGATAGTGGGTTCCCCTTTTTTACCATGTCGTCGAGTGTTATAACCTCCATTTTTATTAGCTTCTCGACTATCTTTTTAAAGGCGAGGCAATTCTCTATCGAATGCCCCGCCACCCCTGCATGGTAGTCGCAGTGAGCGTTACAGTCGTACCACTTAGGGTATGGGGGTTGCAATGGTTGCAAATAGAATGGGGACACGATGTGCTCATTGAACAAAATCTGGTATAGCTCCTTGTACATTATTGGAATTGGCGTGAATTGAATCTTTTCGGTATTCGGTCTGGTTCCCAATTTCTGTCTTGCCGGACCTTGTTGTCCAGCGGTAACTGCCTTTGGCTGATTAACCGTGATCGCCTTCGAGTACCCTTTATTGTATGTGCTCACGTTATTTACTTCACCGTCTTTCTTCTTAGGAGCGGCCCTCCTAGTGCTTTCTCCTGCCTCGATCTTGCCACCCCTTATGGCATGTTCGATCATCTCTCCTGCCATTACTATGTCGGTAAAGCTCTTAGTCGTACTCCCTATCATAGGAGTTATAAAAGGGGCCTTCAAGGTGTTAATGAAGAGCATGGTAGTCTCTTTTTCTAAGAGTGGTGGTTGAACCTGCATGGCGACCTCCCTCCACCTCTATGCGTACTGTCTGAAACTTTCATTTTGTCTTTTTTCCATGCTTTGCAAAGTAATTCTATCCAGTGCCATGTCTGTGACGTGGCTGTAATGCTTCAAAAACGCTTGAGCCAAATCTCTCCATAAACTGATGTTGGCTCGACTAAGCTGGTTATACCATCTAGCAGCTGCGCCCACCAAACTTTCTTGGAAACAGTGGATTAATAGTTGATCATTGCTCACGTAGCCAGCCATTCGCCTACAGAACATGGTGATGTGGGCCTCTGGGCAGCTAGTCCCACTATATTTTTCAAATTCAGGCATTTTAAACTTATGAGGCAGTACCAAATCGGGAACTAGACTTAAGTCTTTTGCGTCGATCCCATGATGATGATCGACACTTTCCAGTGCTTTGAATTTTTCCTCCAGCCATTTGCAACTATCCTTTAGTTGCCTTGAGGATTCTATTCTCGACCCCATTTTCTCTACTGCGTCTAAATCGGGCACAACAGGGTTGGCCGGGCTATCTCCTGGTTGGGATCCAGAGCCTACGTGATAGCTCGTGGGAGGTCTAACGTCATCCTGCCTCTGCTGGGGCCTGCTTGTAACTGGTGGCCTTTGGAGATATTCCTCAGGCCGTGTTCTCTTGTGCGACGGGGTATAACCCGGGGGAGCGCCTTCGCTATCCTTGTCAACCGGAGGCATGGGACCCTTCCCCTTATCCATTGCCCCATTCATCACTTGGGTCACTTGGGCTATCATGTTTCTTTGGGCCTCCAACATTTGGTCCCTCATTTCCTGCTGGAGCTTCAACATTTGCTCTTGCATTTGTTCCTGTATTTCTTTCTGGAATTGTTCGAACCTTTGATCCATTTTCCTGGTTTTAGCGCGTGTTTCGTAGTGATGTTCCGCTTCCAGATTTTCTCCTTTCACTTTCTTTTTTCTCTCTCTGATAATTTTAGCTAATTAGACCCCTTTTTATAAACTTAAATGCATGTAACGTGATGCAATGCAAATGCATGAATGCAAGAAGAAAACATCGATTCTGATCAACTTCATTTTAGAAAACTTCATTAGAAGGCAAAACCCTTTACATAAAATAGATTACAAATATGCTTTCGCCTTTAAGCCCAGAGTTTTGATCTTCCTAAGTAAAGAGGTCAGCTCTTGATGACGATCTGCCTGTAGCTTGTATTTCATGCTTAGGATCTCAGCTTGTACCGCCAGGGTCTGCAGGTGATCAGCCACTTCTCGAATCTGAACTAACGCTTCACCCATGAGGTAGTCTCGATCTCTAACTTGATTACGGGAATGGTGAAGCTCTTCCTCCCAATGCCCCTCTCTTGCTTCCAAAATCTCAATTCAGAGTTCGCAACCGTGTAACGCTGACTCTAACTCTTCGATCTTACCTTTCATTTCCTCAATTGTGTTTAGACTTAATTTCAGTTCGCTTTCCGAGTTGCGACTTCGGTAGCGATGTAGGGACCGTCCTAGCTCAGCCACCCTAGCTTTTAGTCCTTTCTTCTCTTTTTGGCTTTCTGCCATGTCTTTTCTCAGAACCTCGTTTTGTGTTTGCATTTCCTAGAACTTTTTCTCCCAACTGCTAGCTTTGGCTCTTTCCTCTCGGATCTCGCGTCGCCATTGCTCTGGGGTTTTTCCTAATCCGGCGTTTTTCATTGTCAAACGCATCTTCTTATATTCCGTCTTCAAATCATCTCGGTCTTCCTCTATTTTCCCTTTCTCATTTCTTAATTTTTCAGCTTCCGACTTTTGTCAATCTATGTCTAACTTGAGGAGCATCTTCTCTTCTTCTAGTCTCTCTATCTTTCTTTCGAGTTCCGAGCTCACCCTTTCAAAATCTTGTTTCACGATTTCCAGTTCTGATGGGACCACTCGCAAACATTCTTCCCTTGACCGGGCGCCCTCTGGATTTGGCTCAGGATGTTATCATTGATCCTCCTAGTCCTCCATTCAGTGTATTGCGGGGTCGTCATCGGGCCTACAGATAATCTTTTCATTCTATGAATCTGATTCCATGCACTAGAGATCTCCTTAACCTTTTTCTTATAGCTCCCCCCTTCGTATGAGAACTCGCACTGAGCCAGCCCGTATGTCGTCGGTACGAACTGTCTTGAACTATACTGTCTTAGGACCAGCAAAGGGGCATATGCAATGGCACCCCAAATTCCCAGTAGAGGAACCCAGTCGAAGTGTAACACCCCTAAACCGTATCCGTCACCGGATTAGGGTTGAGAGGCATTACTACACTAAAATAAATTTCGAACAGACTTCAAATTGGATTCAAGACTACAAATGCATATTAAAACAATTGAACCATTTTACCATTTACTAATCAACATATATGATTTTACACCTTGGCCGAATATACTACTGCACATTCATTTGGATTCGTAACTAAGCAACCAAGAAACATATTCATTTTTTTTTCTTTTTTTTTATCATTAATAATGAAGTTCGAATATCTATTAACTATTAATCATCTATTTCATAAGTAGATATATATATATATATATTTATATATATACTTACTAAACCAGACATAACATTTCAATAAAATATAATACTTAATATCATATATAGTATAAAAAAAATGGTTATTATAAATAAATGACTTGTTATAAATAATAAGAAATAAACATGCCTCTTTTCCATTTACGAGACCATGCACATGTGACTATTTTACTAAAACCCATTCAAACAAAATGTATACTTATTTAATTCGAACCAAGCATACTATATTTATTGGTCAGGTACAAATGAAATTCCAACCCAAATATAACACCCAAAAACATCTTCTATTTACTGCTATGTATGGCCGACTATATATATATATACTATTGGGATTAATCCTTTTCTTTTTATTATTATAAACTTTATATTACCCACTTAAGCAAAACATGCATATTTAATATGACAAATATTACTCCACTAAACATATTACATATAATTACCATGACCAACCTATATATATATATATATATAAATGCGATATACACCTAGATTAAAACCGAATATGCCCAAACAAAATTTCTAATATCCTTGCATCATAATAATATACTCATAAGCATTACTAAATTATCAAACCATGTATCTTCACACAAATAAACATAAAACTTAAGCCATATTCGTATGGCTATAATACATATGATATTAAGGTTTCCACTCAAACACGACCATTTTCAAACCCCTCCTATACATGCCTTCATCTAAATTAACACAACTAAAAGAGTACCAAAATAGTTGATAGTGTGGGCGACTTTCTTGACGATCCTTCTCGAGCCCGTAGCGAAACCAAAAATCTATAAAACAGAGGAGAACATTTCACACAATTAAGCTTACTAGCTTAGTAAGTCCTAAGCTCAGGATAATATAACATTTAAACATTTAATCAATTAAAATATTTAACTTATAACATTTCACATAAACATTTAAATATATTTATTGATACAAGGCCGAATTTCCATAATAGTACATTCAGACTCGAATTCAATCATATAATACTCATTCACATAAATCTTAGCCTCAAACATATATAACACCATTCCCATAATATTAACTTGACTCAAGTAATATAACTCATAACATACCTTACGTGCTTACCTGAGCCGTTAGCTAGATACATTATTTATGATTTGCCTTGAATAATATTCGGTTTATCCTTTATAAAACACATCACCGGCATCAAGCCTGCTAGGCTTAAAAGCCCGATAAGTAACACCGGCACAAAGCCTGCTAGGCGTAATAGCCCGATAAGTAACACCGGCACAAAGCCTGCTAGGCGAGAACGCCCGGAACATATCAATGTAGTTAAACATTTCAAACACGCTTCATAACCCTTATAAATATAAATGTATAATTCCAATTCAATTGAACTCGCTCACATCGAACCAATAAAATCATTATATCATTATACAATCCAACAATTCGCATCACATAATCAACTTTGATCACCCATCTATTATACCTATATACATTCGGCCATGATATAAATAGGTACTAAATTCATCAATTCTTACTATTTAATATAGACATAATTGTTTCTTTAACATACTTTAGCTAAAGGACTTACCTCGATTGTCGATAGACTCGGAATTTTCAACTATTCGGTCACCTTAGCCTTTCCTCGATCTAGTCCTTTCTCTTTTTGTTCACGATCTATGAAATGTCAAATGAATTTTGTTCACATTCATTCTATCTATTTGCTCAACTCAAAAATGCACATAATTTAATTCATAGGACTAAGAACCGAATTTCCTCCTTCATTTATTTAATTTAAAACAATAATTACACAAAAATTTAAGCATTCAACTTATTCAATTTAACCCATAATGCACCACAATACAAATTGCAACAATTTGGGATTTCTCCTCAATGGCCGAATGGTCACTAGGTCCCTACGATTCTCCATAATTCTTCCTTCTATCATTTTAACCCTTCCACTATTTAATTTAAGCAATTTACTCTTCATACTTAATTTACCCAATAACTATATCTAAGTATAAACATTCATCAACGGCCAAGTACACTATATATGTATAACCGAACATCAAAACAAGAGAAGAGAATTCATGAATTGTTATCTCACATTCGGCCGAATATAAGAGCATCCTCATGCCTAAATTAAAACAATCTTCTTACAAGCTCAAGCTACTTCTTCTCATTTTATCCAAATTTATTAACATAACAAGTTATAATTCATCACCCATGGCCGAACCTCATCATGCCTAATATCAAAAATTTTTACTTGTTTTCATTAATGATCAAAGAAATCAACCCAATTTAAAGATAGGTTATTAAGTTAAAGTTCAAACTCTTACCTTGCTTAACACATGCAATGGCCGAATGGAGAAGATGAATTTTCTTCTCTTCTTGAAGGTGATTTCGGGTAGAAGATGAATGAGGGGAGAGAAAAATAAATTTCTTTTTCTTTTGTTTACTAATTAACACACATATATTGTAGCATGCTTATAATATAATAATGCTTTAAATTATAATATACTAAGAAAATAGAATATTTAAAGCATGCTTACCGTCCACTATTTTAGATATGGGGAATTTGACATGCAAATCCCTAAGTTTAGTAATCAATTCACTTTACCCTTCTAATTTCATGCTCACTACATTGGTCACCTTAGCAATTTAATCCTTTTTGCCAAATTAAACACTCAAACGGTTAAATTCTTCTACGAAACTTTCACACACATCAATTCACATATAATAAACATAAAATATAATATTAAAAATATTTATCGGGCTCGGATTCGTGGTCCCGAAACCATCGTTCCGATTAGGGTCAAAATTGGTCTGTTACACGAAGCTTCCACAGCGATAAAGGATTTCGTCGGGAATCATCCAAGGGGCATTCCACTTGATGTCGTTTTCTTGCAGGTTTTGAAGGAGTGCTATCCAGTTTTCTTCGGACACGTCTTCTTTCCTAGACGTAGCTACTATCTCTTCCAACGGGGAGTAATTTTCTGACAAAAACCGACAAGACACTTTCTCCACTTTCCAGAAGTGACTATGGAACCAGGCCAATAACAACTGCGCGCATCCAATAAACCTGCCCTCACCCATTCTCCAACATGCACTCAAGGATCTGAACGTTTCGGCCAAGATAGCAGGAACAGGCGTGACCCCTTTGTCTAATCGGCCGAATAGATCGATAACTGCTTCATCAATGTGTCTTAGGGCTTTTGGGAAGATCACTAAACCGTAAATACTCAAGGCCAAGACGTCAATCTTTTTCTTTGCATCGGGATGCGTTAGGATCAGGTCTCTCAAACATATCCAAGGTATGCATTTGCCCTCGCCTTTCTTCTGCGTTCTAGCTGAGACCCACTGTTCACTCATTCCCGTGATATTCGTCAATTTCTTGCAAAAGTCGGGCCATTAACTGCTTTGGAATAAGCATTATCAACTTGAATTCTTGGACAACGTAGCAAGGCCGTATATTCCTCTATCGTGGGAACCAAATCCACTTTCCCGAAAGAGAAACAGCTATAAGCAGCATTCCAGAACTGAGTCATTGCTCAGAATAGGTGCTTATCTATTTTGACATCAAGCAGGTAAGGCAGGTCGCCGTACGTACTATAGAACAATTGCTTTGCCTCATCATCCCACTGAGTCCATATTTCTTTCAACTCCTGAAGTTCGCTCTGTGTGACACTGATATTGGTGTAATCCCGTAGTTCTGACACATACCCCTCAACTAAGGTATCCCCTTTTTCTAATTGGCCTTGCTCTGACCATATGCTGGCGGCCGCATTGTCTTCCACTTTATCAAGGAATCCGCTTTCCATAACCAGCTCTCTAACTCAGAAATTGACCGTGAATCGATGCCTCTTAAAAATGGAAATGACATGCAGAGAAAATAGAATATCACCAATTAGTACCACAGAATGAGATATAAAGCATGTAAAATACACAAACGCCTATCTGGGTAACTACTAAGGTTTGGCATAGTTCAGCTCGGGGTGGGTTCTTAGGCTCTTTACGTGTGGTTGAGTTCTAAAGTTAGAGGTACCTGAACCAGCAGATTCCTCGATCCTCACCCATTATAGGCTCGTACAGACCGAGTTCGGTTCAGGGGAATACATTTCCCTATGGCCATGCGAAAGTGAAAACTTCACGAAGACATAGGTACGGATGTATCCCGAAAGCAGTCCACTAGCCCATGCGGAGGTGAAAACCTCACGAAGGCATAGCTTCTCGCTCCCACTTAAAGGTGTGACCACAACGGTCATGCAACGCAATGCCAAAGTACTTAAGAGATCCAATATAATATTGAAAGCGCATTTAAAGAAACATGAATTCCGAAACCATTTTCCAATTTTAATCAAAAGGACAAGAATCAATCAATCTATGGCCTGACTCTCGACGTCCCCAGTGGAGATGCCAAGCTGTCGTAACCATTTTTTTTGAAACAGTAAACGACGCGGTCGACTCGATTTTTTGAAAATGAAAAGGAAGGGAGTCACCACCGATCTTTATTTGGGTGCGATCGGATCACCTTTGTTTTAATAAAACATCTCGCTTTATTAAAACGATGCTTTTGGTCTACGAAAATCTGAGAAAAATGGGTTCGGAAGTCAATTACGTGCGAGGAAGGATTAGCATCCTCGACATGCCCGAAATTGGTACCAAATTGATTGATCGATGTCCTAATGTTGAAAAACTTTGAAATGATTTGGAAATAGATACTTTTTATTTCTAAAACTTGAAGGAATTGGAAGGGACGTTAAGGCTCTCTTATTTTCGAAGAGATAAAGCATCATGTCCAGTAAGTTAGGGCGCAATACTTTAGACCCCCGAAACTAAGCTCGCCTTTTAGAACTTAGTTTTACATTTGAAGAGGATCTTCCGTCATTTGTCAAACGAGAAATCAGAACCCAGTAAGTTAGGGCTCGTTTTCTCGAAGGTCCAAATTAGGAATGTTGCCTCTATTTAAAAAAACTTATCCGAAGCATCTAGATGTCGAGTCCAGTAAGTTAAGGCGCAACATTTCGAATATCCCAGATTAAGTGTTTTGTTTAATATTTAAATTGCGATTTCAAAAGGGATATCCCATTGTTTAACTTTAAACGAGAAACCGGAACCCAGTAAGTTAGAGCTCGATTCACTCGAATTGCTAATACAGAATGTCGATTGAAAACTTGAATTTGCGATTTTTGAAAAGGATCTTCCATCGTTTAGCCTAAACGAGAAAAATCAGAACCCAGTAAGTTAGGGCTCGATTCACTCGAATTGCTAATACGGAATATCAATTATCATAAAACTGAGGCATCGAGACAAATTAGATTAAAAATGCAAAAAAACACGATGTTATGCGTGAAAAGAATAATAAAAGGACACAAATATGTATATGTAAGGATGATATATAATATATTGGAAGTATTACGTATAGTAACAGTAGTAGAAATAGCGATGAAATAATAATAATGAAAAATAACAATAATAATAATACTAATGATGATGATAATAATAATAATAATAATAATAATAATAATAATAATAATGGATAATGGATAATAAAGGAAGTAAAATAATAGTAATAATTTTTAGAGAAAAGAAAAATAAAATAAAATAATAGCAAAACATTTATATAAAAGAATACGTCAATATTGAAAATAAATATAAAAATAACATTACTAACTAATCAATATGATAGTAACAAGATATGCATTATATAGAAATAATAATAAGGTAATAAATAATAATAATATATGCGTATGGAGATAATAGTGATAATAATAATATACTACTAATAATATAATAATAATAGTAACAATATAGTAATGGTAATGAAATATATATACACATAGGATATAATAGTATAATATTGATAATACTAATAATAATATGATAGAGTAATAATAATTAAGATAAATAATAATAATAATATGACAACAAATAAATGAGCAAATTAAATAAAAACAAAAATAGCAAAATTGTAAATAACTGAAAATGGACTCCATTGCATTACAAATAAAAGTTCTGGGTCAATTATTAAATAAAACGGGGTTTCGGGGGTTAAATGATAAATAAAACAAAGTTCGGGGGTCGATTTGTAAATAAAACGGGCTTCGGGGGTCACAAAAGGACGCGCGTGAAAGATGGGGGACCAAAGGGACAATTTTTCCAGCAAGTTAAACGCAGCACTTTAGGGAAGGACCAAATCGCAAAACTGCGCGAAATTTCAGGGCCGATGTGCAATAATGAAAAACTTGATTTTAAGAACTAAAAATGCGGAAGGGCTGATTGCGCAATTTCCCCTTTGGCTTAAAAGCACGCGGATCCTCTTAGGGTACGGGTCGGAGTCGGGTCGGATCAGGTGAAGCGACGTCGTTTTGGGCTTAAAGGCCAGCCCCAAAACGTCGTCGTTTTGAGGGGCTATTTAAGGCCCAAAAATCAGAAAAAAAAATCATTTTTGACCTGCTTGCTTAAAAAGACGATCTCACTCTCTTCTCTTCTCTCTGCAGATCCCAAGGGGGAGGAGATTCCGGCGTCGCTCCGGTCGTGGGCTCCGTCGCCCCGGCCACCACGCATGGTGGCCGGAAAAGGTAAAGTTTTCATTTTTTTTTATTAGACTGATGTTTATATATATATGTATATGTACATGTATATTAAAAAGAAGGGGTAAGAAAAAAGGGGTTTGAAAATAATGAAAATTTCACCTTTCTCGACTTCCGTTTTTAGCCTTTTAGATTTCTTTCGCGTTTTTTATGCCCACTAGTTTCTGATCTTTGCTCTGTTGTTCGAATCTGTTTATTTTATTTTTGATCATTGAAAAAAGTCCTTGCACACGAAATACAAATCGACTTTTATAGCCATCTTCTTCACCATTTTGCTATATTTCTGTCCCTTTCTCGTTTAATGCTTGCAGGTCTTGAGGCGGTGCTGGGGCGATGGACAAGATGGTGGCAGGTGGCTGCAGAAGTCAAAGGGTCAGGGGCAAGTGGCGGTCAGAAGACCAGGAGTCAGAAAGCTGCGGCGCTACTTGCATTAGGGTTAGGAATTTTGTTTTTTCTATTAGGGGTATTGGGCTTGTTGGGCTAGGTGCAAGTGGGTTAGGGTTAGGTTGCTAACTGGGTGGGTCTTAGTGGGCCACTGATTTGGGCCTCGGGTTTAGGGTCTGTTTTGGGTAGGTTCTGGTTTGGTTGGGTTTTAATGATGTTTGGGTTTTAATAGATTGGGTTATTTTGTAACCAGGTTTGGGGTTTAAATTTGGGTTTTATTTTGGGTATGTAAAATGGATGTTAATTCTTTGTAGGGCCCGGGCAATAATTGGGTTCTGCAATAATAATTTCAAAATCAAACAAACTAAAATTTCAATATCATTATCCAACCAACATTAACAAAAAAAAAAAAACAATTTACTAAAACATACATAACACAATAACCTTAAGCCCTAAACCTACCTAATATTTCTAGCCATATAATCAGTCCATATAGTTTGTGCAATTTCGTCTCTCTTAGCAGACCATTCTCTTGCTTCTTCTCTTTCTTCTCACTCCGTAAGAGTTGGTATTATCAAATCAGACTCAAACTGCTCGTATAATCCTTGATTAAGTAAATCAATAGGATCAACTCCCATTATATGATTATGAATGATACAACAAGCCAAAAATATATCTACTTGAGTTTGAAAATTCCAAAATGGCTCAGCATCTAATACACGAAACCGTTTCTTCAAAATCCCCAAAACACGTTCAACAGTGATTCGTAATGATGAATGACAAAGATTAAAAAGTTCCTTTGCATTTTCAGGCCCTTGAGCACTAAACTCTTTTAAATGATATCGGATACCACGATATGGGGTAATATATCCATTTCGAATGCCATATCCAGCATCAGCAATATAATATTTACCTACAATTTTACAAAACATAATTAATACTAATAAACTATGAGCTTATTAGAACTATTTGGTATTTAATGATAATTATTACCTTCAGGAATTCTTAATCCTCTTGGGCGTGAAAGTGCATCACTTAAAATACGAGAATCATGTGCATGCATCACTTAAAATACGAGAATCATGTGCACTACCTTCCCAACCAGCTA
Source organism: Gossypium australe (assembly GCA_005393395.2). Classification (NCBI taxonomy): domain Eukaryota; kingdom Viridiplantae; phylum Streptophyta; class Magnoliopsida; order Malvales; family Malvaceae; genus Gossypium; species Gossypium australe. The sequence goes on along the minus strand of CM016623.1, from coordinate 37,053,302 downwards.
GAACATAGGAAAATTTCAAATCAAATGTAATGGCAGCCAATACATTTTGTGTCGTCCCCCCTTTACGGCTAGGAAATCTTCCTTGAATGCTAAGTGGAACGGATGCACGAATATGAGTTCCATCTAATGCTCTAATACAATCTTTAAAATAAGGATAAAACCTTGGATTGTTTCTGATTTCACTAGGAGTTGACTCATCAGGTAATCTAATAACTAGTTTATACAATTTCAAAATAGCTCTCAATACAACCCTAAAGTAACGGTGAACTGTCTCAGTTGATCTATAATATCTAGATCCAATCACTCGAAACCTTACATTATGACCAATTATATGTAAAAATATAACTACTTGCTCCCTAATATTGACAGATGTAGATGATTGTAACAAATTATTCCTACTAAAAATATCACACAAATTAAAAAAAGTGATCGGTCTCATCCTTATCACATCAATACAATGTTGGTCACCACTATATAAAATACTATTAATATAATTTTCTCTTTCATAATCTCGATTCACACGAGGGTGAGAAGCAATTTCATTCCTAGTTTTTAATTTTTTAATCCAAAGAGCCCCAAAAGCTAAAACTGAAGCCACGACTCCGACAATAGCATTTTGATCTTGATTACGATCCATCTGCACAAAATAATGCCACACAAATATTTGATCACTACAAAAAAGATGCAAGATTTTCATAAGATCACATATATGAAAAGTTACGATGACTAAAGTGCATACATACATATCAAGCTAATTATAATTGCATTAATAATTTTTTTGACAAAATTAAGCTACTTTCTCTGTACCAACTATATGCAAAATTGTAACGCTCATTATCTTCCTTAAGAAAGCTGTTAGGCTAAAATTTAAAATATACTAAATACAATCTCTTCAAAGATGATAAAGTTAAATTCAATTTGGAAGTTTTCAAATAATAGTATTGGTTGCATATAATTGAAAGATAATAGTATTTGGAAGTTAAATTCAATTTGGAAGATTTGGCAAGAAATTTGGAGAGTAGTTTTTCTTGCTTCATTTCACAACAAAGTGCTGTTAATGGCTGATAATTTGGCATAAATGAGCCTAGTTGAGGTCTATAAGGTAAAGCAGGGAGGAATTTTTTTCCCTTGGTCAATCATGTACAAGTAATTTAGGGTAGAAAAAGTTACATGTTACTTGATCTCGGGTGTGAGTGATGGTATGGTATGGTAGGATTTTTTAAAAAATTTATTTTTGTGTGTGTGTATTGGATCTGACATGGATCAATCTTGTTTGTTTAAAAAAAATTTACTATCATCGTCATGCATTGTAATAACACAACATAACTCATTACTGCTAATAAATATGATAAAATTGGAACTATATAAGATATATTTGGCAGCAATGAATTCTGTAACTCAAACATATTCAAGATCTAAACACACATCTGCCCTTAGATTAAGTTGACCTCATTTCTTTGGCCAAAGGCTATATCTGACTTTGGCAAGATCATATATATATGTTTTGAGTTATAGAATTGATCAATCAATGAATCAAAATAGCAGGATCATGATGTCTGTCAAGACAAAATATGTAATGCCATAATCTAAACCTGATAGAAAAAACTATGATCTACTAACACAACTTAAAAGGAATTTGATTTACGCAACTTGATAACCATTTCATGGAAGATAATAAGTCCTTCAAGGGAAGCCAAGGCACTTAGTAGTTATCAAAGGACAGCGAAGTGAAGGTCATGATTTTTATAAAAGCCAACCCACTTCTTTATATGATGAAAGGACACACCAATACTAATGACAATAGAAGCAATGGTGCCAGTGATGGAAAAGGGAGCCATGGATGACCCAACAGTGATGAATGAGAAGTTTTTGATTGTTAATGGAAACTAACAAGTATTTATATGAAATGCGGGAAATGGGGTTTTTCTTTTGTGGTAGCATTAACTACATAAAGAAAAAGATAGAGAGAATCACGCAAAATGCCCTCAAATCTCATACCTACGATTGCTCATTCCCAGTTTTCAAATATCAAAACTTGAAATGTAAAATAGCCAGGATCTTCTATGAAGCAATCAGTCAGAGAATGATTGAAAAGAAACATTTACCTCGAAACATGCAGCCCCTCTTCGGTTTCGTATCTTTGGAGAACCCAGTACCGGATTTGAGATAGAGAGGGCCTAAAACAAACAAGATGTTACAAGTTCAGATGCTCCAAATCTAATCATGTTTTAAAAAATCAAACCTACTCTTATACATAGGAATCCAGCTAAAGGAAAAAGAAAGGGAGATGGAAACAAATATCTAAAATAACATGCCCAGGGAATCACAAATCCTTTATATTTGTAACAGTTTTATGCCAATTCTCAACATGTACGAAATACTTCCATCAGCATATAGATAAACTAATTGCAGACAGTTTTATATTTGTAACACCTTGCAACTATTGCTGCAGTTGCTGGAAGCAATGGTGGTTCGTTTCTCATCAAAATGATGATGTTAGAGTTTTGACTGAATTGTTTGCCTTATTTGGTAATGAAAAAACAAAAAACAAAAAAAAAGTGAAGAAATAAGGAAATAGCAGTCAAAATTACAGAAACTGTATGCGCACCTTTTGTTGGTGTATCAAAAAAAATTAGAACCAAGCATGAGGATTCGGTATTGCTGAAACACCAATATACTGCAACTGATTCATGGGATGTAATGTGCATGCAGAGACATGGAATTGTTTTTTATCCCTCATATTCATTCTGATTAGTATGAACCCTAATTGAAATTCCAATCAAAATTTACCCAGATCATAACAACCATACAACAACAGCAGGGAACAATCAATTGAGAATAATAACTATTATCCATAAAAAAAAGGGGCCAAACTCCAAAATTGTTATAGAAAGTAATATCCATACGCACCTATGAAGCGATAAACAGAAATGATCGCAGAGAAGACGAGGCAGAGATGACAGCAGAGAAGACGAGGCAAAGATGATGAAGTGACAAACGATCTTCATTAGGGTGAAGAGAGGAGTTGTGGAAAATGTTTTACCCTTTAGAAATCGGTAAGACATTTTCCAGAAATTAGGAAGTCATTTTACGCGTGTTTGGAAAATGTTTTCCTTTAGGAAATCATTTTCCACCAAACAATCACCGGAAAATTCAGAAAATGTTTTCCGGAAAACATTTTCCACCAAACAAACAAACCCTAAAATTTGGGGTGCAACTTGTGTCAGTACCTGATGATGATGATATTTGTTTATTGCCTTATGTGTTGGTTTCAAATTTATGGAAATTCTCTCGATATTTGCTAGTAGGTGGATGCACTCTTGTTGATGTCTTTCTTTAGTCATAAAATTTATGATGTCTTTTTAATTTTTCTGTTTGATTATTTAATGTTTCAACTGTTTCTGTATCTTTCCTATCTTGTTTTAAGTCATCTAATCTTGGTAAGGGTTCATGGTTGTATTTATATAGGTTTGATTTCTAGCTTTGATTTCTCCACCCATTAATTTTAATATAACTACTTCTTATTGTTTTGTTGTCGTTTTTAATATTATTCCGATATGATCTTTGAGATCCTATAGTTTGCTACTTGATTTTATTTGCTAGGAATGGAGATTAGTCAATGTTGAGCACATAATAGTCAACTTTTTAGTCCTCCTGTAGGGGAATTTTATATATAAGGATGTGAAAAGAATTATTAAATGATGAACTAAAGACCTTCTGATCTATCTTGAATATAGAATTTATATATATGTAAAGTGAATTTATATAAGGGTGTTATTGTCGTTTGATTGAAGAACATGTTAAATGGTAAGTTAAAGGTATGGTCAACTTCATTTTAGCAATGCTAATAGCTTATCATGTGATTATAATTTTGTACGAATAAAGAACATTAATAATAGCCATTGTAAATCAAGTGTGAAACTAGTTAGGTATAAATGACTTGTCATAAGATATAGATAATAATACTGCATAATTATGACATATGTATTGTGTATGTTACATTTCACATCGTTTGCGCTTTACGTATTGTATTTTGAATGATTATCGTTACCACTTTGCAACCCCTATTATTGGTGTAACCGGTTAGATTTTTGTTAGTGTTAGTGATTATCATATAAAGATTTTACATTTAAAGTTTGATTTTGTTTATAATACAGTGAAATATTTTAAAATTAAAGATAATATGAAGAATAACCCTTTTTTATAATTTAAATTTTATATTTTTCAAACAATTTAATTATATTTCTTATTTCATTGTAAGTAATATATCAAATATTTTACCCCATGTGAAGGTTTGATGGTCAAAGGTGATCATTGCCTCATATGTGGCCTGGATTCTAGTTGCGCTAATCGCATTTGTTATTCGAACTTTATCATATCATTGTAATTCACCAAAAAAAATTATATCAAATATATTTTAAAACTTAAATATAATACTTAATTTTCTTCGACACTTATTTTATTAGCATTAATTTTTCAATTTATTAAACAACACCTAAATCTATTTAAAGGCATTTGGCAACTAAAACAAGACGTGGAGTACAATAAAATGGGTTATAAATTGGAATCAATATTCCATTATTAATTTGAGGTCTAATTGAGTCGTTGTCTAGATTTAATCAGGTACCAATTCAATTAATTAAATTAGATTACGTGTCATCCACTACGTGGGTGAAAACTTCTTAGATATATATTATTAACTAGTTTTTTTACCCGTCCAACGCACAGGCTGATTATATGTTTTTAATGAAAATAATAATAATTTTGTGTAATTATTTTTAACACAAACCAACATGACTCAAACTCTATAGTTTTTTTTTTTGGTAAAATAAACAAAGAACATTATATAGAGTAGGTCATGAGCAAATTAACAAAAGAATTATCATCCTCCAAAGTCTTTTTAATCTCCAATGGGGTCTTCGAATATGTTTAAAGATTCAGCATTCAACAAAGCCATTTTCGCCAAAGCATCAGCTACCTAATTAGTATCTCTGGGAGCATAATTCAGGGACCAATTCTCTTCAAAGACTAGAATTTGTTCAATCCTCCTTATCAGAGAGTTTTTTGGATCACCAGACTTTCTGTCACCAATGGAGATCACATTCTCAAGATTGTCTGATTGGATAATGAGCTCATCATATCCTTGCTTCTGAAGAATATGTAATCCGTCCAATAAGCCCCATAATTCAGCAGTCACAACTGAACATTCTCCCAAAGAGCGATTATAGCCTAGGATCCACTCCCCTTTGCTGTTGCGTATCACACTACCCGCAGTAGAGAGACCAGACACGGGGTGAACGACACCATCAGTATTAAGGAAAATGGACGTACCTGAGTTTTGGTAGTCTGGGGACTGCTTCGATTGAGAGGCCAACTCTTCATTGTGGGTGGAGAGAAAATGTTTCGCCCAACTGTAAGAGATACTGATAACATCCTTTGAATTCATAGCATTTCTTTGAAATATGGACGAATTATGATTCTTCCAAATGCGCCACAAGATGATTCCGAAGAGGCAAGCCCAAGGAAAAACACTCAATTTGTTTATAGAGAGAAATTGTAGATTCGAAAAAAACCACTTTGAAATATTTCCAGAAAAGAAACTTCCAAGATGATTAGCAGGGATGATATTATGCCAAACCTCCTTAGCAAAAGGACAATCTCTAAGGATATGAAGAATATCTTCCTTAATATGGCCACAAAGAAGACGAGATACGTCTTGCGCAATACCCCTTTTAACTCTTTCAGAATTAGTTAAAAGTCTCTGTTTGAGAATTAACTAGATGAAATGTTTCACACGTTGAGGTCTTGGAATTTTCCAAAGCATGCTCCAGTCCACCTCTTTTGGATTCCAAGACTCCTCCATCAATAAAAAGTATACACTCTTTACCGAAAAAACCCCTGTCGTCGTTCTAGACCAAGAAAGAATATATAGACCAGCCTGGTCTAAAGCAGGGGGAACGCTGATGATGCGCTTAACCACTTCTTCTGGAAACCACAATCTAAAGAGATCGAGACTTCAATCACCAATGGTCAAAACCATCCCATTAATTTTAGTCTTAAGAACAATGTTGCTATGACCCGGAACATACTGATTGAGTGGTCCCATATTAGGAATGTCTTTCCAACACCGTACAGTCTTCCCATCTCTAATGGACCAGATCATATTACTGCGTAACAGAGGCCAAGCTTTGGCAACTGCTTTCCACATATAGGAGCAGCTATTCCTCATAATAGATTCCGGCATGCTTTCACACAATCCATACTTAGCTCTAAGGACCTGAACCTATAGAGCTTTAGATTTAGTAATAAGATTGTAGCCAATTTTCAGCATGAAAGCTTTATTTTGATCTCCCAAGCGATGAATAGCAAGTCCTCCATGAACCTTAGGTTGGTAGATATCATCCCATTCTACTAAAGCCATCTTTCTTTTACCTTTCGCAGCTCCTCAAATGAATTGTCTCGCTAATTCTTCAATAGAGTCGCAGATTCCTTTAGAGACAAGGGTTGATTGCATGAGATAACTTGGGATAGACAATAGAACCAATTGTGCCAAGGTGACCCTTCCAGGAAAGAAAAGTCCCTTGGCATCCCAATTAGAAAGTTGACTGCGAACTCTATCTACCAAGAAATCTAAGATGTTGTTAGTAACTCTCCTGTGAAAAAGTGGAACCCCAAGATAGTGGCCCAAGTCATTAACTTCTTGAAAGCTAATGATGCTATTGATGGCATTCCTTAAAGGTTCATTAACTCCCGCAGGAAAGAACACATTCATTTTCTTATCATCAACCTTATGACCAGATAGCTCACAAAAGTTGTTCAGAAAAACCTTAAGGAGGCCACTATGAAACAAATCAGCTTGGCTAAAAATCACCAAATCATCTGTAAAGAAAAGATGTGAAAGATACAGACCTGTGCGCGATAATCGAATGGGATTCCACTCCCCTGCAAAGATGCTTTCGTGAAATCTATGACCCAGCCATTCCATACAGAGAACAAAGAGGTATGGTCATAGTAACATCCTTGTTGAATACCCTTTACTGGCCTAAACTTTTGAGTTGGCTCACCATTCCATAGTACCTGCATAGAGGATAAAGAGATAGCATTCATAATAACTTTAACCAAATGAGAAGGAATACCTGTTGCATTGAGAGAGGCTTCAACAAAGTCCCATCTGACTCGATCATATGCCTTTTCCAAATCAATCTTGACTACCATCCATTGAAGTCTCTTCTTAAACCGCATAGAATGTAAAACTTCCTAAGAATTAATGATGTTATCAATGATACTTCTTCCAGCAATGAAGCCTGCTTGTTCTTAGCCCATGATCTTCAGAAAAACACTCTTAAATCTATTAGCAATCACCTTCATGACCAACTTGTAGAATACCGAGCAAAGGCTGATAGGCCAGAACTGAGAGAAATTTTTTGGATTTCAGACTTTAGGAATTAACACAATAAGAGTGTTATTAAATTCTGGCTCGATGATACCTCCTTCGAAAACTTTCTTGACCCATTCACAAATGGCATCTCCAATATTGTCCCATTGATTTTGGAAGAAAGCAGCTTGGAAAACATCACTACCTGGGGCTTTCAATGATGCCATGTCAAAAAGAGCAACCCTCATTTCTTCGTTCGTAACATTCTTTCCAAGAAAATCAGCATCTTCAGTGTTAAGGCTAGGAAAAGCGCTAGGAGGCAAAGTTCCTAGTGAGCCTGGATTCTCCACATAGAGATTCTGGAAAAACTTAACCACTTCAGTCTTAAGAGTCTCAGGATCAAAAATCCAATCCCCATCAGAGTCACGTAAAGCAGTAATTTTATTAAAATTCCTTCTCTGAACAGTGAGCTTATGGAAATAGCTCGTGTTACGATCCCCCAAATTCAGCCACTCGCATCTTAATTTTTGCTTCCACAGTATTTCCTCATGATGAAGAATATTTTCCAACTCTTCACGAATCAAAATTTCCTGGTGAAAAAGAGTTTTTGATCCTGAAAGGTTCAAGACAGTTTGAATTTTGGAAAGCTTAGCATTAACTATCTCTTCTTCTGATTAATGTGTCCATAAACACATTTATTCCAGCTTTTAAGCTTATCTGTAAAACCAGCAATCGCACTAGGCATATTACCATCAAAGCTCCAGTTTCCTTAACAAAATCAGAGAAATTTTGATGATGTATCCAGCCAGCTAGAAATCTAAAGGGACGATTAGAAACATGTCTATCTTCATGATAAAGATTAAAACGAAGAGGCCGATGATCAGACTTGATTCTAGGTAAATAGGAGACCGAACAATTAGGAAAGAGATCCATCCAAAGATCGTTACCCACAGCTCTGTCAAGTCTTTCAGAGAGATTTTTACGATGCTACGTGAAAGAGGGCCGCTGAAAACCCAGATCATGTAATTGGGCCTTATCCATAAAATCACCAAAGAACTGACATCTGCGACCTTTGATATGGCTGCCTTTCTTATCATCATGAGAGTGAATGGCGTTAAAATCTCTAATTGCTATCTAAAGATTATCCCCAATTTGAATTGAACGGCTTAGATCATTCTACAAAAACTTCCTTTTCATTTTATCAGGGCTTTCATACACAAAAGCAATGAAAATCGGCTTTGGAAGTAAATTAGAACATATACGAACCAAATGAATTGAGGATGGTTACCAACCACCTTTAAGTCAACCGAACTTTTCCATCCAATCCAGATACCTCCAGAGAATCCAATTGCTTCTACACGATGAGACTTATCCCAACCCAACTTTGCAATGATTGTGTCAGCTTTGTTTCCATTAATTCTTGGCTCAAGTAGGCTAATAATATCAGGTTTATGCTAATTATTATACTCACGAAAAGCTCGCAAAAACTTATCAGACGCGCATCCCTGTACATTCCAAGAGAAAATAGACAAATTCATAATAAAATTAAAAGATAAAAGGAAAAAAAACTTATCTTATTGAAGGTCAGGAGAAGAAAGCCCCACTTCCTCTCTGAGTTGCCGCGTTAAATCCATAATAGATTTTCCATCAATTTTCGAAGTAATAAGTTCCGCTGCTTTCTTTATGGAATAAACAAAAGGAACTCGAATATTTTCAGAACTTTTAAAATGGTTTCCTGGTCCTTTTAAAGTTTTATTAAACTTCCAACCTCCTTTATAACCAGTCCCTTTAGTATTTTGTCCCTTAGACACCTCCTTAGTCAAATTTATTCCTGCAAATTGATTACCCTCTGGATGCTCAGACGAATTCTCTAAGAGCCTTTTATTAGGAAACACCACTGTCGAATGATTATTGGCCTTCAAGACACCTTCCTTTACTTCCACATTAACAAAAGAATACTCTTCGAAGGCAGGATTAAAATGCATTATGTGGTCCGCTTGCTTGTGAAGAGAGAGTTGAGAATCCAATTTTAAATGACTTGGAACATCAACAATTTGTGAGTTTAAAACCGAAGGAAAAGTCGAAGTAGATTTACCTGGAAATAAAAGCCCGTTATTTTCTTCATTTTATCAAAGGACCGTGTGTGGTATTTGGAGCTTTAGAAAAATTTGCTGCAACCATTGTCGGCTTCTGGGTCTCATGTTGTGGCCTGCCATAAACAAAATTATCGGCCTGGTCCTTGCTGAACGAAGGAGACCCATCGCTGGCCTCCATAGACACCTGTTGATTCGAGCCCATCATGGTCTGACTCGTGGAGTGCGTAGCTGATGGGGTAGCGGTTTGGGTAACACGTGTCTGGCCCTTTAAAAATTTTTCCACCGACAAAACAGAATTAGCTTTCTTAGAACCATTATTAGAGGGTTTTCTACCCGTTGGAACCTCAAATTGGGAACCAACTAAAGGAGCTTTCCCTTTATTCTTTAAAGCAATTTATGGATCCTTAATTGATTCTTTTACCGACGACACTGCCTCCAAATCTGCTAGAGATTGGATTGCGATCCTATGTTTTCCTCTCCTTTCAAATTGTTGCCTTTTTTGGAACCCTCCATGTTGCCATGCCTGGACTTCCTCTGCACCAGCATCCATGGTCCAAAAACTTCTTCTCCAGCCACCACCGTAGTAGCAGAATCATGCCCCGACGATTAGCCCTTCTCAGCCTCCACCAAAACTTGTGTGATCGTTGAGCAAGTTTCTTTAGTATGACCATAACGACCACACTTAAAGCATACCACCGGTAGGTTTTCATACTCCATCTTTTGAGGGTTTCCATTAATAAAGATCTTGGATATTAGCGGTCGCCCCAGATTGTCAAAAACTGCCATACATGCGTACCGTCCCCTTGTTTGCTATCCGTATTCAAATCCAGCTTAGTGACTTTACCTATCAATCCCCTTATCACCATGAGAATCTGTTTTTTTGTAAAAATGGCTAGGTAGCCCGGGAAAGTGAATCCAAGTGAGAACCGAATTCGGAAATGGCAGGTTGGAGTCGAAGTCAATTGTCTAAGGCTGGACATTAAGATAGTGACCAAATATAACCCACGGTCCTTGAGAGAGGATCTTGTCATAGTCTTCAGCATTTTGAAACTTTGCAAGAAAATAGCCATTTTCAATATCCATTAATTGAAAAGCCTTAGACAGTTTCCATATTCCGTATAACCGGTTTTGTAAGGTCGTGATTCCAATATTCCTTCCCAGCATCTTGAGAACCACCGAGGTTGACATTTCATTTGTCAAGAGTTGATAAACTCTCTCCGAGAAATCAATTGAAGGAACCCCATCAATACAATATTTCTTAACATCCTGCTCTGTAAGGGCGAAACTATCAGCAGAATTCTGGCCCTCATACTTGTTGTTCAGATCTAAGGTTTCCTTACCCACTAACATGTCCTTCCATGACATCGAAGCCTCTGGTAAGGGATCCACTACCATCACATCATCAGGAGCCGCGTCTGATTCCTTAAATCAAACCTTCTTAGTGTTGGAATCATTAGGCATAGAGATATCATCTCCATTTCCGTCTGCAGTATCCGCTGATGAAGACGAGAGAATTTTTTAGGATGAGAAAAATATTTTCTTTTAACATACTCAAACTCTATAGTTAACATCTATACTATAGATTTGTTACTTTGTAAAAGAATAAATTTTAATTATTTTTCAGTTGAATTTGAATGGTTCGTGCCCTCAACTCAATATGACACTTAAATATGGTATAGATATTAACTATAGAAATAAAATCAACTCAAATTTGTTTCACTTCCATTGTGCCGATAATTTAATTGATGGTTAAATTATGCTATTAGTCTTTATATTATCAGTAAGTTTTAAATTAATTATCATACTTTACTTTGTTCATTTTTATCCCTTGTATTTTTTAAAATTTGAAATTTCAATATTAACCAGGCAATAGCCATTAAGGTCTGGTTTTTCTAAATTTTTATGTGTAAACATATTATCATATGAATAATGCAATGTTACTTTTCTATTTTCATATATTACTAAAAAAATAACTAATGGATTTATCGATTTTTGTTTGCATCAACATTGAAATTTCAAAATTCGAAAAATATAGGAACTAAAATTAATTAAATTAGAGAACATGGAGTAAATCTATAACTTTAGATATAAGGGCTAATAGTATAATTTAACCAAATGGATTTATTTGCTACCAATTAAAGTTAGGACTAAAATTTTTAAATTCAAAAAGCACATATTAAAATTAATCAATTTGAAAAATACATAGACTAAAAATAATTAAATTAAAATATATAAATTAAATTTACAACTTGCACACATAGTATAGAGATAAAATAAGAGTTTTGTGAACTCTTAAAAATTATTGATAATAAATCAAATAATTTCATAAAAATATAATACTAGAAATTCTATCACACACGTATTTATGTGGAAATCATGTATTTAGAATATAGATTTACGTTTACAAATAAAATTCCATTAAAAATGAAATATATGATTTAAAACTAATAATAAAAACATATAAAAAATATTTACGAAAAAAAATAATTTAAATTGTGAACAAAAATAAACTTAAATTGGTAAATAATTATGATTAAGAACATTAAGTCCATTCTTATTGCTTTTTTTTTTTTTACTATTATTGCTACTTTTCTATAGCACGAATAAGGTTGATGGTAATTGAGGTTCAGGAGCCTTTCTCCTCTCAATATACTTTTTCTTTTTGAAAATTTTACTTAAACCCTTCAAATTTTTTAAAAATTCTTATTAAACTTATCAAAATTTTTAAAAATTTCAATTAGATACTTTATTTTTAATTTTTTGAAAATTTTGATTAAAACTCTTAAAATTTCAAAAAATTTTAGTTAGCCTTCCAAGAAAAAAACTTAATGCTAAGATTCACTAGTGATAACAAATTAAAATGTCATCATGTCGATGAAAGAAAAATTTAACATTAATAAAAAAAAGTTATAAAATATTTATAACACAATTGAATTATAGGGAGAGCAGTGACTTAATCTAAAAAAATTCATTAATCTTTTTTGTAGAGTTGATTTATGATATCAATTCAATTAACGACATTATTAATATACAAACAACTTGTCGAGTTGATTTCTGATACCAATTTAATTAACGACATTATCAATATACAAATAATGTGGAAATTAATTTGTAAAATAAAATTGAAATATATAAATATTAATTAGTAAAGATTTTCGACATGAATTCAAATAATAAAATTTGCAATATTTTAATTAATTATTAATAAAAAAGAGAAAAACTAAAATATAATTTATTTAAAATATATTAATATTTACACCTATACTTGAATAATATCATATAGATAGTAGTATAGATAGAATGGCGAAAGGTAACAGCAACGCTAGCTGAGAAACGACAAGGGGCGGAAAGGTTCCTCCTGCCTTAAAAACTTTACTCTTTTCGTATCCCCAGCCCAGATCTTTCCTCTCTGCTTTGCCTTTGCCTTTTGTTTTTAGATCTCCCAACTACTTATACCCTTAAGTGTCCCAACGGTCGCTTTTCCATTGATCTTCCCACACTTTCCCTTTTTAATTAGTATTCAATCCCCCGCACATTCCAAATCATCAACCGCATCTCTCCCTCCTACCATGTCCCAAAATCACTTTCTTCCTCTCTTTCTCTATCTCATTTTCGTGTCGCTGCCGCGTTCTTTGGCCCAGCACGGCGGCGAAACGGTGGTCACGGAGCTTTGGTGTGTCGCAAAGAACAACGCCGAGGACGCGGCGCTGCAGGGAGCGCTGGACTGGGCTTGCGGTCCTGGCGGAACGGACTGCAGCCGGATCCAGCAAGGCGGACCCTGTTACGACCCCTCTGATGTCCAGAAAACGGCGTCTTATGCCTTCAATGACTACTACTTGAAGCACGGCATGACTGACGATGCTTGCTCCTTCTCCAACAATGCTGCTCTCACTTCTTTAGACCCTAGTGAGTTCTTTTTCCTTTTTTAAATATCGGCCAGTTAGTGAGTTCAGACTTCAGAGTTTCCAATAAACTCTTTCATTTCATTTGATGATGCAGTGCTCATTCTATATATATATATATATATATATATATATTTCTGTTTCAGGCTATGGAAATTGCAAGTTTCCTTCCAGGTGATGCTTTTGCTTATTAATAATTTGAATTTCGAAACTCTCAATCAATGATTGAAAGTTTAAAACAGCAATACCTACTAATTCAATTGAGTGGATGCATGTTTTTGTAATACAGCAAGACAGTGAACAATGCAAGCATTTCTCAGTCGACAGGAACACTGGGGATGGGACCAGATATTGCAGATCTGAGTGCTTCTCATCGCAGTGCTCAGTCCTGGCTAAGGCAACCGCTGATTGTTGCTTCTTTCTTTCTTAGTATTGTAAGGATCCTCTCATAAGATTAGATCGAAACGCAAGTTTTAGTCGAATTTTTTCCTTTTTGAAGCAGAAAAGGCAAATGCTTTTTCGAAGGCAAGATGTATTTATTTGAACTTTTGAGTTGGATTGCAAATATATGTTTAATTTCGTCAACTTATTAATGCATCTTTCTCCAAGTGTTTTCCAGCTGCCTTGGTTTGTTTTTTTCACTAAGAAAACCACACCAAGGCAAATTACAAGTGTACCATTTTGCCCGGGGCCCAACAAGACCCAAAATAAATCAAAACAAAAAAACAAATTAAAAAAAAAAAAACAGTTAAGACAGCCAAATTAAAACCTAAACCTAAACCTAAATTCAACAACCCAAAATTAAATCAAAACTAGCCCAATCTAAAAAAACCCAACAAGCCCAATTCCAAAAAAAAAATTTAGAAAAAAAAACCCTAATACCCTAACCTTAGGCGCACCGCTTTAGTTCCTGCCAAAACCTGCCATCGCCATGTCAGCACAGCCCTCCACTTGCCATCGCCACCTGCAAAGATCAAAAGCAGAAATGACAACAAACAATAAAAAATTAGATTAAAATTTTGTAAAATGGCTATAAAAGTCATTTAAAAACCATTGTAATTTTTTTTAGAGAGATTGAATACAACAAACTAATTCTAGCATACAATAAGAAAAATAACAGACAGTTGAAGAAAAAAATCAAAATCTAAATGCACCAAGGTCATCACCCTTATGTTTTTTCATTTATTTATTTTTTATTTTTTTTATTTTCCTTCTTTGAAACTATACATATATATACACCTATATTTCTTTATTTTCTTTTAAAATAATTGTTATATATATATATATATATATATATATATATATAAAATAAATTATAATAAAAAGGAAAAAAAATTTACTTGGGGCATTCGACCACAATCCACGGCGGAGGTGTGGCGGTGGCCCACCGGAGCTCTCGCCGGACTCTGAAGGCTCTCAGAGAAAAGGGTGAGGGGTTTTGGTTTTTTTTTCCCCCCGAATGGGGCTTGAAATGATTTTTTTCTGAATTTTTGGCCTTAAATAGGCCACTAAAACGACATCGTTTTGGGTAGGCCTTTCAGGCACCAAAACGACGTCGTTTAGCCCTTAACCCGTGTGTTGACCCGACCCAAAGCCTAGGATCCGCGTGTTTTTTTAACGGAAGGGCTAATTGCACCTTTAGCCCTTCCGTTTTTTAATTATTTTGCAATTAAGCTTTTTATATTTTTCCTATGATTTATTTCGATTACATTTTAGTCCATATTTGAACGACGCCGTTTTGGAGGAGAAGAAATTATTTCCCATTTTGGTCCCTCCTTGTTATTCGTGCATTCAACTTGGTCCCTTTTCTTTCTATTTACTTCCGATTTGCCCCAATTTTTTTGTTTTAAAATTTTATTTAGTCCTTTCTTTGCTATTTTTGCTACATTATTATTAATTTAATTAATTTAACATTATTACTATTATTATATTTCCTTTCTGTATTTATTTATCTATTATTATCTTTTAAATACACCTATTTTATCATTCTATTATTTATTTACTTATATCCTTTTTATAAATTTCAAACTTTAGTATTTTTGTTATTATTAACATTATTATTTTTCAGCCGTTTTACATATAATTTATTTATGTATTTGTTTACTATTATTTTAGTTTTACTTATTATTTTTCTTTTATTTGTAATCAATTTATTTATTTCATTCATTTATTTATTCTCGTCCTTTTATTATCATTATTGCATTTATTTTGCATATTAGCACTGTGATTTATTTCTACATTTTAACAGCAAATTCGCGTTTCATTTTACGAGATGCATTAAAAATTTTGTTTTTAAAATAAGTGATACTCCATGTTTTTAAAAATCGAAAGGTCGTTCCCTAACTTACGGGGTTTCGACTTTCTCGATAAATCCGAACAAACGAATGCTTTAAAATTTTAAAGTAATCTCAGGAATTACGAAAAGATCGTGTTTTAACTTACGGAATATAGTTTCTTTCTAAAACCGAGACAATCAAACATCTTTCAAAATAAGTAAATTTTTCGGCGTTTATTCTCATATCGGAAATTTAAGACATTGTGTCCTAACTTACGGGACGTAATTTTTTTCTCGATTAACGTGAAATATGCCCCTTTTCTCAGAAAACTTTCAATATTTTTACATAGGATCATATTTTTAAAATCTTTTCAAATTTTCAATTTTCGACACTAAAGACACCAAGTAATCAACTAGGTACCACTTTTAGGCGTATCGAGAGTGCTAATCCTTCCTCGTGCGTAACCGACTCTCGAACCCGTTTTCTGGATTTTGTAGACCAAAAATCATCGTTTTAATAAATTTAAACTTTTATTAAAGTGATTGAATTATGAGGTGATCCAATCACACCTAAATAAAAAGGATTGGTGGCGACTCCCATGTTCATTTTCGTTTCAAAATCAAAGTCGACCTCTTTAAAAAAAAATTGGTTTCGACAGCATGGCAACTCCACTGGGGAGTGGATACGAGAGTTAAGCCACGAGTTGATTATTTTTTGTCTTTTGTCGAAAGTTGAAAAATTAGTTTAAATTTACGATCCTTTCGTTGCATTTCATCCGTCCTTTTGTGGTCTTTTTTCATAATATGTTTGCTTTATCGGTTTGGGCCTTTTGATATATCTTTGCATATTGCATCGCATAAATCTGTCAATTTTACCATTTTAAGTGGGAGTGAGAAACTATTCCTTCGTGAGGTCTTCACCTCCGTACAAGATGGAGGATTGCTTTCGGGATATATCCGTACCTATGTCTTCGTAGGATTTTCATCTTCGTATAGCCATAGGGAAATGTATTCGCTTGAATTGAACTTGGTCCATATGAGCCTATAATGGGTGAGGATCAAGGAATCTGTCGGTTCAGGTACCTTTGCTTTAGAACCGAACTGCATATAACGAGCCTTAAGAGCCCGCCTTATGTAAACCCATACCAAACTCTAGTGGTTACCCGAGTAGGTGCTTTATTTATCATTTCTTACTTACTTTAGCATTGCACTGACTTGTTTTGTTTTGCTTTGGCTGTGATTGCATAACATTCATCACAAAAAATGTGTTGATTCACATTCGGTTGCTAAATAGATAACTTGTCATGGAAAAGGGGTTTCTTGATAAAGTGGAGGATAATGCAGCCATCCAGATATGGGCCGAGACAACGCAGCAAGATAAGGGTGATAGTCTTACAGAGGGGTATGTGTTAGAGTTATGGGATTTTACTCGTATCAACGTAACCCAAAATAATCTTCAAGAGATGAAAGAAATATGGGATCAATGGGATGATGAGATCAAACAACTATTCTACTATTATTATGGTGATTTGCCCTATTTACTCGATATCAAAGTGGACAAACATTTATTCCGAGCTCCCGCCTAGTTTTGGAACCCTGCCTGTAGTTGTTTTACTTTTAGAAAGGTGGATTTGGTACCTACTATGGAAGAGTACACGACCTTACCCCGTTGCCCGAAGATTCAAATTGACAAAGCTTATTCTAGAGCTGCCAACATCTCAACATTCTTAAAAAAGCTAATGAACATCACGGGAATGAGCGAGCAGTGGGTTGCAGCCCGAATCAAGCAGAAAGGTGATAGTAAGTGCATTCCTTGGAGAAATTTGAGAGATTTGATCCTAGCACATCCTAATGTGAAAAAAGGGCTGATGTCTTCGTATTAAGCATTTACAGATTGGTTATCTTCCTTAAGGCTTTAGGGCATATAGACGAGGTGGTCTCCGATTTATTTGACAGGCTTGATAAAAGGGTTACACTCGTTCCCGCAATTTTGGTCGAAACTTTCAGATCCTTAAACGCATGCCGAAGAGCGGGTGAAGGGAGATTCATCGAATGTGCACAACTCTTACTAGTGTGGTTCTACAACCATTTTTGGAAAATGTTAAAGGTCTCCTATCGAATCTTCTCCGAAAACTATTCTCCGCTGAAAGAGTTAGTGGCTACGCCGAGACGGGATGATATCACGGAGGAGAAATGGATGATGATTCTCCAAAATCTGCAAGATGAAGACATCGAATGGAGAGCCCTCCTTGACGAGATTTTATATCGGTTTGGTGATTTTGATTGGCTTCCCCTACTTTGAATATGGAGGGCTATTGGGTATACCCCTCTACTCGTGTTAAGACTGTACAGATCAAGACAGTTTACGCTAGCAATGCAAGGGTTAGTTCATTGCGAGTTTGTGTACAAGAAATATAATTATAAAAAGAAGGTTCGAGAGACATCGAACGCTTGGAACCGAACTCGCAGAATGAAAAGGTTTACCGCCAACCAGATGACAACCCCTGAGTATGATCGGTGGTAGGGTCAGAGAATCAACGACAACATCCTTACGTCAGACCAAGAAAACACCCGATCAATAAAAGAACACTTGTAGGTGATCCCGTCTGAGCTAGAGATCATCAAACAGGATTTTGAGAGAAAGAGTTTAGAACTAGGAAAAAGGATAGAGCAATTAGAGGAGGAGAAAATGCAGCTGGGACTGGATGTTGACGTTCAGAAACTAGAAGCCGAGAAGCTGAGAAAGGGGAAGACTAAAGCTGAAGAGGATTTGGACAGTTTGAAAACAGACTATAAGAAGTTGCGGAGGTCAATGAAAACTGCCGGACTGGGAAAGAAATCGAAACAATGGTGGCAAGAGATAAAAGAAGAAAAGAATAGAGTCGATCAATAGGAAAAGGAATGCCAAGATGCCCAGGTTCGAGGAAATGCCTTAGAAAGAGACCTATCGGAATGCCAAAATGAAAAGATCAGATTAGCAGAACTAGAAAAGTCACTTCATCAGTATCGTAATTGCAACTCCATAATCAAGCTGAAAGCGAGCATAAAAAAGATTGAAGACCTAAAAAGGAAAATAGAAGAGCTCGAGATCGCATTACAAAATTGTGAACGCTAAGTTGAACTCCTTGAAGCAAGCAACGAGTAATAGAAAGAGCAACTTCACTGTTCTCAAGGTCAAGTTAGGGATAGAGACTATATCATAAGTGAAGTTGTGGCTCAAGTACGAGAGGTGGCTGATCATTTACAAACCTTAGTAGTCTAGGCTGATGTACTGAGTTTGAAATACGGGTCAGAGTTAGATTGAGGCCGAGAGTTAGCTTGGCTTCTTAGGAAGGTCAATGCCTTAAGTATTAGGGCGAAGCCTTATATGTAATCCATTTTATGTAAAGAAATTTGTTTTCTAGAAAAGTTACTCTAATGAAATTAAATCAGAATTAATGCCTTTTTGTTGCATGCATTAGCATTACATTACATCATGTGCATTAAATCTCACAAAGAAACCCTAAAATTATGGCAGTTACCTAGGAATATCGTTACTGTACACGAGAAAGAACTAAAGTAATGGACCAAAGATTGGAAAGATTAGATTAAATGGAAAAAGATATGTAAGATTAGCTGCAAATACAGATGCAAGAACATTTAGCCAAAATTCAACAACATATGAGGGATCAGATGTTAGAATCCCAAAGGAATATGATAAGCCAATTAACCCAGTTGCTGACTGGAGGGTTAAAGAAAGAAAATAGCCCTATGGTCAACTTCGGAGACGATAACGAGGACCTTGCTTATCCTCCAAGCTTTACCCCAACAAACACCCAAGCACAACCAAACGCATATCCACAAAGAGTGTTCGTTTACATCAGACCCCAATATCAGACAGGTACTTTGGCACCAACAAGCTTCCCGACAGGTTCAAGATCCAACCTAGGAGACAATCCAGCAAATCTCGTTGTCTCTGATCTAGATGATATGGCAGAAATAGAAAAAATAATAGTGGAACTGCCAAAGCAACTTGAGGATCAATGTGGATAGCTAGAAGAAAAATTTAGAGCAATAGAAAATACTGATTACCATTGCGGAATCAATGCCAATGACCTGAGTTTGGTCCCAGATTTAGTACTCCCTCTCAAGTTCAAAACTCCTAAGTTTGAAAAGTACAACGGGACTAGTTGCCCTGAAGCTCACATCACCATGTTCTGTCGAAGGATGACAGGATATGTCAATAATGATCAACTATTGATCTACTACTTCCAAGACAGTCTGACTGGGTAAGCAGCTAAATGGTACAACCAACTGAGTCGTGCCAAAATCAATTCGTGAAAGGACTTAGCACAAGCTTTTATGGAGCAATATAGTCACGTGACGGACATGACACCTGACAGAATAACATTGCAGAATATGAAGAAAAAGCAGAATGAGAGCTTCAGGTAATATGCCCAAAGATGGAGAGAGGTAGCAACGCAAGTCCAGCCACCTCTTTTGGAGAAAGAAACCACGATGCTTTTCATCAACACTTTGAAAGCCCCATTCATCAACCATATGTTGGGGAGTGCTGCTAAGAGTTTCCCGGATATAGTGATGTCTGATGAAATGATTGAAAATACGGTGAGAAATGGTAAGATAGACGCAGGGGAAAACTCCAAAAGATTAGCCCCAAAGAACAAGGAAAACGAGGTTAATAATGTAGGCATATACAATAAGGGTTACTCAAAACCAATTACTGTTGGCCCGCCAAGGACAGTAACCACTAGTCTTCAGGCCCCTCAAGGTAAGAATCCAACCAAAGGCCAAATACAAAAAATCTTCAGTTCGCACCTATCTCGATGACGTATAGGGAGCTGTATCAGAGCCTGTTTGATGCACATGTGGTATCCCCTTCTACTTGAAGCCAATGCAATCTCCATTCCCCAAATGGTATGATGCAAATGCTCAACTGAGTACCATACAGGAATTACAAGAATTCAATCGAAAACTGCACCGCATTTAAAAAGTTCATCAAAAGGTTCATTAAATTGGGAATTGTAAAGTTCGACGACCCATCAAGACCTAATGTGGCAGCAAATCTGTTACCCAGTCATTCTGATAAAGGGGTAAATGCGATAATTAAAAAATGAAGGGAAAAGAACCAAGATGGATGTAGAGGAAGTAAAAACCCCGTTGAAATGAGTTTGGAAGAAAATGGTAGAAAGTAGATTAATCACATAGAATTAAGGGAAGAAATCTCGAAAAGCAAAGAACTACTATGAGTTCAATAATGAAGAAGGTCATGAGATTCAAAGATGCAGTGAATTCAGGGCCCTAGTACAAGGTCTAATGGACAATAAGGAGCTAGAATTCTTTGAGTATACCGAAGACCTAGAATGAGAAGATGTGTGCACATTAGAAGAAAAATCGACAGAGAAGGTCTATAGGGCCAATCACCCTGGTAATCATCTCACGACCAAGAATCAATGAAGCCGGAGCACAAATTGCACCAAGGGTCATAATTCAGAAACCCGTATCTTTTCCTTATAAAGACAGTAAAAGGGTTCCTTGGAATTATAACTGCAATGTAACGATCCCGGGGGAGGAGAACCCGGTTAACACCTTAGAAGAGGGACAAGACGTGGGTTTCTATACACGCAGCGGAAGGTGCTATGATACCTCAAACACAAAAGCTGAACTTGTTAAATGAAAATCCTTGGCAATTGAACAGAAGAAAGAGAAGCCGACCAGACTTGAATCGCTTGTTAATGAGCCGGTAACTGAGAAAGAAGCTAATGAATTTTTGAAATTTCTAAAACATAGCGAGTATAGCATCGTAGAAAAACTACATAAGCAAGCGGCTCGCATCTCAGTGCTAGCTTTACTCTTAAGTTTAGAGACATATCGTGATGCGTTAATGAAAGTGCTAAACGAAACTTATGTCACTAACGATATCTCTGTAAACAAGCTGGACTGGCTAGGTAACAATATAAGCGCCGAAAACTTCATCTTCTTTAATGATGATGAGATATCGCCTGGGGGTATGAGATCTAAAAAGGCTTTACACAACACAACCCGCTGTAAATGGTATGCATTGCCAGTGGTGTTAATTGATAACGGATCTACACTAAATGTCTTACCCTTATCCACCCTAACTAGGTTACTTGTAGATAGCTCTCATAGGAAGACATGTCAAAACATAGTGAGAGCATTCGATGGAACCGAAAGAAGGGTGATGGGAAGGATTGAGATACCCCTCTTAATTGGTCTAAACACGTATAAAATAGATTTCTTGGTGATGGACATTAAGCCTTCCTATAATTGTTTATTGGGGAGGCCTTGGATTCACACGGCTGGGCCAGTACCGTCATCACTACATCAGAAGCTAAAGTAGGTAACCGAGGGTCGACTGGTAACGATAAACGCAAAAGAATACATTATTGCATCTGTAACCAGTGACACGCCATACGTAGGGACGGACGATGAAACGATAGAATGTTCATTCTGATCGTTGGAATTTGTAAATGCAACCTTCATTATCGAAGGGAACAAGATCCCGATACCCAAAATTTCTCAAACTACAACAATGGGCCTGCGACTGACGGTCGAGAAATGAGCTTTGCCGGGGAGAGGACTGGGAAGTTACCTACAAGGAAGAGTTGATGCATCCATGTTGAAGGACAAACGAGACCGTTTTGGTTTAGGATTTAAACCAAATGCGAGGCAAATGAAGAAGGGGATGGAGAAGAAACAAGAAAGGAGAAGAGCACGATTGAGCGGGGAAGAGGTCAAGTGGGAACTAATAACTTTCCCCATATATTCAAGACTTTCGTATCAGGAAGAACTATTCACCTTGAAAAGGGGATGCCAAGAGAAGAGACCGCTGAAGAAATGTTGGGAAACTTGAACATAAACGCCATATCTGAAGAAAGGATTTGGGGAGAAAATTTATCAGACATCTGCCCCTATGTACTTAGAAGTGTTTTGAACAACTGGACTACGAAAGAGATTCCTGTAGTTTTTAGAGCCAATACAGAGTCATGTTCAAAACATGCTTGTTACTCTAAGCCTAGGAGTAATGAGAATCCTTTTGTGAAATATGCATATGTCTAATATCTTTATTTCAATAAAATACATCTTTGCGTATCATTTTGAGCAAATATTCTTTCATTCTTTCATTTCATTCATAATCATACCATACATATAGTTATTCTTAGATTCTTTTGTTCTTTGGATCTTCATTCGTTCCTATAACAGGTCTCCAGATATCAATGATATGAGCGACGCTGCTACTAACTCAGAATCTCCTTTTAAGCGAGATATGTGTTTAGAGGAAACTCAGGACTTTGAAGATGACATAGATTGTAACCTATCTCCTGGTTTGTTAAGGATGGTAGAACAAGAGGAGAAACAGATTTTACCTCACAAAGAGTCAGTAGAGATTGTAAGCTTGGAAGAAGGAAAAGAAGTGAAAATTGGAGCTTGCATTGCCGTAGAGACAAAGCGAGACCTCATTGAATTACTCTAAAAATTTAAAGATGTCTTCACATGGTCATATCAAGACATGCCCGAGTTAAGTACTGATATCGTGGTACACCGACTTCCCATAAAGGAATAGTGCAAGCCAGTTTAGCAGAAGCTCCGAAGGATGAGACCCGATGTTTTGTTAAAGATGAAAGAGGAGGTCAAGAAAAAATTCGATACTGGTTTCTTACAAGTGGTTAAATACTCAGAATGGGTAGCCAATATCATCCCCGTCCCTAAAAAAGATGGGAAAGTGCGAATGTGTGTAGACTACAGGGATTTGAACAAGGCCAGCCTAAAGGATAATTTCTCGTTGCCTCACACTAACACCTTAGTGGACAACACGACAGGTTACTCACTATTCTCCTTTATGGATGGCTTCTCAGGATACAACCAGATAAAGGTACATCCTGAAGACATGGATAAAACTACATTTTTAACCATGTGGGGAACATTTTGCTATAAGGTGATGCCATTTGGACTGAAAAACGCGGGAGCGACATATTAAAAAGCCATGGTAACCCTGTTCCATGATATTATGCATAAAGAAATTAAAGCTTATGTCGACGACATGATCGCCAAATTTTGAACAGAAGAGAAGCATGTGTAAGTATTGAGGAAATTATTCTTGAGGTTGATAAAATTCCAGCTAAAATTCAATCCGGCAAAATGTACTTTCGGGGCTAGGTCAGGAAAATTGCTAAGATTCGTAGTCAGTGAAAAGGGAGTCGATATAGAATCAGACAAAGTAAAGGCTATACAGCAATTGCTTCCACCACGCACTCAAAAAGAAGTTCGAGGTTTCCTAGGAAGACTAAATTACATTGCCTGGTTCATTTCACAACTAATATAGAAATGCGACCCCATATTCCGTCTCCTTAAAAAACAAAACCCAGTTGTTTGGGATGAGGAGTGCCACAAGACTTTCGATAAGGTCAAACATTACTTGTCCAATTTCCCAGTACTGATGCCACCTAATCCAGACAGGTCACTGATACTGTATTTAGCAGTACTCGAGAATTTCATGGGATGCGTGCTTGGTCAACATGATGAATCGGGAAGAAAAGAAAGAGCGGTATACTATCTCAGTAAAAAATTCACTGAATGTGAGATAAGATATTCACCAATCGAAAAGTTATGTTGCGCCCTAATTTAGACAACCTGAAGATTAAGACAGTACATACTGTACCACACAACTTGGCTCATCTCAAAGCTGGACCTTCTAAAGTACATGATGGAGTCGACTGCTTTAAATGGAAGAATGGTACGATGGCAAATCCTGCTTTCAGAATTTGACATAGTCTATGTGAAGCAGAAGGCCGTTAAAGGAAGCGCAATAGCAGATTTTCTGGCCAGTAGAGCTCTAGAGGATCACGAGCCTTTGAACTTTGATTTCCCAAATGAAGATCTGATGTATGTTGCAACCACTGAAGAAGACTCTCAAGAAGGTCATCATTGAAAGCTAAACTTCAACAGAGCCTCAAACACTGTGGGTAACAGAATTAGGGTAGTCCTGGTATCCCCAAATGGAGATCATTATCCCTTCACTAGTAAATTGGATTTTGATTGCATGAACAATATGGTAGAATACAAAGCATGCATCATGGGTATCCGTGTAGCCATAGAACGTGAAATCAAAGTGCTAAAGGTATATGAGGATTCTGCACTAGTAATCTATCAACTCAAGGGAGAATGAGAGACAAAAGATCCCAAGTTAATCAAGTATCAAAAGTTGGTTCTTGAGTTAATTGAGGAGTTTGATGACATCATCTTCTATTACCTCCCATGAGATGAAAATCAGATGGCTGATGCCCTGGCTACCTTGGCTTCGATGGTCAAAGCGAACAAACAAGATGTAAAACCTATCCAGATGAGTATTTATAAGACTCCAGCTCATTGTTACAATATCGAAGAAGAAGAAGAGGACGACCACCCTTGGTACCACGACATACTGCGATATGTGAAGAATCGTGTATATCCTGACTAAGCAACTGAGAATGATAAAAGGGCGCTGATAAGACTGGCCAATGACTATGTCTTAGATGGGGAGATCCTATATAAAAGGAGAAAAGATTAGGTGTTATTAAGATGTGTAGACGCTGTTAAGGTTAAGAAAATCTTGGAAGAAGTTCACGTGGGTGTCTACGAAACACATACCAATGGTTTTATAATAGCCAAGAAAATCATGAGATTTGAATATTATTGGTCCACCATGGAAGGCGATTGCATCAGTTATGCCAAAAAATGCCACAAGTGTCAAATTTATGGAGATAAAATTCATGTACCTCAATCACCTCTTAATGTTATGACTTCTCTGTGGCCTTTCTCTATGTGGGGCATGGATGTCCTTGGGCCAATTTCACCCAAAGCTTCTAATAGATAACGATTTATCTTCGTGGTCATCGATTACTTTACGAAGTGGGCAGAAGTCGCTTCAAACGGCAATGTCACGAAGTCAGCAGTTAGCAAGTTCTTAAAGAAGGAGATCATAAGTCGATATGGAATGCCAGAGAGGATCATATATCTGACAATGCACTTAATTTGAACAATAGCACAATATTAGAAGTCTGCAGTCAGTTCAAGATCAAACACCACAACTCATCACCATATCGCCAAAAAATGAATGGTACAGTGGAGGCAGCCAATAAAAACATTAAGAAAATCGTGGGGAAAATGACTGAGACGTATAAAGATTGGCACGAGAAATTACCATTTTCCATCTATACTTATCGAACATCTGTCAGGACCTCAACCGGGGCAACGCCTTTCTCTTTGGTTTATGGAATGAAAGTGGTTTTACCCATTGAAGTCGAGATTCCTTCTCTCTGAGTTTTGGTAGAATTGAAGTTGGATGAAGAAGAATGGATCCAATCCCGATACGATCAGCTAAACTTGATTGAAGAGAAAAGGTTGAAAGCCATCCGTCATGGTCAGATGTACCAAAAACGAATGATGCGAGCTTACAACAGAAAGGTTCGTCCTAGAAAATTCCATGAGGGGGACTTGGTATTAAAAAAGATCATTCTCATACAAAAGGACTTCAGAGGAAAATGGATGCCAAACTGGGAAGGACCTTATGTGGTAAAGAAGGCCTTTTTGGGAGGAACATTAATCTTAACTGAAATGGATGGCAAGACTTTGCCTAATCTAGTGAATTCAGATTCAGTCAAGAAATACTTCACTTAAAAAAAAAGGAGAGGCCAAGGTGAAAACCCGCAAAGGGAGCCTTGAGACCAAAGGGTTTTTGAATTGAAAACCCGTAAAGGGCATTTCAACTTTTGATCAAAAGATGGAGCATGCGGTAGTCTTACTATGCTTAAATTAACAAGAAGGAGAAATGCTATGTCTTGGGGCATCAACAAAGTACTCTATATCTCCTAAACACGTGTTAAGCTCAAAATGGTCCTCAAGAAGTTCGTGCAGATAAGCTCATGTTGCGATATTTGTGGCACCTATTTTCCTTTTACTCATTTTGTATTTCAGCAATGATTGCTTTCTTTGATTAATCTATTCTTTTCAAATTTTGTTCATGATAAATTTCAGTTCTGTCCATCATTACGATCTTTTTCAAGCATTTTGCATTGAAATAACGATTAATGGACTAATAATACTCTCATAAAAGGAGTTTTACATATTACTCTGGAAGCTTCTAAATAGTACGGAAACCTGAAACAGGACTATTATTTAGAACTAATCAAACCTAAGGGTTGAAAGCATTTGAGAAAGAATGGTAAATTATGGCTATTTCTTCGGGTTTTCTATCAAAGATACCAACTGAGCAAGAAGGCAAGGTAATACGTCAGTGATAGAATCTTGATGAGCAACGAGCAATGACAACTTAAGCATTGAAAAGGGGATTAATCTTGCAAAATGGCATTCTGCATTCATGCAAAATTCATACACATCTATTTAATGTGATTCATTCTGATCATGACATCCTAATCATTTGGCATAAACATAGACCCATGAAATGGATTCTGCAGGTCTTGTTACCTAGAGAATGGTGTAACAGATCGATGGATTGAAGATGCCAAAAATCTTATACCCCTGAGTTGCAGTGGGATAGATTGAAGAAGATAAAAATCCCATACCCCTGAGTTGCAGTGGGATGGATTGAAGATGATGCAAATCCTATACCCTTGAGTTGAAGTGGGATGGATGGAAGAAATTATAAATTTTACCTCCCTGAAGTTGCAGCGGAGCATATAGAAGTTTTCGTGGTAAATCTTATCTCCCTAAAGTTGCAGTGGAGCAGATTAAAGCCACAAACCTTATCTCCTTGAAGTTACAGTGGAATAGTGTGAAGTTACTAGTCTTATCTCCCTGAAGTTGTAGTTGAGCAGACTGAAGATAGCAAGTCTTATCTCCCTAAAGTTGCAGTGGAACAGACTGAAGATAGCGGATCTTATTTCCCTGAAGTTATAGTGGAACAGATTAAAGCTACAAATTACAAGTCTTATCTCCCTAAAGTTGCAGTGGAACAGACTGAAGATACCAATCTTATCTCTCTGAAGTTGCAGTGGAGCAAACTAAAGATACCAATCTTATCTCCCTAAAGTTACAGTGGAGTAGATTAAAGCCACGAACCTTATCTCCCTGAAGTTACAGTGGAGTAGTTTGAAGTTACTAGTCTTATTTCCCTGAAGTTACAGTGGAACAGACTGAAGATAGCGGATCTTATTTCCCTGAAGTTATAGTGGAACAGATTAAACCTTATCTCTCTGAAGTTGCAGTGGAGCAAACTGAAGATACCAATCTTATCTCCCTGAAGTTGCAGCGAAACAGATTGAAGCTACTAATCATATCTTCCTGAAGTTGCAGGGGAGCGGGTTAAAGCGAAAAATCTTATATCTCTGAAATTGCAGTAGGTCGGATTGAATCTACTATAACTACAAATCTTATATCCCTAAAGTTGCAGCGGAGCAGATTGAAGCTACAAGTCTTATCTCTCTGAAGTTGTGGTGGAGTGGATCAAAGTAACAAGATGCAGTGGACTGGAATGAGGCTACTTGAAGAAAAGAAGCACCAAAAGAAGTCAAGAACTCGACAAGACCAGGCAAAATTGGCCCTTTTTAAAGTTTTTGCTTCGTTCCCGTTGCACGACAATAAGTAAAAAGGGGCAGCTGTAGCAGGCCCATTTTGCCCGGGGCCCAATAAGACCCAAAATAAATCAAAACAAAAAAAAATTACAAAAAAAAAGTCAGACAGCCTAATTAAAACCCAAACTCAAACCTAAACCTAAACCCAGCAACCCCAAATTAAACCAAAACTAGCCCAATCTAAAAAAAAACCCAACAAGCCCAATACCAAAAAAAATTTCAAAAAAAAAACCCTAATCCCCTAACCCTAAGCGCGCCGCTCTAGCCCCTGCCAAAGCCTGCCACCACCATGTCAGCATCACCCTCCACTTGCCACCGCCACCTACAAAGATCAAAAGCAGAAGTGACAAGAAACAATAAAAAATTAGATTAAAATTTTGTAAAATGACTATAAAAGCCATTTAAAAACCATTGTAATTTTTTTAGAGAGATTGAATACAACAAACAGATTCTAGCATAAAATAAGAAAAAATAACAGATAATTGAAGAAAAAAATCAAGATCTAAACGCACCAAGGTCATCACCCCTATATTTTTTCATTTTTTTTCTTTTCTTTACTTTCCTTCTTCAAAACTATACATATATACCTATATTTCTTTATTTTCTTTTAAAAAAACTGTTATATATATATATATATATATATATATATATATCAAAGTATAATAAAAAGGAAAAAAAATTTACCTGGGGCGTCCGACCACTGTCCACGGCGGAGCGGCAGAGGTGTGGTGATCGCCCACCGGAGCTCTCGTCGGACTTTGAAGGTTCTCAGAGAAAAGGGTGAGGGGTTTTGGTTTTTTTTTTCTGAATGGGGCTTAAAACGATTTTTTTTCTCTGAATTTTTGGCCTTAAATAGGCTTCCAAAACGACGCCGTTTTGGGCAGGCCTTTCAGGCACCAAAATGACGTCGTTCAGCCCTTAACCCTCTTGTTGACCCGACCTAAAGCCTAGGACCCGCATGTTTTTTTAATGGATTTAGCCCTTCTGCTTTTTATTTTTTTTTGCAATTAAGCTTTTTATTTTTTAAAATTTTTACCCTATGATTTATTTCGATTACATTTTAGTCCATATTTGAACGACGCGGTTTGGAGGAGAAGGGATTATTTCCCATTTTGGTCCCTCCTTGTTATTTGCGCGTTCAACTTGGTCCTTTTTCTTTCTATTTACTTCTGATTTGCCCCAATTTTTTGTTTTAAAATTCAATTTAGTCCTTTCTCTGTTATTTTTGCTACTTTATTATTAATTTAATATTATTACTATTATTATTATATTTCCTTTCTGTATTTATTTACCTATTATTATCTTTAAATACACCTATTTTATCATTCTATTATTTATTTACTTGTATCCTTTTTATAATTTTCAAGCTTTATTATTTTTGTTATTATTAACATTATCATTTTTCAGTCGTTTTACATACCATTTATTTATGTATTTGTTTACTATTATTCTAGTTTTACTTATTATTTTTCTTTTATTTGTAATCAGTTTATTTATTTCATTAATTTATTTATTCTCGTCCTTTTATTGTCATTATTGCATTTATTTTGCATATTAACATTGTGATTTATTTCTACATTTTTACAACAAATTCGCGTTACATTTTACGAGATGCATTAAAAATTTTGTTTTTAAAATAAGCGATACTCCGTGTTTTTAAAAATCGAAAGGTCGTTCCCTATCTTACGGGGTCTCGACTTTCTCAATAAATCCGAACAAACGAATGCTTTAAAATTTTAAAGTAATCTCGGGAATTACAAAAAGATCGTGTTCTAACTTACGGAATATGGTTTCTTTCTAAAACCGAGACAATCAAACATCTTTCAAAATAAGTAAATTTTTCGACGTTTATTCTCGTATTGGGAATTTAAGACATTGTGTCCTAACTTACGGGACATAATTCTCTTTCTCGATTAAGGTGAAATATGCCCCTTTCTAGAAAAATTTTCAATATTTTTACAAAGGATCGTATTTTTAAAATCTTTTCAATTTTTCAATTTTCGACACTAAAGACACCAAGTAATCAACTAGGTACCAATTTTGGGCGTATCAAGGGTGCTAATCCTTCCTCGTGCGTAACCGACTCCCGAACCCATTTTCTGGATTTTGTAGACCAAAAATCATCGTTTTAATAAATTTAAACTTTTATTAAGATGATTGAATTACGAGGTGATCCGACCACAACTAAATAAAAAGGATTGGTGGCGACTCCCATGTTCGTTTTCGTTTTCAAAATCAAAGTCGACCTCTTTAAAAAAAATGGTTTTGACAACAAGCTTTATGATAAATTAAGACACAAAAAGGGGAATAGGAAACAAATAAAAAAAGTTTGTTATTTTTGGTTTAATTCATCAATTAGTACCTGAATTATACCTTTTCCCCGTCTTGGTATTTAAACTTTCTTCTTCTGAAGGTGATACATTCGTTAGTCCAATCGTTAATTTTATTTAAAACAGAAGTTTAACCATAATTGGTATCTAAATTATGTATTTTTTTCACTTTGATACCCAAATATTTTTTTGGTTACAAGTGACACTTAAACTATTTTCCCCCCAAGTTGATACCTTTGTTAGCTCAATTGTTAGTTAAATTTTTAAGTCTATTTTTTAAAAATGATAACCAATTAAAAAATAACATGTGGCAAAAAAAGTGAAGAAAGTATTATTTTTTCTCTTTTATTTTATTTCTTTAGAACTAGACTTATGGCCAAAGCAATAAAATCACTAGTTCTCGGTTTGGTTAAATTATTATTATTAGTTTGGTTCAACCTACCTGTATTGATTTGCAGGTTAATCGGTTCAACCCTATCTTTGAACCGGTACCCCCAATTGATTTCAGGTCCAATTGGTTGTTTCAATTCGGTTCAAGAAAATTGGTTCTGGACAATGAAATAACTTTTTCGATCTAGTCAAGTTAAGCGTGTAGGCGATGAAGTACGAAAATAGGATTAATCGTCACCATCTCAATCTCAAGAGGGCAAATTTCAAACATCACTATACATTATAAAAGAAGAAAGAAAGAAAAAGGATAAAAAAATAATAAAAAGAATAAAAAAATTGTTTTTACAGTTTATATAATGTGGCAAATTATTATTGGTTGGGTTTTTTTTTCATGGATATAACATCTTTGTATAAAATGAACAACAGAAGAATAGTTTAGATGCCAAAATGAGAAAAAAAAAATACATAGTTTTAGGTATCCATTTATAGGTTAAGCCTTTTTTAAAAAATAGATTTAATGGTTTAACTAATGGAGATACCAACTTGGGAAAAAATTAGTTTAGATACCATTTATGGCCAAAAAAAAAATTTAGGTATCAAAATGGGGAAAAACAATATAATTTAAGTATCAATTTATGAATTAAGTTGTTATTTTAAAAAATAATGGATGAAAATAAAATACTATTAAAAGTCATGCATGAAAATGAAAATTTGAAGATTTTACCAAAAAAAAAAAAAGAAAATTTGAAGATGATAAATGTAAAATTAAAGATAATGTATGGAAATGAAATATTAACAAAAGTTATGAATGGTTAATGTAACCTCCAAAGATCATTAATGAAAATGAAATATTGAATAAAAATTATCACTGATGCTTGTTTTTTTTTTTTCCTTTGAAAGGAAGTTAATTAATTTATTCGAGATTATATAATTCGAGGAAAAAATAATATATATTCATCGTAAGCAGTGAAAGAGAAGTTTCATTAACACAACAAAGGTTTTAGCCTCAACATTAATAAAACATTATGACAAGTTGACAATTGACTCTGTTACAACTTAAGCATGGCATATCTGGAGTAATTGCAAGCACTTAATATGATAAGGAAATAACCTCAGATATTCTAAAGTGGCGAGTAAAAATCGACAAACAAACTGAGCATTCCTTAAATTGGAGAGGACGACAAAATCATCCCTAAAGTCATTTGCAAAAGCAAGACTACATGCATAAACAAAACTAAAAAGTGTGCTACAATAGCACACAAAAATTTTAAAAATAAAAACTTATTAAAGAATGAAAAACAAAAGAAAAACATATAAAACTTAATACAACACAGGTCCAAATTGACTCGTGAAATCATTTATTATTTTGAAATACTCTCAAAATAAAAACATATTAAGAAGTTGATGAAGAGCCACCAACTTTCTAAGAGAAACTGTTGGTGGTCGGTGAAGTTTTAGTAATAACATACACTGTCATTTGTCCATCACAACTTGTGAAGACAACAAAGATACCTACAAATAAATCTACAAACTGAAAAGAGAAAAGACACGTAAAATGAATGAGGAGAAAAAATATATATGTAAATTAAAAAAGGAAAAGACAGGTGGATGAATGGAGAGAAAAGAAAGAGTTGATTAGTGAAAGGGAGAAAAATATAGGTAGTGCCAACTAGAGCTGAGCATGGGCTAGGCCACCCGGCCTGGCCCGAAGGCCCGCCCGAAAAATGAGAGGGTTCGGGTAAAAATATAGGCCCGAAAAATGGGCTTGGACAGAAAATGAGGCCCGTTTAGAAAACGGGTCGGGCCTCGGGTAAGAATTTTTTGGCCCAGGCCCGGCCCGAAATATATTAAATAATTTTTAAAAATTTTTTTAAAATTTTTTAAGTTACGTCTTTACTCTTTTTAGTCTTTACCTTTCTTTTTGTTTTTCATTTGGCTGACTTTACCTTTCTTCATAGTTCCTCTTCCTCCCCATCTCCCATTCCCAAAATTCCTAAGTCACGACTCATGACTGGCCACCACCTCCTCCGTTCCAGCAATCTCCACCTCCCGGCCACAACAACACAGTAAGCTGTAAGCCTCTTCTTCTTCTTCTTCTTTTTTTTAACTTTATCACTTAATGAAAATAGTATGGACTTGCTCAACTTCTTGCCCACTGTAATAAATCTTGTTCTTTTGAAGCTGGTTTGGGTGAACTTTTATTGGCTCCTGTTGGCAATGCTTCTGCTGCATAGTCTTGTCTGTTAAATAGGTCATCTATGTAACAATTTTGAGATGTTAGGATCTTCTTTTAGTTGGAGTGCTAGACATTTTTACTTAGGTTGAAATTCAGTTTATGTTCTTGCCTTCTCATTTTTTTTAACCGTTTGTTTACAATCTGCTGTCAAGTGAATTCATGGATTTAAAATTTGGAATAGAAGGCTTTGACCCCATATTAGGGGAAAACCGAAATCATGAACCAACAAAGAATTTGGTTGATAAGGAATCTGTAAGATATAGCAGATAGCAGCATTGGTGGAAAGCTGCATTGTCTGTGGTGTATATCAAGCTAATCCCAGACTTCTGTTCTTGAAATCTGGCCTGATGAAAAGGATGATGAATATCATAAAACCCAGATATTAAGATTCCTATGGATTTATTACTATTTAATCATCTTGATTGATATGTCTGAGGAGCTGCTAACAATTCATGGTATGTGCTTCATTGGCTAAGTTTGGTAAGAAAGTTGTAGCATTTTCTGATATATCTATGTTTTAGTAGGTGGAATGGTTTTGACTTAATGCTATTTTGAACTTTTCATTTAAAAAAAAAGGAGAAAAAGAAAGATCAGTCCTTTTAATAGACTCAGTCAACTGGTGGAGTTGGGTGTTTGCTTAAGATCCAATACATGCTTGCTAAATCAACATTGTTTTGAGAGTTATTTTCCAATAAAGTATAGTGGGCAAATACCAGGACATACAATTTTATAATAAATACCATACCATTTCTTTAGATATCATTAACATTATACGTTTAATAGAATAGAGTTGGAATAACTAATTATTCAATTATTAATAAAATTATATTTTAGGCATAAGTTTGTAATTTTAGCTGTAGTTAAAAGAATTTGTATAATAAAAATTTAATCTTTAAAATTAACTCTCAAAATTTATAAATTATCTCAATTTTTTTAACCGTTTGTTTACAATCTGCTGTCAAGTGAATTCATGGATTTATTGATGTGAAAAGTTTTTCATTCAGGTGGAAGCAATTTATGTTGGTGTTCTGAAATATATTCTCAATTTTCTTTTACTCCCTTGTACTGTTCTTTCTTTTGAGTACAGCTATTTTTTTCATTAAAATGAGAGGAAAAAGAAAGGGTAAATGGCTGAAAACATCTGCATTCTGCTGATGGTGATATTGGTTGTGAACATGTAAAATCTAAAATTTGGGGTGCAACTTGTGCCAGTACCTGATGATGATGATATTTGTTTATTGCCTTATGTGTTGGTTTCAAATTTATGGAAATTCTCTCGATATTTGCTAGTAGGTGGATGCACTCTTGTTGATGTCTTTCTTTAGTCATAAAATTTATGATGTCTTTTTAATTTTTCTATTTGATTATCTAATGTTTCAACTGTTTCTATTTCTTTCCTATCTCGTTTTAAGTCATCTAATCTTGGTGATGGTTCATGGTTGTATTTGTATAGGTTTGATTTCTAGCTTTGATTTCTCCACCCATTAATTTTAATATAACTACTTCTTATTGTTTTGTTGTCGTTTTTAATATTATTCCGATATGATCTTTGAGATCTTATAGTTTGCTACTTGATTTTATTTGCTAGGAATGGAGATTAGTCAATGTTGAGCACATAATAGTCAACTTTTTAGTCCTCCTGTAGGGGCATTTTATATATAAGGATGTGAAAAGAATTATTAAATGATGAACTAAAGACCTTCTGAACTATCTTGAATATAGAATTTATATATATGTAAAGTGAATTTATATAATGGTGTTATTGTTGTTTGATTGAAGAACATGTTAAATGGTAAGTTAAAGGTATGGTTAACTTCATTTTAGCGATGCTAATAGCTTATCATGTGATTATAATTTTGTACAAATAAAGAACATTAATAATAGCCATTGTAAATCAAGTGTGAAACTAGTTAGGTATAAATGACATGTCATAAGATATAGATAATAATACTGCATAATTATGACATATGTATTGTGTATGTTACATTTCACATCATTTGCGCTTTACGTATTGTATTTTGAATGATTAACGTTACCACTTTGCAACCCCTATTATTGGTGTAACCGGTTAGATTTTTGTTAGTGTTTATTCTCAAAGGAATTTAAAGAGTGATTTGTTTTCACTCAATTATTACAGTTAGTTTGAAAATGGAATAAGCATTTTCAAATTAATAAGAGATGTTACTTTAAAAAATTTATTAAAAGAAGTGTCATCTTTCTGGGTATTTTCTCACAAGAATCCGATCGATTTCCCTTTTGTTTAAATTTCAAACACAATTTCAAAGTATATTGACGAAGGGTAAAGAAATAATTAACTTTTCTGCACCTATAAAAATGGCATGGAAGCAATCTATTATATATAATAATAGATTTATTATCATTTATTATTTGTTTCTTATTTTAATATTTGTTTTTATTTTTTAAAATATATTTAATTTATTATATTTTATTTTTTAATAAAATAAGTTAAAAAATTAATATTAGCTGGGTCGGGCTCGGGCAGGGCTTGGACAATTTTTCAGGCCCATATTTTAGGCCGGTCCCGGGTCTAAAAAATGAGCCAAAATTTTTTGGCCCTGCCCGGCCCGGCCCGGCCCATGCAATAGTGCCAACTTTGGAGCTGAGTAGAGGTGTGCATGGGCTGGGCAGCCCGACCCGGCCCGAAGGCCCGCCCGAAATGTGGGAGGGTTTGGGTAAAAATATAGGCCCGAAAAATGGGCTTGGACAAAAAAATAAGGCCCGTTTAAAAAATGGGCTGGGCTCAGGTAAGGCATTTTTGGCCCGGGCCCGGCCCGGCCCGGCCCGAATTCGTTAAAAGTAAAAAAAAGAAATTTTTAAATATTATTTTCTTATTGTTTTTCTCTTTATTTTGCTACCATTTTACTATTATGTTTCTATTATTTTGTTGTTATTGTTTAGATATTATATAAACTTATTTTATTGTTAATTTTGTTATTATTTTAAAGACATTTGTTAATTTGTTATTATTTTAGAGGCATTTGCTTGTTAAGTTGCATCTATTTTAGTGTTATTTAAGTCTACATATTTTTTAAAATTTATTTTCAATTTGTTGAAAATATTTATTTTGATTTTTTTAATATTTTTGATGTATTATATATATTTAAAAATTATATAAAATAATATAAAAAATTAATACGGGCGGGCCGGGCCGGGCTCGGGTTTTAGTATTTTTATATGAACCGGGCTTGGGCAAAATTTTAGACCCATTTTTAGGCCCGACCCGAACCCGGCCAGGCCCGGCCATGCACACCTCTAGAGCTGAGCAAAATAAAAAAGAGAGAAACGAAGGAGTTAGAAAAAAGGGTTTTTAAAATTAATTTTAATTGACTAACCCAGGTTATATAAATAATTGTCAAGATCCGAATCATTTATGCTTTCTAAATAAATAAAAAATCAACAAATTAATAAAAACAATACCATAAAAAGATAATGGCACAAGTGG
This sequence comes from Gossypium australe, assembly GCA_005393395.2. Taxonomy (NCBI): domain Eukaryota; kingdom Viridiplantae; phylum Streptophyta; class Magnoliopsida; order Malvales; family Malvaceae; genus Gossypium; species Gossypium australe. The sequence continues at coordinate 37,016,648 of CM016623.1, read as the reverse complement.
CCCCGCTTTGTTCTAATGCGGTAATTCTACTTTTAAAATGTCTAATTTGATTTTTGAAGTTTAATTTTGTTAATTAATCTGGAATTTAACACAATTATTTTATTGTGGCAATTTTCATTAAAGGTTAAAAATTAAATTGTACAATTTTTTTTTATTAACTAAAATAGAAGAAAAAGGATAAAAATTTTAAAAACATTTTGCCGAAAAAATTTCTCAAAAAATCTAAAAAAACCCAATTTCTCATAACCAGAAATTAAAAATTTTCAAGAAATTTAAATTCTCCACGTTCATATCCCTCTTTTCATCTCTTCTTATTGTGGAAGAAAAAAGGAGTAGAAATTAAAATTCTTCATGTTCCTATCGCTCTTGGAAGAAAAAATGTAGAAAATGAAAAGAAAAAACCCAAACCTCTATTTTCATTATCATCTTGTATTTGTTCAACCATAACAACCCTAAAACATAAAATGAAAAATCAAAAGCCCTAATTCCATTCGGCAAAAAACAATGGTGTCCATAAGCAAGGCCACCATCAATTATGCGAACTTGCAACTTGCTTTGCCTTCTCGAGAATTACCAAATGAAGTAGCATTTTTACCACACCCACTCATGGCCTTAGCTTCTTTTCGTAGCCAAGGACTACAATGGCCGCATCGTCGGTTACGTCCTTGCCAAGATGGAAGACGAAATCAACGAGTGCCACGGCCACATCATCTCTCTCGCCGTCAAGCTTGGCCTTGTCATTAAGCTCATGAATGTGCTACATCAGCAAAGAAAAGTGACGGTGTTTTGAAACTTTAAGTACCACATTAAAACAAACCCCAAAATACAGGGCATTGATGTCATTATCCATATAAATTATCAAGGAATAAAGAACAAATATTATAGGGGAAACAAAGCAAGCAGATAAACTTTGATGTCTTATCATCCACGTGGAGTTATGCAATAGGCTTAGAAGATTCAGATTAAGAAAAGAAAATGCAAAACTGCTTCTGGTCTCAAATCTCACTCACATTGAAACAGAATCCTGATAGATTCAGATTTGTAACCTTCATTCCAAGTGTTTGCTAATCATCTACAAATGGCGCTGTGGGCAACTTCTTGTTCGTCTTCTGAGAAGCTTTTCCTTGCATCTTCAGCTGCAACAAGAAGAAGGATGGGAAGCAGAAGAAGAGATTTAGTTCATGTTGGGATGACAGACCAGGCTGAGACGGAGACTATATCAATAGCCTACAAGGAGGGAGATCGTGAAAGGCCTAAATGGGCAGATGAGACCCCTTTCTCTCGCCTTATTGAAGCTCTCATTTCATTTAAGCCCTTTTACTCCCTGCTTAAGCTTGGTGCCCGACAAGTCCTTATCAGGTTCCTTCCTTTCTTTTTTTTTTTTTTTTTTTGTGTCTGTGTGTTTTTGATGTATATGCCTATATGAAATAATGGAATACAATATTCCAACAGTACAGCGGAGAAGAACAACATTCCATGGAGGGAGATGACGAAGGAGATTCTGGAATCGGATGTATATAAGGAGCTCAACACCATTCAGAACACCTCTCTTCAATACCCTGATTGTATGCATTTCTCATCTTCTTTTAATTATTTATGAAACCTTGAGATTTATTTGTTTATTTTTAAGGTATTCAGTCCAAATTAAAAGCTATATAATTGTGTACAGATTATCTGAGTCCTTTTCATGCATATGACGAGGGCAATCTTTCATGGCTGGTAAGTATCCAATTTAGCTTTCCCCTGTTTTTATTTTTAATGCTTTCACCATGTATTTAATTTGCAATCACCAAATTCCAAAAATTATAATCTAATATTTAAAAAAATTAGTCTCTTATTATTAAATAGATCAATTTAATCCCTATATTATTAAAAAGAATACAATAAGACCAAATTACAATAGACTTAACCTTTACAGTTTAAAAGAGTTAATATTTTTAAGGTTTTTATCGTTTTGTAATAAAATATTTTATTTTGAATTGAACTGCAACAACTTTCAAGACATTTTTTATATAGTAAATTTTACATTTGTTACAACTTGGATTTAGTTAATTTATTTGATTAGTATAGGGACTAAATTAATCTATTGAATAATGAAGGGATTAATTTGATTCAGTCCCTATAATACAAGGATCTATTAGGTACTTTAACCCATAGAGAAGTTTATGAATACTTGTTTATAAAATTTAGGGTTAAGTTCTTGGACTATCAATCCAGAAATGACCCAAGATTGTTCAATCTCCAAATGGGTTAAAACACGGGTTAACTATGGGTCAAGTATGGGCTGATTACAGGAGTTAATTCCAGCATACATCCCCAAACTATGCCTGGATTCTAAATCAGTCCCCATACTTCAAAAGTTTTAATTGAGTCCCCAAAGAATAAGTGAATCAAATCTTTCTATCAATCTCGTTATTAGCTTGGGCGTTAAATACCAGCTCAAATATGACATGAAACATATTTAAAACATATGGATCAAATTACAAATAGAAAAACACTAGTGTAAAGATTGACATACAGTCTTATTGAATCATTGATTTAATTTGTCCATGAAAAATACATAAATATGATAGCCGATTCATTTCTTAGGAGCTTAATCTTTCAATATAGTTTGGCCGTACAAATTAAAAATAGTGTATGGCAGGCAGCAGCTGAAGCGGAGGTGGCAACCATGTCTATGACAAGACGAGCTATTCCATATGCCCCATCAAATGAGGAAGCAACTCAAGAAATGCGTGGGAATTGGGTTCAAGCAATCAAACAACATCACATGAAGCATTCGGGAAATGTCACGATTCAAAATATTGTAGACATTGGATGTTCTGTTGGTGTGAGTACAAGATTTCTTGCCGACGAGTTTCCTTCGGCTAAAGTCACTGTAAGTGCTATATTACACATCTTCCTCACCACCATGGATTTGATGCAAGTATATAAATCACCACAACACACCACGTTTTTATAATCCCTAACATATATAATATATATGCTGATCGGATCTACTGCATGCAGGGACTGGATTTGTCACCCTACTTCCTTTCAGTAGCTCAATTTAAGGAAAAGAAAAGGCCCCCTCGAAAGAACCCCATCAGATGGATACATGCAGCCGGGGAAAACACTGGCTTGCCATCCAAATCCTTCGATCTTGTTTCTTTTTCTTATGTGGTATGGCCTTTTCTTCAGCCTGCTTAAGTCATTCCTTTTAAACAGCTTGTTAAAAGCTTGTTGGGGATGTTTGTCTGCAGTTCCATGAATGTCCTGAAAGAGCAATAATAGCTTTAGTGAATGAAGCATTCCGATTGCTTAGACCTGGAGGCACACTTGCTATAACCGACCAGGCGGTAACATACTACAACCTAACTTGTTTACAAATAAATACCTTCATTTCTGCTTCTATACGTACAACTCATTCTCATTTGAACTTTGTTGCTTTTGCAGCCCAAGTCTAAGATCCTTCAGGAACTGTCTCCAGCTCTTTTCACATTAATGAAGAGTACGGAACCATTCTTGAACGAATACTACCTCACTGATCTGGAAGAAAGATTGAAAGAAGCTGGCTTTGTCAACATGAAAACATTGCTTACTGATCCCAGGCACATGACCATGACTGCAACCGTGCCTCATCAGCATGTTTGAGTATTTTCCATTGAAAAGGAAAGCATTTATGAGTTTAAACTTCGAACCGAAAACCTTTGAAGACCTTCTTTCTAGTGTCATCATGAATTTTAGTCTCATTGGGAGACTACTGTGAAGAAATTGAGGATGTGGTGAAGACCAAATGATGTTCAGGTTTCTTTTTTTCTGATGTTCAGTACTGGGTAACCACACAAAGAATGATAGCTAACTAGTTACACCATAAGAAATCCATTGTTTTAACTATATAACTTGCTTAAAATATGAAATGCTTTAAAATGGTAGGAGATTTACTCTGACCTTGTTTTGACTTTTTGACTTGATTACAAACCTGCATATATCTCATTGGCTCTGCAAACTGAGAAGACTGGAAAGGTGCCATTGAACAAAGAGTCATGCCTAATAAATAAAGCAAACTTACACTACATCAAAATAGACTTTTAGCGACGTTTTTAGTGGCGTTTTAATGAAAAACGCCGTAAATATTATACATTAGCAGCATTTGAAAGAAAACGCCGCAAAAAGCTAAGTAATAACGGCGTTTATTTCCAAAACGCCGCTAAAAAGGATAAATAGCGGCTTTTTTCCCCAAACGCCGCTAAAGATCAGAGCATTAGCGGCGCTTCTGAAAAACGCCGCTAAAGATCTGAGCATTAGCGGCGCTTTTGTTAAAACGCCGCTAAAGAATGAGTATTAGTGGCGCTTAGCCTAAAACGCCGCAAAGATGTTAATCAATACGACAACGTTTTGTAATTGAGCTATAGTTACTATATCGAGAATTAGTGGCGTTTTTTTTAAATGCCGCAAAAAGCATGTCATTAGCTGCTTTTTTTTAAAAAAACGCCGCAAAAATAAATAATTTAAGGGTTATGGTTTTAGGGGTTGGCTATTAGGCTTTAGGGGTTAGTGTTATTAATAAAAAATTAATTTATATTAGGGTCTATGTAAACATTAACATTCTATTTTAATTACTTTTGTCCCTTATAAAATTTATACTTAGGGTTCAGCCACTACAAGAAAACAAACTTTATATATATATATATATTATAGTTTAAATTATTTAATTTCTTATATATATATATATATATATTAAAATTATAATTATAGTTTAAATTATTTTAGAGATAATAGATAAGCTTTATATATATTAAAATTAAAAAAATTGGTAACCCATGCATCTGTAGAGAAACAAAATTAATTAGTAAATTGAAAATGTTATTTAAATTTCCTAAAATATTGAAAGAATATATAATATTCAAAATTTATCTAAATAATTTAGGGTTTAAGGTTATAATTAAGGGTTTAGTGGTTTGTATGTGCTGACTAGGGTTTCGAGTTTAGCATTTCAAGATTTAGTGTTTAGAGTTTATGGTTTATGGTTAGTCTTAAGATTATGGTTATGGCTTGAGTTTATGAGTTTATGGGTTTGTGGGTGTATGGTTTAAGGTTCACGGGTTTAGGGTTTATCGAATGAAGACAAAATATCAAATTTGATTTAATCATTAAAAAATTATAAAAATATATGCTATAAAAATGGTGAGGTTGTATTTTTTACTTACAAATTAATTTCAACCCCTAACAAAATCTGATTGTGCATCTGTTTATCCCTAAACCCTAAACTTTAAACCTTAAATGGTATAAACTCTAAACTCTAAACCATAGATCTAGATTCTAAACCCTAAATCATAACTCTAAATACTCGACCATAAACCCCTAAATTACAAACACTAAACCATTAACCATTAAACCCTAACCTTAAATGCCGCTAAATGTTGAGCAACAGTTCAATTTTCATTTAGGGTAATCGACACTCGTTTCGATTTGATTCAATTTAATTTTCATTTTTTCTTATTTTTGTTTTGAATTTAATTTTATTTTACTATTTGAAACTGACTTAATTATGAAAAATTACAAATTGATAACTAAACCATTATGAAGTTTTGCTTTATCGAAACCCTTAAACGCTAACTAGTAATGTTAATTAAAATACAATTTATTTTTAATTGAATATTTAAAATATAAATATTTATCTTAATTAAAATATAAATTATACTGATTAAAATATAAATTATTTTTAATCAAAAAATAATGACACTTAGAAAAAATTTGAAAGTAAAAACATAGAAAAATATTTGTTAAAGATGAAAAAAATTTACTAAATAATTTCTTATATAATCGTAAAAGAGATAGTATTAATTTTAAAATTTTGAATTAATTGTCATGATAATTTAGGGTTTATGTTTTAATTTAGGGTATATAGTTTATGGTTTAATCTTTATGGTTTAGGGTTTAGGATTTAAGATTAAGGGTTAGTTTAGGGTTTAGGCTGGGTTTATAGTTTAGTTTTTAGTATTTTAGATTTATGGGGTTTAGCGTTTACTGCTTAAACAATATCGAATAATAAAGTTAGAGTCTTAGTGTTTAGGGATTTAAGTATTAGATATTTTGATAAAATAGATAAAAATCATATTATTTTAGGGTTTAGGTAAGCAATTAGATTATTTCTTTAATTACTTCTGCAACTTGTAATATATATATGAGTTGCGGTTTAGGGTTTAAGGTGTATAATTTAGGGTTTTTTGGTATGTGTATAATTTAGGGTTTTAGGATTTAGGTATGAGAAATTAAATTATAAAACTGTACAAATTAAATATATTGTCAGAATCAAAACAAAATTAATTTAAAGGAATCTAATTAATAATTAAATAAAAAAAATTATTAATATTGAAGGTATTAGCGGCGTTCTAAGCAAAAATGCCGCAAAAAAACATATCATTAAACAAAACGATGCCGTTTACTTGGAGGCTTTAGCGGCGCTAGCCAAAAAAACGCCGCAAAAGAGTAGTATTAGAGGCGTTTTTTCCCAAAACGCTGCAAAAAACTATTAATTTTAATTGAAACAGCGTCGTTTTCTATAGGCTATTAGTGGCGCAAATAACAGAACCATTTAATTGAAATGACATCGTTTTTTGTAGGGGATTTTAGTGGCTCTTTTTGAAAACGCCACAAAAGGCCAATTTTCTTTAACAAAACGGCGCCGTTTTTCTTTCCCACTTATCTCTACTTACCCGAGCCATCCCCCCTCCCCCCAAATCAGCAGACCTAATCCCTAATTTCTCCCCAAAATCCCCTAGCCCTCTCATGCTGAAAACCCGACCGGACTGCCGCTGCCTGTGTCCTCTTTGTTCGCTGCTATCGCCGTCGCCCTTCTCTGCTAGTAAAGCTTTATCCTTTGTTTATTGATTTTGTGTAGCAACTAATTGATTTCTTCTTTTGTTTGCTTCTACAGGTTTATCGGGAAACTGTTGAGCCGATTATTCCCATCATCTTTCAGTGAACAAAAGCCACTTGTTTTGCATATGGTCAAACAGGTGAATAGATTTCCTGAACTTGCTTCCTGAATGGCGGGCACCTTTGCTATATTTTTTATTTTTTATTTTCATAAACTTGAAGTTATATTCGTGTGAAGGAGAACTTTTTAGTATCCAAACCTACATGCATCTTAGATGCCATCTATATTCCATTTGCTTCCAAAATATACTTTTACGTGAAGATTAATCCTTATTCCTTCAAGGAGAATTATTTCTGGATGCCGAAGTATAAATGTCTTTAGCTACATTTGTTATTTTCTATTCCATTTTTTAATGTCTTCCCTCATGCCAGTAATTATCGCTTTGGTTTACATATAATTATTGTTCACCCTGAAATCATTTTACAATATTCAAAAAGCCAGGAAGAAATTAGATTCTAGTTTAGAACCATTTTTTTTTTTTGGTTAAGTGATGCATATGGTATTTTCTGGTATTTTAAATATAATGGAGGAAACCATTTGGGAGGTTTAGAGACTGCAAATGTTTGATTATGTTGATGCTTTTGTGCTATGTTAATAGGCAGTTCCCGAAAACAAGAATACTCTGTTGTGAAATAAAGAAACCACATAAAACACAATACATGATAGTCATTTTCTTATTTTCCTTAGGTTCTTGTTCGACATCTTGTTGCTAATTTCTGCACATGTCATGGAATATAGTACATAAGAGACTGATCACATAAGAAATGTAATTCACCCCATCCTTTCCCTTCCCTTCTCTAAATGTAATCATTTGTTTGGAATTGAACTGTAATTGAAGAAATAAAATTCAATACAATTTCTTATAAAGTAAATGTTAACTCTATTATAATTTAGATGTATATGATTTTTTTAATAATATATGGACTAAATTGATTCACTTTATAATAGAGGGACTAATTCTATCTAATCCCTATAATCTAAAGACCTCCTAATTCTATCTAATTCTATCTAATTCTTTGATTTGGCTGCATTTTTTTTTACTCATTTAGATCTTCTATATTATTTTTATTGTTGTATATATTTTGACATGTTGAATTGTCGGTAGCCCTCTGCTGCATTTAATCAGTTACTGCTTCATGCTCCTCCTGCAACTTGTGGTTCAACTGAAGCTTTATCTCTCAAATAGGTATAGTTTTTACTTGGTCATTGTTTTTGAAGTTAACTTTTTGTTTTTCTGCCACTTACTGATATTGGGTTATCGTTAAATTTTTCCAGTTTTGGTTCTCTTTAGCCAGAGTTATGTGACGTATGGATTTTTATGGTGTTTTGGTAATGAATCTGCTTTGCTTGTTTAGTTAATTGGGAGGGAAATGTTGGCTTTTATTTTGTGAGTGAAAAATTTTATTACTTATAACGGTGACAATAAAGAACATAATAAAGAACCAAAACAGTGAAGAAATGAAATTTTAATACGGAACTCATCTATTATATTAAGCTAGAATTATGGTTAGTTTTGATCCAAGTGTTTTATCGGTTCATAATGAACTTTATAAGAATTGCTCATTGATAGGTGCTGCTACTTCATAGAATATTATTCAAATGCACAATGTTATAGTTTGGGTATTGTTTCTTTCCCCTTTAGAAGGAAAAGAAGGAAAATTTGTTCAATCTATTTCTGTTTATAGTTGATGTTTTTATCTGAAGGTAGAGATTTTCCCAGTTGCTAGAACTTTTATATGAATGTGTTATCTGTGTGTTGCGGCTCTGAATTTTAATATAGGCCAAATAGGCACAAAACATGCATATTTGAGAATTTGAAATATGAACTCCCCAAGTCCTAATGCTTTCACTTTAATTTTTAATAAAAACTTTTTTTAATTCTTAAATAAAAGAGTAAAATTTAATTGACAATTCTTAATTAGAGTTAAGTTGCAAAATAAATTATTTTATAATATGCCATTATCCTTTCTAAAAAATTTCAGATATCAAATTAAATCTTAAAATCAAACTCAAATATTTGTTTAATATTTTATTCTTTCATTTAGAAATGGTAATAATTTGTCAAATATTGGAACCATTTAGCAAATTTTTAATAAGGGTAATAATTTGATGCATGGGTCATGGAAGCTATTGTAAAAGGCGATGCTTGCATGTTTCTTTTATACAATTGAAGGAAGATATAATTATTTTATCATTGTGTTCCTTTTATCTCTTATTTTAGTACCTTTTTTTCCTCTAGTTCTACACTACATTATTACCTCAATTTTAGTACCTTTTTTAATGAGAAGGTTTTGCTTGCAAGAATTTATCCGTGAAGTGGACCCTGATATTATAATTGGATATAACATTTGCAAGTTTGATTTGCCATATCTTATTGAGGTAAATGAAAAATTAACTTCTGTTTTATTCTCCATGAATGTTGTTGCAGGAAAGGTTTCTTTTTGGTTCATTATGTAGGGTTTCCTTTATTTGTATAGGAGTTGTGTGATTGAACCATCTGACATTTAATCTTCTAGTTAACAGAGAGCAGAAACACTTGGAATAGCAGAGTTTCCGATACTTGGCCGCATCAGGAATTGTAGGGTTCGAGTAAAAGATACAACATTTTATTCAAGGTAAAGTATCTGTTATGGGTGTTATTCTTATAAATGATGTTGTTGTTAGCCTTATTTTCTGCTAGATTTTTTCTAACTGCCTTGTTATCTCACAATATTGCCTTATTTTCTACTAGTTTTGAAACACCCCAAACCCGGCCCACGAGCTTTGACCAGATTTGGTATGTTCCTCAAGTAAACCGGTTTCAAAATTCTTTTGTTACTTAGAGAAAAACTTGTGTGACTTAAAAAAAAAATATTGTTTGGGTTGGGCTTGAGTTGAAAACAAATTTATCTTATGTTAAAGCCCATTTATTTAAGGTGACAAAACATTTAGAGTTAATTTTAAAAGGAATTTACTCAAACTTTAATTGATAAAAATCCATAAACATAATAAATAAAAGAAAAATAAAGTAAACCACAATGGCCTTATTATATCAATGATCCCAAAGTAAAACTTAAAATACTTAAAATAAATTGAAAGTCCAAATCATAAATTTCTTGCTATGCATGGCCACCTTTAAGCTCCTGCCGACCCGGTCCATTACTGCTCATCACCTGAAAAATATTCCCCAACGGGGTGAGTCAACAGACTCAATGTGTACACAACACTAAGTCATAATAGAATCAGGCATACAAATGATACACATTCAAATCATAGAATACAATTAATGATGCATTCCCAAACCCAAACCTAATTGTCCATCCGCTACACACCCCCGTACCTGCCAAACACACCGTGGGGACTACTAAGTCGACCCTCCTTCCGCTACACACCAATTTGCGGGCTTAAGGCTCCGCATCTGTGGTTTTGGGAAACCACTTTTCAGATTACTGTGGTCTTAGATCACCACTTTTCAGATTACTATGGTTGTAAGTCACCACTTTTCAGATTACTGTGGTCGTAAGTCACCGCTTTTCAGATTACTGTGGTCTTAAATCACCACTTTTCACTTCCCCTTTCAATATACAACCATATGCCCCATAAACATTAATATGCATAATATACCATAGTTCACATTCTTATCATATTCTCATGTTATGAATAACATATTTCATATTCCTAGTAGAAGTAGGAAACGTACCTGAGTACTTAGTACCTTAACATGGTACCTTAGCCATGCTCATATTTTCATTAACATATATTTTAATACATGCAACCATAATTCATATTACAAAGTAGTGTGGAGTACACACATTCTTAATAATACATTTAATTTAAACATAGCCATGAACCTATCAAAACTTAGGGTAGGGTACACACCTGATTTGCTTAACGAATTCCTTGAAATCCCGAAATCTGATCTACTGCCTTAGATCTCAAATTCCTACATTTGATTAATCACTTACTACTTTAATAAAAAGCCATTCGGCCATAAATCCAAATCCTAGTAGGATTAGTATTCTTAAAACTTACCTTGAAATTCTCAAATCCTGAAATCCTTGTATCCCTCTGTCGAAATCCCTATAACTTCATGTTAGATCAATTTCTAACATTTATTCACAACAAATAACCCTTAGCCGTATGTTAAATATGACTTACCTTAGATTCTTAAATCCCGAAATTCACCGAATAATTAGGGAACACGCGGCTTATGGTGTACCTTCGGGAAAAGAACTTCTCCTTCCTTGTAGTCGACACTTAGTAAATCCCGAAAGATCTCCTTACTTTAGGAATCGACAATCCTTGCTTGAGCCTTTAACAATATTCGGCTATGGCCTTGATGTGGATTAAAATTTCGGCTTCTTGATGAACAGTAGAGGATTTTTGGTTTTTCAAAGAAAGAAGAGGAAGATATAAAACTTAGGAAAATTCGGCAAGACTAGGGGGATTCTGCTTTTGGCTTTGTGAAGAATTGAAAAGAGAAAGAAGAACAATGACAGAGAGAATTCGGCAGAGAGAAGAGAATTTGCTTAAGAAATTCGGCAAAGTAAAAGTGAATGAATGAATGGCCTCTCTTTTCCTTTTATAGCCAAATTTACTAGGCTAGAGTCCCTTACTTGGCCACCACTCTTGTTTATTTGATAGCTTTATCTCTTTAATTTAAAATAATTAAAGAAATATCCTTTATTATCTCTTATCTCTTAATAAAAATAATACTAATAATAATCCTCTTTTATCTCTTCCTTAACTATCAAAATAAAAGGGATAAATCCATATTTATCCATCTATTATCTCTTCAAAAAATAATCCAATAAAAATCCTTTATTATCACCTTATTAATCACATATTTATGAAAATAAAACACCTCCTTTTCTAGAAGCATGTACCGTCCACCTCAGCCTTCTGGAAGCCAAAATAAAACCTTATTTATTTGCTTCCCAAGTGACTCGAACCCAGGCCCATTCCTCTTGCACATGGCGCCATTTCCATAGGCCCTAAGTGACACCTTCAGGCCACTTTTCCAAGCCTGTTTGTGTGTCAAATCTTACCAACTTTTTCTTTTAAGGCCTCCTTGCCCTAATTTCCTATTTTAAACTTTAAAATTCGACATTTCTAGGTTATTTCTAAGTTTCCTAAAATTTTCGATCGGCTCTGTATACTTGCCATTTTCTTACATTTCCAAGTTTCCAGAAATGTTCACTTTCCATTTTTGAACCATTTCCTTACATTTCCAGGTTTCCAAAAATGTTCACTTTCCTCTTTTAAACTTAACGTTTCCAAAGCATTTCCTTACATTTCCTTACATTTCCCTACATTGCCTTACATTTCCATACATTTCCATACATTTCCATACATTTCCTTACATTTCCTTACATTTCCATACATTTCCATACATTTCCATACATTTCCTTCATATCTTAGGGTTCCTAAAACTCCTCAGATCACATCCAACACACCCACTGAGCCCACTATCTCATGAATTACGCACGAACGCATAACCCCTAACCTAGGATGTTACAGTTCTACCCTCCTTAAAAATAATTTCGTCCTCGAAATTACTTATTAACAGTCGTACAATCCTTCTCACCGCACTATACTTACGCTGCGCACTCTGATCTTAATAGAACCATCATACTTCCTAGGCACAATCTCTAGGTTCACGTCCCCTAGAACTCATTTCTAACGTTGCGATTTAATCTGATTACAAAGTTTTATGCATTAGTTCTTGTTTCACTGATTATTCGCGAAGAAGTTTTATAAGAAGAATTTTAGGAGTGGTTCTTTCGTATTCATACATGCACACAGTCTTCACATCCATACATTCATCAATCAATTATGAACTTTCGTTCATTCAGTGAAATGTTGTAGTTTTCATTGTTGTTATCTTTCCACTATCCAGGGGTATTTTCGTAATTTTGTCCTACAGGGGTATTTTCGTAATTTTTCAAAATAAGGTTCCTTGGTGATTTTTTTCAATAAAGGTATTTTGGTAATTTTTGAAATCCCGGGGGTATTTCAGAAATTTTGAATTCTGGGGGTATTTCGGTAATTTTGGAAACTCGGGGTAAATTTGTAAAGTTTAGTAAATCAGGGGTATCTCAGATTTTACAAAACTTGAGGGTTATTAATGAGAATTCATTTTCCAAATCGGTGATGTTGCGGAAATTTTGGAAATAAGGGTCATTTTGGTAATTTTGATAAATAGGGGTTTTTGGGACTTGTAAGAAAATTTTGATTAGAACTGTGGGTATTTTGGACATTTTTATAAACCAAGGGCATTTTTGTAATTTTACCACTAGGGGTATTTTAGTAATTCTACAAATCAGAAATTTTTCGGAAAAATGTTGTAAAACAATAGTTCTCACAAATTAAAAAGAAATTTTAAGAGTTTTAAAACTAGGGTTTTTTATGAAAATACGGCTAGTTCCCTTTCGGGTTTTAGTTAGGGTTTAGCCCATGAATAAGTCCTATTGGTTAGGGTGAACCGAAGCTACGCACCAGGTAGGATTCCTGCGAAGAGGAGGTGAGTCACTAGGACTGCTTAAATACCAGGCTCTTCCAGATCCAATCCTAGACATGCGCACAATGGTTGCCACACCCTAACTCGACGACTTAGCCATAGGTTTGTTTAATTAGTCATTAAGTCTTATGTAATAGTTGGGGTAAACTAGTCCTAGGGTTCAAGTTCCTATCATACTATTCTACGTTCCATTCCTTTTCTACCCTTCTATAATTCACATAATCACACAGATGGTTAGGGGTACTTACCTGGTAGACTGCGGGTCGGAGACTTAGGTGCCATGCCATAACCTGCCTATTTTCAGAAATACTTCCATAAAACTCATTTGGGCTCGATTTGAAAATGTTTTGGGCCTTAGCCCACAGGCCGAGAGTTTAAAACTGGGCTCTGATACCAAACTGAAACACCCCAAACCCGGCCCACGAGCTTTGACCAGATTTGGTATGTTCCTCAAGTAAACCGGTTTCAAAATTCTTTTGTTACTTAGAGAAAAACTTGTGTGACTTAAAAAAAAATATTGTTTGGGTTGGGCTTGAGTTGAAAACAAATTTATCTTATGTTAAAGCCCATTTATTTAAGGTGACAAAACATTTAGAGTTAATTTTAAAAGGAATTTACTTAAAACTTCAATTGATAAAAATCCATAAACATAATAAATAAAAGAAAAAAAAATAAAGTAAACCACAATGGCCTTATTATATCAATGATCCCAAAGTAAAACTTAAAATACTTAAAATAAATTGAAAGTCCAAATTATAAATTTCTTGCTATGCATGGCCACCTTTAAGCTCCTGCCGACCCGGTCCATTACTGCTCATCACCTGAAAAATATTCCCCAACGGGGTGAGTCAACAGACTCAATGTGTACACAACACTAAGTCATAATAGAATCAGGCATACAAATGATACACATTCAAATCATAGAATACAATTAATGATGCATTCCCAAACCCAAACCTAATTGTCCATCCGCTACACACCCCCGTACCTGCCAAACACACCGTGGGGACTACTAAGTCGACCCTCCTTCCGCTACACACCAATTTGCGGGCTTAAGGCTCCGCATCTGTGGTTTTGGGAAACCACTTTTCAGATTACTGTGGTCTTAGATCACCACTTTTCAGATTACTATGGTTGTAAGTCACCACTTTTCAGATTACTGTGGTCGTAAGTCACCACTTTTCAGATTACTGTGGTCTTAAATCACCACTTTTCACTTCCCCTTTCTATATACAACCATATGCCCCATAAACATTAATATGCATAATATACCATAGTTCACATTCTTATCATATTCTCATGTTATGAATAACATATTTCATATTCCTAGTAGAAGTAAGAAACGTACCTGAGTACTTAGTACCTTAACATGGTACATTAGCCATGCTCATATTTTCATTAACATATATTTTAATACATGCAACCATAATTCATATTACAAAGTAGTGTGGAGTACACACATTCTTAATAATACATTTAATTTAAACATAGCCATGAACCTATCAAAACTTAGGGTAGGGTACACACCTGATTTGCTTAACGAATTCCTTGAAATCCCGAAATCTGATCTACTGCCTTAGATCTCAAATTCCTACATTTGATTAATCACTTACTACTTTAATAAAAAGCCATTCGGCCATAAATCCAAATCCTAGTAGGATTAGTATTCTTAAAACTTACCTTGAAATTCTCAAATCCCGAAATCCTTGTATCCCTCTGTCGAAATCCCTATAACTTCATGTTAGATCAATTTCTAACATTTATTCACAACAAATAACCCTTAGCCGTATGTTAAATATGACTTACCTTAGATTCTTAAATCCCGAAATTCACCGAATAACTAGGGAACACGCGGCTTATGGTGTACCTTCGGGAAAAGAACTTCTCCTTCCTTGTAGTCGACACTTAGTAAATCCCGAAAGATCTCCTTACTTTAGGAATCGACAATCCTTGCTTGAGCCTTAACAATATTCGGCTATGGCCTTGATGTGGATTAAAATTTCGGCTTCTTGATGAACAGTAGAGGATTTTTGGTTTTTCAAAGAAAGAAGAGGAAGATATAAAACTTAGGAAAATTCGGCAAGACTAGGGGGATTCTGCTTTCGACTTTGTGAAGAATTGAAAAGAGAAAGAAGAACAATGACAGAGAGAATTCGGCAGAGAGAAGAGAATTTGCTTAAGAAATTCGGCAAAGGAAAAGTGAATGAATGAATGGCCTCTCTTTTCCTTTTATAGCCAAATTTACTAGGCTAGAGTCCCTTACTTGGCCACCACTCTTGTTTATTTGATAGCTTTATCTCTTTAATTTAAAATAATTAAAGAAATATCCTTTATTATCTCTTATCTCTTAATAAAAATAATACTAATAATAATCCTCTTTTATCTCTTCC
Source organism: Gossypium australe (assembly GCA_005393395.2). Classification (NCBI taxonomy): domain Eukaryota; kingdom Viridiplantae; phylum Streptophyta; class Magnoliopsida; order Malvales; family Malvaceae; genus Gossypium; species Gossypium australe. The sequence goes on along the minus strand of CM016623.1, from coordinate 37,000,837 downwards.
TTATCTATCAAAATAAAAGGGATAAATCTATATTTATCCATCTATTATCTCTTCAAAAAATAATCCAATAAAAATCCTTTATTATCACCTTATTAATCACATATTTATGAAAATAAAATACCTCCTTTTCTAGAAGCATGTACCGTCCACCTCAGCCTTCTGGAAGCCAAAATAAAACCTTATTTATTTGCTTCCCAAGTGACTCGAACCCAGGCCCATTCCTCTTGCACATGGCGCCATTTCCATAGGCCCTAAGTGACACCTTCAGGCCACTTTTCCAAGCCTGTTTGTGTGTCAAATCTTACCAACTTTTTCTTTTAAGGCCTCCTTGCCCTAATTTCCTATTTTAAACTTTAAAATTCGACATTTCTAGGTCATTTCTAAGTTTCCTAAAATTTTCGATCGGCTCTGTATACTTGCCATTTTCTTACATTTCCAAGTTTCCAGAAATGTTCACTTTCCATTTTTGAACCATTTCCTTACATTTCCAGGTTTCCAAAAATGTTCACTTTCCTCTTTTAAACTTAACGTTTCCAAAGCATTTCCTTACATTTCCTTACATTTCCCTACATTGCCTTACATTTCCATACATTTCCATACATTTCCATACATTTCCATACATTTCCTTACATTTCCTTACATTTCCTTACATTTCCATACATTTCCATACATTTCCATACATTTCCTTCATATCTTAGGGTTCCTAAAACTCCTCAGATCACATCCAACACACCCACTGAGCCCACTATCTCATGAATTACGCACGAAAGCATAACCCCTAACCTAGGATGTTACAAGTTTTGGCTGTCTTCCATTGCTTAGATGCCAATCAATAATTTGGCTTTCATTTCGAGATTCTTTTCACCAGTTTTAAACTTGATAAGTAACTGATAAATAATAGTAGTATGTGTTGTCCATGATATTTCCAAATAAAAAAATATTGAATTATGTTTAATTTTAGTAAAAATAAACCATTAAATAATGACTAAAGAATCGTCTAGAAATTGTCTGACCAGACTTTTAATTAATATAATATTAAGTGAAAAAAAAGAATGAAAAGAAAGAGTCCTTTAATGATGATAATTTAGAAAGCAGTGGGATTTTGAAGTTGAAGCAAGTGTTGGTAGCTAGCATGCAGCAACAATGAATTGTCCAATTAGATATGAAACTGAGTTAAAACATGTATTATTTAACTTTGCATTGCTTTGAATGTGGTGGTTGATTACATGCAAAGTTAAGTCATCTATGGTAATAATAACCAATTGAATGTGAAATGATATTATCAATTTTTCAAACACTTAAAATCCTTTTTTAGCACAGAATAACAAAGCATTTATGGTGGGACAGTTTTACAGACCTTTGTTGTCAATCCATAAAATTTTATTTTTTACCTTTAATGTTGTTTGATATTATTTTTATTTTCTGGTTTTTTTTAAGTATTATTTGGTTAATGTTGTTTGTATTTCTGACTGTAGCCCCTGTTTCTTGGTGAGAGTGGAGTAGACCATCTTCTTAAAATTATTAAGGTATATTTTAGTTTAAAATTCAGATTAGTAACAGTTATATCATGATGAATTTGTCCAAATTGCTGTTTATTATCCTGCTTTGTTGGTATATATGTTGTTTATTATACTGCTGTCCAAAAAAAAAAGATTCAAAGTATATAGGCTGGAAACCTAACAGGTTACCTTGTAACATCCTGAAATTGTGGGGCTATGCATTTAATGTGTGGTTATGTTTAATGTGAGTGTTAGGGGTCCAGAATGGGCTCAGGGTTGGGCAGAGGCCTTAATCGAATTTTCTGTTTGGACACTCTAGTGGAAAGCCTGGTAAGATAGGGCTTAAAAGATGTTATCTATGTTTTAAAATACAAATGGGCTTGTGGCCCAGTGGCAAAGTGGCGCCACTTAAAAGCAGGGAAGTGGCGTCAACTGAGGAGGCCCAAATTCAAGTTGCATGAAGCCTAACTATTTTAATTAAAATTGGCATTAGGGTTTTATTCTCCCATTCTCTTCTTTATTTTCAGCATTTAGGGTTTTCATCTTCTCTCTTTTCCTCCTTTTCTGAATAAAAGCCGAAAACTCCCTTAAGCATTCTTTCTTTTCACATTTGTCTGCCATAGCCGAATCTGCCCTAGCCTTGCCGAAATTCTTCTTTTTCCTATACCGTTCCTATCACTTCTTTACGTTTGATATTACTCTTTTCTCTCAATCATCTCCTTCTCAAAAGCCGAAACTTTATAGATCTCTTGAGATCATCTTTTCTTTTTGACCTTCTCAAAAGCCGAAACTTCATAGATCTTTTGAGATCATCTTTTCTTTTTGACCTTCTCAAAAGCCGAAACTTTATAGATCTCTTGAGATCATCTTTTCTTTTTGATATTCTCAAAAGCCGAAATCTTCTATGAGTTGCCAAATTCTCTGTAAAGGTAGGTGTCGATTTCTTCTGATCTATTCTTTTTCTCTTTCGGTTTTTAGAAGACAAAGCCGAAAGGCGAATGGATTGTTGGTTTCTTGTGTTTACGTGTTGGGCAACATTCGGGAATTGAAGTAGATCGCTTAGATCTAAAAGCCGGAACTGCTAGTCTCTAAACCTCATATCTCTCTTTTCGGGATTTCAAGGCGAAGGAGGGGATTGGATCTGTAAACCCAATCCCTAAGTTTAAGAAACAAGCAATGTCAGTAGTTCAGGATTGGCCACCGAGTTGTGGACCGGCGTCAGAACAAAATCTTAGATAGTTAGCAGTCGTATCGGCTTCTGATAGTGTCGACATAGAGGGTCTCGTCTTGACTATAATTAGGTGTGTAGACCTCTAACACACTAATTAAATCTGTACTAAATATATGTTATGGGCTAAAAGCCGGAAAAAGGCTGTATAGACAGTCGGATTACCCAAAAAGGGTAGGCAAGGGATGCCAGGTACGTAATCATAGAAACTTTTCTATGTGTATCGATGTATGTGATAGACTGTGAACTTTTAGGTAGAATATTGTTTTGATTCTACATGTATGTATGCATGGGATGGGGTTGATATGATGAAGGGGAAGAGCATGTTAATAGGTCACTTGGTGATCGGTGGTTAAACCACGAATTGTAAAATTAGGTCACAATAGTGATCGGTGGCTAAGCCACGTTAAATTTATTCCTGACTGTTAGGAATAGGCAGCATGGCTGTCGATATGGTGTGCAGCGGTTGGTGGGTTGATTGTAGAAATCCCCGAGGTGTGTTGGTTGGTACAGGCTGGTGTGTAGAGGATGGATTTTTAGGTTAGTACGGCCTAAACGTTACGACCGGATCTGGCATGTCACATAAAAGGGTTGTTTAAAAACTGCGCGTTTGTTAAAAATTTCGAGTTTAAATATTTATTCACTTGTTATCCTTTTGTTAACATTTTGGAAAAACGGTTATTAAGGGTTTAGGAAATTCCCGTATTGAACATTTAATAATAATAGGCAGTAATCAAATTAAAAGCTAAACCAAATAAAATACCAAAATTAAAGTTATAGTGGCCTTATTACATAACAATAACCCAAATAAAAATAATCCCAAATAAAAGAAACGAGGTTACGAGAAAACATTGCATGGCCACCACAAGTCCGCCTCAGCTCCCAAATCCGCGATCTAATGATTACCTGCAAAATTAAACAAAGGGGTGAGTCATCGAGACTCAGTGTGTAAATCCCCATTACAGTGAGTTTTGGGCTCTCACACAGATTCATATGCAAAGTATGTATGCCATGCAACCCAACCAACCTAGATAACCATCCGTATCTCCTACGTCTACCCAAACTTGTGGCACCTAGCCATTGGTGGTACCTAACCACTGGTGGTTCCAAACCACTAGTGATAAAAGTCACAAATAATCATGTGTGGGGCCAACCCACTTTGTGGTACCTAACCACTGGTGACAATCCCTAATATCAACACGTGGGGCCAACCCACTGTGGTACCAAACCACTAGGACGAGTCACAGAAATAAATATATGTGGTACCTAATCATTGGTGGTTCCAAACTACTGAGACTTAGTCACAAAATAATGATATGTGGGGCCAACCCACTTTGTGGTACCTAACCACTGGTGACAGTCTTAAAAGATATCATATTTCCTCCCTCTTCACATCATACCCTATGCAATATGACATAATAATTCGTGTATGCAGTATGTCATGTATGCTAAACATATATCAAATATAAGTATAACATGAATTACCATCATAATCAGATAGACATAAAACAACATAATCACGCTAATCAACCTCTAAGGGTATAACCGTAATTTTACCTACCATGGGCATTTTCGCAATTTACCTTTCAGGGGTATTTTGGTATTTTACCCTTCCAAGGGTATATCAGTAATTTTGCACCTACAATGGCCTTTCCTAAAGGCCCAAATGTCGCCCCGAGCGACTTGGCTACCATTTCCGGTCATTACCGGACTATTGGGCCTAAAGCCCAATTTTGGCCCATTCAGGCCCACACGCTCGTGTGGCCCACCTAACAAAAATCTAGCCACGTTTGTGAGATTCACCTAGTCTAGTTCACTATATACTACACCATTATACATTTTATTCAATTGGGCCCACTTCGGCCCATCGCGGCCCAAGCAGCCTTAACCCACAAGAATACTACGGATGGCCTCAACTATCGTGTTGAAGCCTCACACGTGCGCTCGCATGCTCGTGTGGCTACCATTGCCGTGACCGGCACTTCGGCATTAGCCGCTCTACAACTAGAGTAAAGAGAGTTACACACCTGATAGGAGTCTGGTGTTAAACCGCGCTGCGACCACTCCTGTGCCCAAACGCCCACCAAGGTATGTTAACTCTCCTCCTGGAATGCTCTTTATATAGCTAGCTCTTCACCTTCCTTCTTTGTATCTTTCCGATGTGGGATCCCTTCGTCAGTAGAGTTTAAATTCAACTGAAACTTTTGCCGTCCAATCCGCAAATTAAATACTCCCTTGCTTCTCATGAGATTTAAACCTAGGCTCTCTTGTAGCATAACCCACGCTGCTAGCTACTAGGCCACAAGCTCCTCTTGTGTCTTAAACCATACGCAACTAAATTTGAATCTATAGCCAAATACTAAGGTCCGTGTAAAAAGAAAACCAAAATGCAAGAGCCAAGACTTGAACCTCGGACCTCCTTCCTCCCTTGTGGCGTCACCCCCCTTGTCTCTTATGTGGCGTCACTTTGCCACTACACCACACACTCCACTTGTGTCATTTTCCTCCACATTTTATTCTTAAGGCCTACCTGCCAACTTCTAGGGTTTTTTTTCACCTAAAACCAAAATTTCCCCAAAGCCAAAGTTCGATCCTGGGACTTCATAGAAGCCCTCAAACCTTTCAAAATCATTTATCTAATAGGTCCAACTTGCATTTAAGCCGATCTCTTGTTCTCCAAAAATTTAAACGCTATTACGTTCAATGCCCATTGGGCCCAATCCTATTAGGCCCAATTTCGGGATGTTACAGGTTGGGCCATGTTGCATGTAAATATTTTGTTGCCATTGTGTATGGGCTAAGGCCCATAATGTGTTTGTGGGCTCAAGCCTTTTATGTGTTTTCGGGATTTGCACACTGAGTCTTGGTGACTCACCCTTTTATTTTCCTGACTTTTCAGATGAGCAGTAGATCGTGGGCATGGGAGCCGAAGCAGACTCGAGGGGCCATCAAGTTTCTATTTCCATAAATTATTTTTTTTCGATTTTTCTTTAAGTTTTAATTTTGGGAATGTTTATGTAATAAGGCCCCATAGCTTAGGTTATCATTTTATAATGGTTATTGTTTTCATTTTTTAAAAAAATTTATGTTCAAAGACTTATCTACAAGAAGTAATAAAATGGGATTTCCAAACACGTTCAAAGAAAGAGCAAAGGTTTTCTTCCAATATCACTTATTTAACGAAAACTTAAATAAAGAAACTGAATTTCCAAAAAAAAAAGGTCCAAGTGAAGTTTAACGTAAACCCCGTAGCATACCAGATCTGGTCGTAGCGTTTGGGCCAGGTTTGGGGTGTTACATGCCTTATATCTCACTGTAAGATATAACGGATCCTCCCCAGGTGTAACAATGCCACGTATGATGAATCTTAAAAAATTTCTGTTTAAATTGCTGTCCAAATTGCTGTTTATTATCCTGCTTGTTGGTATATATGCTGTTTATTATATTGCTGTCCAAAAAAAAGATTCAAAGTATATAGGCTGGAAACCTAACGGGTTGCCTTATATCTCACTGTAAGATATAACGGATCCTCCCCAGGTGTAACAATGCCACATATGATGAATCTTAAGAAATTTCTGTTCAAATTGATGTCCAAATTGCTGTTTATTATATTGATTTGTATTTTTTTCTTTTTCATAAAGCTTCAACTTTGTCTCCTTTTTATTTAAGACTACGAATTAAATCACAATTACAATAATAAATAATACAAGTCTAAATATTTATAATTAAAATTATGAGTTACTGAATATCTTCGAATTTAAACCGGATAATATTTAGACAAAACTGATATATAATAAAATTTAAGCGAGAATAAAATTTATATAAAGCGATATTTAAACTTAAGGTAAACTGCACAGTGCTAGGAGCTTCAACTTAATGATTAAATAAAATCCTGATGGGTGGTTTGGTTTTAATATTGAGTAAGGATGCAGCCATGAGATTAGTACCCTTACTTTGCATGTAAAATGTAAAATTTCTTAAATAATTATAATACATTATACATAGGTTAAAGATCAAATTTCATAGCTTTCATCAAATTATTTAACTTACATAATACATAACTTACATAATTTTAAGATCAAACTTCATAACTTACATAATTACATAACTTACATAATACCTGTATAGATAAACAACTTACCCGTTTAATTTACTGTTAACTTTAGACTTCAACAACTACGAAATGGATAAAACTTGGATGAATTTGTCAAGGGTAAGCAACGGCTATCGATATGGAGTAGAAACTTTTCTAAATTTTGCATTTCAAAATGCAAGCCAAGAGAATATGATTCTTTGCCCGTGTAAGAAGTGCCGCATTGACTTTATGCAATCTGGAGAAGATCTTCCCGCCTTCCTTCTTCACAATTATGGTGCACTTGTTAATTCATCTCCCTCATGAAGCAATACTTGGTGGACCCGTTTTCTATCGATGGATGTATCCCATTGAAAGGTCTTAATTTATTTGTAAATTATTACTTCATTCACCTAAATGCCGCAATAAACGTTATCCGGAAGGATCAATTGCCGAAGGCTACTTGGCAGAGGAATGTATGGCTTTCTGTTCAAGTATTTGGAAGATGTTGAAACAAGAATGAACAGACCAAGTAGAAATGCTAGGCTCATAGATCATAACTTGGCCGGAACTTATTTATTTCAAAGTTTCGGAGAACCAATCGGTAAAGTCAAAATTACAGAATTAGATGATAGATCATGGGTCCAAGCACATCGATATGTTCTTTTTCATCACGATTCAATGGAACCATTACGCAAGTAAGTTGTAGAATTTGATAAATATTCATCAACTATAATTTGTCTGTCATTTAACAAAGTAAACCTTTTTTAACGTAGTGAGTACAAACAAATATTGAGAGCTCGTTCACGGTCTCGAAGATTACAACAACGAGAAATTAATAAGTTATTCACAGAATCATTTCATGAATGGTTAAGCCAAACGGTATGCAATTGAAGTTTTCATTGACAAGTAATAATGTTTTCTCATAACATTTATAATTACTCAATTTAATTTCGATTCAATAGGTTTGGAGTCGGAATGAAGTAAATGACAATGTTAAATGGCTTTCACAAGGTCCAAATAGAATAGTGAAAAGATATAGTGCCTTCCTCATCAACAGATTCAGATTTCATACAAAGTATCGCGAGAGATTGAGGAGAACCCAAAATTGTGGAATTGTTGTTAATTCTTCAATTACAAGTTATGCTAGTGCTAGGGGCAATAATCCTGTCGAGGGGAATGTGGAGTATTACGGAATTCTTACTGACATAATTGAGTTAGATTATTATGGCAGATGGAAAGTTGTCTTATTTCGAGGAGATTGGGCTGATGTGAATACGGCTCGCGGAATTAAAAACAATCAATATGGTTTTACAATGGTGAATTTTTCTCGATTGATTCACACTGGAGAACAATTGATGGACGAGCCGTATGTATTTTCTTCTCAAGTGAAACAAGTTTTTTACTCAAAAGATCAAATCCAACTGATGAGGGTTGGTACGTTGTACTCCGGAACACCCCTAGAGACTTGTTTGACATGGGCAATGGAAGTAGAGATGACATAGTCGAAAGATCAGAAACTTTGCCTTTTCTAGAACAAAACTTAAATGAAAATATCCCTAGTACTAGTCAACAATTTCAATGGGTTCGTCAGGATGTGGACGAAGATATTTACGAAATATGATGTAGTAAGATTTTACGATTTTTTATTTATATGTAATATTATAATTTTAATATTGGTCATGTTATATAATTTAACTATTTTAAATGTACTATTATTTTTGTTATTTGTTACTAAAATTTTAAACTATTTTATGTGTATTGCAGGGAAAATGCCTAGAAGATGATTACGAGAGTTAAGTATTTTCCAAAATACTCCAAATTCAGAAGAAGCAAATAGTGAACAAAAAAACAGTTGTTGGATCTTCTAGTCTGTCGGACATAGATGACGAGCCTGGAGAATTTCAAAGTAATGTTAAGTTTATTTTACATGCATGTTGAATTTTATTATTGATTCATTTTTCAATTTTAATATAATAATAATATATCATTTTTCAGCTGAAGGTGGTGGGACGCGAAGAGGTCGGGGACGTACATTGCTTAAAGATTTATACGACCTAAATCCTGTCGAGCGTGTTAAAGTAAGGAGAAACAGTCATGGCCAGCCTGTTTGTAACATCCCGAAATTGGGCCTAGTAGGATTGGGCCCATTGGGCCTTGGGAGTAGGAGTGTTTAAATTTTTTTGAGAATAAGAGAATGGCATTATTTCAAGTTGGACTTATTAAGAAGATGATTTTAGAAAGTTACGGGGTTCTATGAAGTTTCGGGTTCAAGTTGGGCCTTAATGAAAGTTATTGTTTAAGCCTATTAAGGAGAAATAGTAAGAGGCATCAAAACTTATGGAAATAAGCTAGTAAATTGTTATCATAAATGAACTATTGGTAAAGAGGTTATGGCATCAAGTGGAGAGCATGGAGGGAAGGGGTTCAAATCCCATCTTTTGCAAAATTTTGGATTTATTTTTGTGTACTCTTCCAAGTGTCAACCATGACATTATTAAAGAAAAGAAAAAAAAGAAAAAGAATAAAAAAAAAAGAAATGGGAGAAAAAGGAATGATGGAGAGTGATTTGTGGAAAAAGGAATGATGGAGAGTGATTTGTTGAAAAAGAAAAAAAAATATAATGATGAGATTTGAAAAGAATGGGGTAGGTGAGAAAAAAAATGCATGGAGGGTGTAATAGCTCGATTTAGGGGATAGTCGGAACAGTGATCTCGGAATCACTAAACCGAGGAGAGAGAAAATTATTTTTATGTTATTCTATGTGTTATAACATGTTTATAAACATGCATGAAATTTTTGGTGTCTCAATTTTAGCGATTGAGGGCTTAATTTCGAAAAAGGACTAAATCGCATAAAGTGCTAAAGTTTAATTTTAATTGCTAGAGGTGCAAATTGACTAAGGAATATTAATTGGAGGTCCTTAAAGTACAAATAGGCTAATTTCAAAGTGATGGCCGGCTAAGAGGATAAGAAGGTTGAAAAGTCAAATTTTGGTATGGGTTGGTAGATGATGACAAAAGCAATAGTTAATAATAATAATAAGTGGTCATCTTCCTTTCCCATTTTTCCTCTCTCTGTCGAAATTTAAGAAGAAAACCCCCCATGGAAGCTGAAATTTTCAGCCACTTCTCATCACCACAAGTAAGTGATTTTGATGGCTTTAGTTGATAATTTTTGTATTTTTGGAGTCCTCAAAGCTTAAGCTAGCTAATGAGGGGACTAATTTGTAATATGGTTGAGAGTCTAAGGACTTGCCATGAGAGAGTTTATGCTGGTCGCAAAGTCTTGAAGTACTTTATCAAAGGTTCAATCGAAAACCTATCCCTCGTAATAGGTGACTCGGATTTTTGGTGTCGCGGAGAGCATCGCGTTACGGATTCCGAATAAGGTGTGTAATCTCATACCCTTCCATATACATATCTGAAATGGTGTGTAATCTCACACTTCTTTGAAAGTTTGTATGAAATATTCTGTTAATCGGTCAAAATACCGAAGAAAACCAAAAACTGGCATCCGTAATCACTCGGGTGTGCGTATGATCGTAGTGGTAATCGTATTTCGTAATAAAACAGTTTCGGTTAGAAGCAGTGACATGTTTTTGAAAAATCACTAAAAATAGGAGAAAAAGAATTAGAAAGTGAATAAGATATCCAATTAAAGCTTACTGTGTCTATTTTAATATAGAAGAAACAAAGAAGGAAAAGGAATTTTATATTCTGAGATATCTTGATTTCAATGAGACTGGTTCTGATTAACTTTGGGGTTCACTGATCTGTTTTGGAAAAATCATATAAAATTGTACAAAATAAATTATGGGTTATAAATTATATGTATGGATTCCTTAGTGAGCCTTTTTCAAGAGAAACAAGTTGGAACAGTATATGAAAACCGTACAGTGAGAATTTGAAATTAAGGTAAGAGAGGTCAGAATCATTGGATAGTGAAACAAGGGAAACTTTAAGGAATAAACTGTACTAAATGGCTAGGCTAAAAATTCTGGAAAAATTATAGTAAGAAGATACATGAGTCTAGTTTTAAGGAAATTTTACGGATCTAGATTTCGAGTTTTCTAACTCGAGTTATAGCCAATTTAGTCAGTATGACGCAAATGGACAGTTTAAATTTGTATGCCCCAAATTACTAGTTAAGTTTTAGTTGCGAAATCACCCCGTTTGGGCCTAAAATGGATTTTGACCCAATAGTTCCGTAGAGACCCAAATAGAGTTCTGTATCACTCGAGGCGATAGTGAATCTTCGGAAACACCGTTAAATATGAAATTACCGAATTACCCTTAGAGGGTAAATTACCGAATTACCCTTGGTGGGTAAATCACCGAATTACCCTTAGAGGGTAAATTACCGAATTACCCTTGGTGGGTAAAACTATCGAATTACCCTTGGTGGGTAAAACTATCGAATTACCCTTGGTGGGTAAATTACCAAAATACCCTTGGAGGGTAAATTACCGAAATACCCCTGGGTTGTGAAATTACCAAAATACCCTTGGAAGGTAAATTACTGAAATACCCTTGGGTTGTAAAAATTTCCAAAATGCCCTTGGAGGGTAAATTACCGAAATACCCCTGGGTTGTGAAATTACCAAAATACCCTTGGAAGGTAAATTACTGAAATACCCTTGGGTTGTAAAAATTTCCAAAATGCCCTTGGAGGGTAAATTACCGAAATACCCCTGGGTTGCGAAATTACCGAAATACCCTTGGAGGGTAAGTTACCGAAATACCTTTGGGTTGCGAAATTATCGAGATACCCGTGGAGGGTAAATTACTGAAATACCCCTGGGTTGCAAAATTATCGAAATACCCTTAGAGGGTAAATTACTGAAATACCCTTGGGTTGTGAAATTACCAAAATACTCTTATAGGGTAAATTACCGAAATACCCCTGGGTTGCAAAATTAGCGAAATGCCCTTGGAGGGTAAGTTACCGAAATACCCCTGGGTTGCGAAATTACCAAAATATCCTTAGGTTGCGAAATTATCGAATTACCCTTAGTGGGTAAAATTACCGTTATACCCCTATGGGTTGATTAGCACGATTGTGTGTGTATTTTGTTTATCTGGTTATGACGGTAATCTGTTTCATACATCATTATGAAATGTGCTTTGCATACATGACATACTGCATGGGTTGGGATATGTAATTGGAGGAAGTGATTGATTTGTTAGGGTCGCACGAGTCACCCGAGATGACTGTGGACTCACCGATTTGATTTTCACTCACCGATTTGATTTTTAGGGTCGCACGAGTCACCCGAGATGACTGTGGACTCACCGATTTGATTTTCACTCACCGATTTAATTTTTAGGGTCGCACGAGTCACCCGAGATTACTGTGGACTCATCGATTTGATTTTCACTCACTGATTTGATTTTTAGGGTCGCACGAGTCACCCGAGATGACTGTGGACTCACCGATTTGATTTTCACTCACCGATTTGATTTTTAGGGTCGCACGAGTCACCCAAGATGACTGTGGACTCACCGATTTGATTTTCACTCACCGCACGAGTCACCCAAGATGACTGTGGACTCACGGATTTGATTTTTAGGGTCGCACGAGTCACCCAAGATGACTGTGGACTCACGGATTTGATTTTTAGGGTCGCACGAGTCACCCAAGATGACTGTGGACTCATCGATTTGATTTTCACTCACCAGTTTGATATATGGCTTTATGCCCAATTTGATAAATGGGCCAATATGATATTTTGATAAATGGGCCGATCTGATATTTTGCTAAATGGGCCAATATGATATTTTGCTAAATGGGCCAATCTGATATTTTGATAAACGGGCCAATCTGATATTTTGCTAAATAGGCCAATCTGATATTTTGCTAAATGGGCCAATCTGATATTTTGATAAACGGGCCAATCTGATATTTTGATAAACGGGCCAATCTGATATTTTGCTAAACGGGCCAATCTGATATTTTGCTAAACGGGCCAATCTGATATTTTGCTAAATGGGCCAAATCTGATGTTTTGCTAAACCGGCCAATCTGATATATTGTTATAATGGGCCATAAATTTTGTAATAAATATATGAATGAATTATTATGATTTTCTATGCATTACGTACATGAATTGTATGGGATGAAATTGAAGAGAAGTGCTGGTGGCTCTGCCACAAATCTAGTTCGATTGGCTCTGCCAAAATCTAGTTCGGTGGCTTTGCCACAAAGCCAGTTCAGGTGGCTCTGCCACAATCTAGTTCGGCGGCCCAGCCACAAATATTATAAATGGCTTTATGCCTGTGGATTAAATGGCTTAAATGCCTGCATTTGGTGTGTTGGCGGGGTAGGTTGACTTGATCCCCACAGGTGTGCTGGTTGGTACGGGTGGTGTGTAGTGGATGGAAATTTAGGTTTGGTTGGGAATTGCATATCATATGCATATCATAATTTCTATATTGTTATACTGAAAATGGGCTCAAGCCCAAATAAATGTTTAAATGGTTTTGGCCCAATGGATAATGGTAAGGGGATTACACACTGAGTTCTTGTAACTCACCCCCCTTTCTCTCAACCTTTTCAGGTAATGCTCAGTGACGTGGACTTGGGCCTTGGATGACTCGATGGAGACCATACTTCAGAAATGGTTTATTTAGACTTCAGACTTCTTTCTTGTTTATTTTATTACTCTACTATTTTGGGTTAAATGTTGTAATCAGGCCTCGAATTTTCTTTCAAAATGCTTCTGCAACTCTATTCCCAAACGTCCCATTTTCGTAAATTGTTTATTTCAAATATATTTTCACAACCAAAAAGGTTTTTAAAGATAATTACGTTTTCAAGTAGATAACAATTGCTTAAGTGTTTTGGGTTTTAACAAAGAGGTTGTAATTCTCAAATAAGTTTTTAACAATCTCAGAGATGGTTTGAAAAAAAAAAAAAACTTACATGTGACACGCCAGATTTGGGCTTAACTTCTAGGCCGGGTCTGAGGTGTTACACTGTTGGATCTGAAGCTCGACTGTTAGCAGGTTATTTGGGCATTATAGCACGAAATGCCAATATGTTGCCCATTAACTACGAATCATGACATCACATGCCTGATGCCAACAAAAATCAGGCTCTCGATAATATTAAGGTAACAAAACGTGAATGTAATTTATAATACTTTGGTTTAACTTTCATTTATATTTACTTTTGAAACTTATGTTTTTTCAGGAGAGATTTGCTTTAGAGGTCTCCGATGACTATGTTAAGAAGACATTGGGTAAAAAATAGAGAGACCATAAAAGCACGTTGAAAAAACAATATTTTAAGAAAGACAAAGCCTCGACGAAAAATTAAGAAATGTCGCGTCGGGAATGTTGAGGTACCAATGGGAAGATCAAGCTAGATTCTGGAATTCAAAGAAAGGAGAGGTATTACGTACTTCTAAAGTCTTATAAATTTTTCGGTTTATAGTATTTACTATATATATAATTCAAATTTCATTATGTAGGACCGTGAGCGAGTTTGAACAAGTAGCAGACAGAAACAAAAATTCACGCACACGACAGGGTCCAGAAGTTTTGCTTGTGTAGCTGAGGCGGAGGTATTATAATTTATTAATTCTGTCAAATATTAATGACTTTATACTATTAAATTATATTTTTTCTGCTACAATGTAGGAAGCCTCGTCTGGTCAAAAAGTTGGACGCCTTCAGCTTTTTAACATTACGCATAGGAAGAAGGATGGATCTTCGATGACATCCGAAGCTGCAGAAATCATGGTATATTTACTTAATAAAATTTGATTTATTATAAATATTTATAATGTTTAATTATAATAGTTTAATTCATCGCTTGTAGTTTTAAAGTTATAATGTTAAGTTATGTTGCATTCCTTCTTATTATATATTTCGTTTCTAACGCTTTCATTGATTTATTAGGATAAACTAAAGGAGAAGAAGGAAGAGTATGAAGCGGCTGCTTCGACTGATAGTTCTATTAATCTTGAGGAGATTGATAACATAATTATTACCGATGTTTTGGGTCCTGAAAGGTACGACTGCTTCGACTGATAGTTTCATTAATCTTGAGTATATTTATAATAGAATTATCACTGATATTTTTGGTCTTGAAAGGTATGGTCGGGTTCGATTTCAAGGATCTGGTGTTACCCCGACCCAATATTTTGGATCCGGTTCCCAGCAATACATGCTTCCGGGGGTCAATCTCGTGCTGAAGTTCAGAGGCTAAAAGACTAGATAGCTCAAATGCAAGAGAGCACAGTTGAACAGAGGTAGCAAATCGCTGATGTTCAAAGAAAATATGAAGAACTCCAGCAACAGCTTAAAGCGAATACGGAAGCGGCAGCAGCGAGGGAGGCAGAGGCAGCAGTGAGGGAGGCAGAGGCAGCATCGATGCTAGCAGAGCAGAACAGAAAGTACGATGAGCTCCAGCTACAGCATATGATGCAAATGTTTCAGCAGTCGCAGAAGCCGCCATCTTAGACATTTAGTTTCTCGTTGTAAGATTATTTTAACATTATTACATTTAATATTATTGTAAGAATTTTCCAGTTATAATTCATTTAATTTATTGAATTTCAAGTATCATTTAGAATTAATGCATTTGGTGTGATTTTTATGCTAAATTTGCTGTTTTGGGTTGGAATTATATGCTATATTTACTATTATTGGTTGGTTTTAGTGCAGGAGGGGTATAATATTGAACAAATTATACATTGCAAATCTGTACAAATTAGCGGCGTTTGTGAAAAAAGCGCCGCTAAAAGTCATTACTTTTAGCAGCGTTTGTGGGAAAAGCGTCGCTAAAAAGTCATGACCTTTAGTGGCGTTTGTAGGAAAAGCGCCGCTAAAAGTCATGACTTTTAGCGGCGTTTGTGGGGAAAGCGCCGCTAAAAGTCATGACCTTTAGTGGCGTTTTTCTCATAAACACTGCTAAAGTTTGCGGTGTTTGATTTAGCGGCGTTTTTTGCGGCGCTTCTAAAAGCGCCGCAAATACTTTTAGTGGCGCTTATAAACGCCGCTAAAGGAAAAAAACGACGCTAAAAGTCTGTTTTGCTGTAGTTTACCGTCCATAGGGTTCGTCTTTTTTTTTTTCAAGTATTTAGTTGAGTTAGTTCAATGATTAATTTTTCGCATTCTATAGGTTCATTAGGGGATAAACATTGGCCATAAATTTTAAAGTTGCTCTATACTCAGAAAGAGAACCAAACCTTCGCCCATTTATTAAGGTAGGAGAGATTCTTATCATCTCCTTTAACTCCGTAGTTAAAGTTCTTTAATTTTACAAACTTGTTAAAACATTTTTTTTGTATTTCTTATTTCGAGAAAGGATTGTATGAAATATGGATATTATCCCTTTCCAATAGTTTTATGCCACATTAGTATTTTTATCCTGAATTTCAGGATTTTAATTTGGATTTGATTTTTTTCAGGATAAAAATACTGAAATTAAGGATGAAAATATTGATGTGACATAAATCTATTGGAAAAAGGGATACAGATGACGTGGCGTCACTGTTTCATACAATCCTTTCCCTTCTTATTTCTTTTTTTACTATGCACTAAATTATGTGTTACCTTTTTAACTTTGTTTTTGCAATTTGAAAAATTCACTTATTGAGAATTAAAATGTCACTTCAATTTAGTGATACCAATAAAATCACGAAAATAGTCAAAATATTATTATAATATACTTGTATATAACTAGGATAAATATGTCATTTACTTTGAAAAAAATTACCCACAAAAATTTTTTTTATAACAACAAATAGCTACAACAACAAAAAAACAAAATCATTACTTAACTTTTTAATTTTTTAACATATAATTATTTTAAATTTTCATAAAAATGTTTTAAATTATAATTATTATTAAAAGAGATTAGTATCTCACCCTGTGGCTGGTGTGAATTCTAGTGAATATAAAGTAGAAAGAAATAATGACATAACCATCGGAACAAATTGTGCCTCCCCAAAAATCAATGGGGCCTTAGTTTTAGGAAAATTGAATTAATGAGCCAAGCTCTCTTAACCAATTAGGCATGTAAGCTTATCAAGAATGATAATTGGCTCATGTTTGAAAATTGAGAAATGAAGTATTACTAGAGAACATATTCCTCAAAGAAAACCCTAATTCCAGTGATTCATGGGTGTGAAAAAGCATCTTTCATAAAAAAAAAAAACCTTTGTGTTGATGTCATGGATTGATGATTTTAGAGCAAAAATAAGAATCTTATTATTGATGGGGGATTCCCAATATCGAGCCAATATTATGGATATAGTTCAACCAACTCTAGCATTATAACACCCCTCACTCGGCCCGATCGTCGGACTTGAGTTACGGAATGCTACTTCTATTATCAGAGCAAATCATATTAAATTCTCAATAACAATCCATTCAAATTATAAATGCATGCATATTACAATATATAAGCAAAATCGGAACTCAATTGAGCTTACAAAAGCTATTAAGTTAGCCTGAGCATGAATAAGGACCAAACTGTAAACTTTTCAAAATGTGAGCAGAGGTATCGATACCTAGGTAATGTACCGATACAATCATTAGCTTCGATGTTTCAAAAATCAAGTTAAAATACACAAGTATTGATACTTGGAATAAGGTATCGATACCCCTATTAGGACGTATCGATAGTGTTTTGGCATTCTGCCATTTTCAAAATTTTGGACATAAGTCAATTCGTATCGACACTTTTATAAAGTATCGGTCGTTGTGATTAAGTATCGATGCTTTACTCTGGTATCGATACCAAATTGAAATTCCATTGTTTTAAAATCCTGTTCACTTGGTAAAGTACCAATATTTCAATCTATAGTATTGATACTTTTTTCTAGAAAGTAAAAAATCTCACATTTTGGTAAATTTTACATGCCTAAACCATAATGCTTACTTGTGTTATTTGTCTTATTTCTTGTAGATACGTTTTGTGGGTTCTCTTGGATCAACTCGAAGAATCACACTATCCGAGGACCCTTTGGTAGATTTTGAAATTCAACTTGGCTTATATGGCATGTAATTGGATAATTTGGCTATGTTTGCAAAGGTTTATAATTTATTTTTGGTTGTAAGTGTAACACCCCAAACCCGGCCCATTCGCTATGACTGAATTTGAAATGCCACTACAGAAAACATTTGAAAAACTTTTGACTTAGAGTTAAAAACATAAAAATTTTGTTGTCTTTACTAAAACATTGTGTAATTAAAATTCCAAATAAAATTAAGTTGTTTAAAATAAAACATTTTCAAATAATAATGTAATCGACAATTTAACTTAAAACATAACAAAAATCCTTAAATACTTAAAATGGCCCTTATTACAATAATTAAATACTTAAAATACTGAAACATAAATTGTATAAAGAAAATCCTCTTTTGCATGGGTCACCTCGTATCCACTCCAACCCGGTCCGAGCATCACCTGAAAAGATATCCCACGAGGGGTGAGTCAACAGACTCAATGTGTAACAATACACTAAAAGTCCAATCGATCATAGCAATAAAGCCCATAATATAGCAAATAATAATTTATCAATTCACATGTACATATAAAATGAAATGCAATCCCGAACCCAACTTAGATATCCATCCGCTACACACCACCCGTACCTACCAATCACACCGTGGGGATTACTAAATCGACCCTCCATCCGCTACACACCATCGAAGGCAGTTGCTGCAGTCAACATGCACATCGCCCTTATAATCGTGGCATAGCCACCAGATAATCGTGACAGAGTCACCGGATTCATAATATCGTGACCGAAGTCACCGGAGTCATAATATCGTGACTGAAATCACCGGATTCATAATATCGTGACCGAAGTCACCGGATTCATAATATCGTGACCGAAGTCACCGGATAATGTGGTAAAACCACCAGAACACTTCCCCTTTCAATATTTCCCATATGCCCATGCAATAACATATTATTTCATAATCATGCCATATATCTCATAATCATATCAGAATCTGACACATTTCATATTATGCATATAGCATTATTAACGATGCAAATATCATGTCTTGTACATTATCCCAAAATCATAATCAAATATCGAACATGTTTCATATTAAAATCATACATAGTACGAAGGAATAACGTACCTCAATTCATCGTACCATTGAATGGTACCCAAAGCCATAATCATTTATATTTCTTTATAAACACATCTATATTAATAAAGCTATTAATCAATTAGATGTTTAGTATAAGTTACACACCTTGCAAACACAAAGAGCGATAGAACTTTAGGATTTCCGACTCTTGCCTACACGTCGACAGAACCTACATATCACTATGTGAGAAATCGGTTATCACTAAAAAGATATGGCCTTTGGCCGAACATCATTATCCCTTACCTTGGATTATTCAAACTCGAACGATCTCTCCCTAACGTTGACTACAAGAAAACCCCGAAAATCTTCCTTCAAAGGTTTAGCCACGGAGAAATAAGAGAATTAGATTCCTAAAATTGATTAATCTAAAGAAAAAATAAAGAAGAAATGATTGATAGAAAAGACCTTACCCGAAACGCAATGATCGATTAACCCCTACTTGAACTATAAAGGAATTCGGCCTTAACAAATTAAAAGGAAAGGAATGGTGATTTCGGCTTTAACAAAAGAAGAGAAAAGATGGTAGTTTCACATATGATGGTTTCGGTTTTCAAAAAGAAAAGAAAGAAAAATGGTGAAAAGTATAGGATAGTTTCGGCTATGAGAGGGAAAGAGAGAAGAAAAAGAGAATGAAAGAAAAAGAAAATAAGAGAAATGCTTTTGGTGAAAGATGAATTCGGCACTTAGAGAGGAAGAAAAGAAATGGTAAGAGTCTTCAAAAATGACATTATTTTGGGTATCAAAAGAAGATAAAACTTTGAGAGGAAAAGAAGAAATAAAGGTATCAATTTGGTCAAAATGTAAAGGCCAAACAAAACAAACTTTTTACCAAATGCCAAAAGGCAATTTCAGCTAAGAGAAAGAAATATTGGACAAAGGAAAAGATGCACAAATGACAACCTTTTTGGTCAACCAAAACCTCCCTAATCCCATACCAAAATTCGGCCAACACATTAGACTAAACAATCCCCCTTTTTCCTCCTTAATTCTTCCCTATCAACCCCATAATCTCCATCACAATTAAACCACCCCCTTAGCCCCTTATGCCGTCTAGGTTCATGGTCAAATGACCATGGAAAAAACTTCCAAAACAACACCCACTTTTCAAGCCTTTTGTGTAACACCCCAAACCCGGCCTAGAAGTTAGGCCCGAATTTGGCGTGTCACATGGAAGTTTTTTTTTTTTTTTTTTACCATCTTTGAGATTGTTAAAAACTTGTTCGAGATTTACGGCCTCTTTGTTAAAACCCAAAACACTTAAGCAATTGTATCTACTTGAAAACGTAATTATCTTTAAAGACCTTTTTGGTTGTGAAATATATTTGAAATAACAATTTACGAAAATGGGACGTTTGGGAATAGAGTTGCAGAAGCATTTTGAAAGAAAATCCAAGGCCTTATTACAACATTTAACCCAAAATAGTAAAGTAATAAAATAAACGAGAAAGAAGTCTAGAGTCCAAATAAACCCATTTCTGAAGTATGGTCTCCATCGAGTCATCCATGGCCCAAGTCCACGTCACTGAACGTTACCTGAAAAGGTTAAGAAAAAGGGGGGTGAGTTATAAGAACTCAGTGTGTAATCCCCTTACCATCATCCACTGGGTCGAAACACACATAGCAATATTTTGGGCCTAAGCCCATTTACAATTATAACATAATAACATGTATATAACATGCGTATGATATGCAAATCCCAAACCAAAACTAATTTCCATCCGCTACACACCACCCGTACCAACCAACACACCTGTGGGGATCAAGTCAACCCACCCCGCCAACACACCAATAGCAGGCATTAAGCCAATTATAACATTTGTGGCAGAGCCACCGAACTAGATTGTGACAAAGTCACCGAACTAGAGGCATTAAGCCATTTAAAATATTTGTGGCAGAGCCACCGAACTAGATTTTGGCAACAGGCCATTTAAAATATTTGTGGCAACAGGCCATTTAAAATATTTGTGGCAACAGACCATTTAAAATATTTGTGGCAACAGGCCATTTAAAATATTTTGGGCAACAGGCCATTTTAAATATTTTGGCAACATGCCATTTAAAATATTTGTGGCAGAGCCACCGAACTAGATTTTGGCAACAGGCCATTTAAAATATTTGTGGCAACAGGCCATTCAAAATATTTTGGCAATAGGCCATTTAAAATATTTGTGGCAGAGCCACCGAACTAGATTTTGGCAATAGGCCATTTAAAATATTTGTGGCAGAGCCACCGAACTAGATTTTGGCAATAGGCCATTTAAAATATTTTGGCAACAGGCCATTTAAAATATTTGTGGCAGAGCCACCGAACTAGATTTTTGGCAACAGGCCATTTAAAATATTTTGGCAACAGGCCATTTAAAATATTTGTGGCAACAGACCATTTAAAATATTTGTGGCAACAGGCCATTTAAAATATTTTGGGCAACAGGCCATTTAAAATATTTTGGGCAACAGGCCATTTAAAATATTTTGGCAACATGCCATTTAAAATATTTGTGGCAGAGCCACCGAACTAGATTTTGGCAACAGGCCATTTAAAATATTTGTGGCAACAGGCCATTCAAAATATTTTGGCAATAGGCCATTTAAAATATTTGTGGCAGAGCCACCGAACTAGATTTTGGCAATAGGCCATTTAAAATATTTTGGCAACAGGCCATTTAAAATATTTGTGGCAGAGCCACCGAACTAGATTTTTGGCAACAGGCCATTTAAAATATTTGTGGCAGAGCCACCGAACTAGATTTTTGGCAACAGGCCTTTCTTCTCTTCGTCATTTATCCCAACCCATGCAGTCATGTATGCATATACAAAGCATAACAATATTTATAGAATAATTTCAACATAAGGCCCATAACACAAGTTGGCCCATTAAACGATCTAGCAAACTTGACCCATTAAACGATCTAGCAAATTTGGCCCATTAATCGATCTAGCAAATTTTACATTTGGCCCATATAGCAAATATAACATTTTGCCCATTTAGCAAATATCACATTTGGCTCATATAGCAAATATCACATTTGGCCCATATAACAAATATAACATTCGGCCCATATAGCAAATATCACATTTGGCCCATACAACAAATATCACATTTGTCCCATATAGGGTATTTTCAATAATTTACACTCTAAGGGTGTTTCGGTAATTTCGCAACCCAGGGGTACTTCGGTAATTTACCCTCCAAGGGTATTTCAGTAATTTCGCAACCTAGGGAATTTCGGTAATTTACCCTCTAAGGGTATTTCGGTAATTTTGCAACCCAGGGGTATTTCAGTAATTTACCCTCCAAGGGTATTTCAGTAATTTCGCAACCTAGGGAATTTCGGTAATTTACCCTCTAAAGGTATTTCGGTAATTTTGCAACCCAGGGGTATTTCGGTAATTTACCCTCCAAGGGTATTTCAGTAATTTCGCAACCTAGGGAATTTCGGTAATTTACCCTCTAAGGGTATTTCGGTAATTTTGCAACCCAGGGGTATTTCGGTAATTTACCCTCCAAGGGTATTTCAGTAATTTCGCAACCTAGGGAATTTCGGTAATTTACCCTCTAAGGGTATTTCGGTAATTTTGCAACCCAGGGGTATTTCGGTAATTTACCCTCCAAGGGTATTTCAGTAATTTCGCAACCTAGGGAATTTCGGTAATTTACCCTCTAAGGGTATTTCGGTAATTTTGCAACCCAGGGGTATTTCGGTAATTTACCCTTCAAGGGTATTTCAGTAATTTATCCTCCAAGGGTATTTCGGTAATTTTGCAACCTAGGGGTATTTCAGTAATTTCGCAATTCTGGACTTTAACTACTAATTTGGGCATAAAAAATTTAAAACTGTCCATCTGCGTCATACTGACTAAATTGATTATAACTCGAGTTAGAAAACTCGAAATTTAGATCCGTAAAATTTCCTTGAAACTAGACTCAGATATCTTCTTACTGTAATTTTTCCAGAATTTTTGGCCTAGCCATTTAGTACAGTTTATTCCTTAAAGTTTCTCTTGTTTCACTGTCCAATGATTCTGACCTCTCTTAACTTAATTTCAAATATCTCGCTATACGGTTTTCATATACTGTTCAAACTTATTTCTCTTGAAAATAGACTCACTAAAGAATCCATACATATAAATTATAACCCATAATTCATTTTGTACAATTTTATATGATTTTTCCAAAACAGATCAGTGAACCCCGAAGTTAATCAGAACCAGTCTCACTAAAATCAAGATATCTCAGAATATAAAATTCCTTTTCCTTCTCCGTTTCTTCCATATTAAAATAGACACAGTAAGCTTTAAATATCTTAATCACTTTCTAATTCCATTTCTCCTATTTTTCATGATTTTTGGAAATCACGTCACTGTCATTGACCAAAACTGTTTTATTACAAAAACACGGTTACCACTATGAACCTACGCGCGTCCGAGTGATCTCGGGTGCCGATTTTCGGTTTTCTTTGGTATTTCGACCAAATCACAGAACATTAATGCAAAATTTCAGAGAAGTGTGAGATTACACACCATTTCAAACATGTATTTGGAAGGGTATGAGATTACACACCATTTCAAACATGTATTTGGAAGGGTATGAGATTACACACCTTATTCGGAATCCGTAACGCGATGCTCTCCGCGACACCAAAAATCCGAATCACCTATTACGAGGAATAGGCTTTCGATTGAACCTTTGATAAAATACTTCGAGACCTTGCAACCAGGATAAAATCTCTCATGGCAAGTCCCTAGACTCTCAACCATGTTACAAATTAGTCCCCTCATTAGCTAACTTAAGCTTTGGGGGTTCCAAAAATACAAAAATTATCAACTAAAGCCATCAAAATCACTTACTAATAAGGGAGATAGCTTGGCTGAAAGTTCAAACCCCCAAAGCTCCATTTCTTCATCAATTTTCGGTGGAGAGAAGATAGATGAATAGTAAAAGATGATAGCATCTTTTACTCATCTTATTCTATTCATTTTATCACCTAATTCCCACCTATTTTGACCAAAATTAAAATTATTATCCCCTATGTCACATGGCCGGCCTACTCACTTAAAACAAGGCCAAATTGCACAATTGGGGCCTCCAGTTAATAGCCCATAGCTATTTCGCACCTTTAGCAATTAAAATTAAACTTTAGCACTTGATGCGATTCAGTCCTTTTTCGAAATTAAGCCCTCAATCGCTAAAATTGAGACACCAAAAATTTCATGCATGTTTATAAACATGTTATAACACATAGAATAACATAAAAATAATTTTCTCTATTCTCGGTTTAGCGATTCCGAGATCACTGTTCCGACTATCCCCTAAATCGGGCTATTACACCCTCCATGCATTTTTTTTTCACCTACCTCATTCTTTTCAAATCTCATCATATATATTTTTTTTTTTTTTTTCTTTTTCAACAAATCACTCTCCATCATTCCTTTTTCCACAAATCACTCTCCATCATTCCTTTTTCTCCCATTTCTTTTTTATTCTTTTTCTTTTATTTCATCCTTTAATGATGTCATGGATGACACTTGGAAGAGCACATCAAAATAAATCCAAAATTTGCAAAAGATGAGATTTGAACCCCTTCCCTCCATTCTCTCCACTTGATGCCATAACCTCTTTACCAATAGTTCATTTATGATAACAATTTACTCACTTATTTCCATAAGTTTTGATGCCTCTTACTATTTCTCCTTAATAGGCTTAAACACTAACTTTCATTAAGGCCCATCTTGAACCCGAAACTTCATAGAACCCCGTAACTTTCTAAATCATCTTCTTAATAAGTCCAACTTGAAATAATGTCATTCTCTTATTCTCAAAAATTTTAAACACTCCTACGCCCAAGGCCCAATGAGCCCAATCCTACTAGGCCCAATTTCGGGATGTTACAATTCTACCCTCCTTAAAGAAAATTTCGTCCTCGAAATTTCCAATCAACTACTAGACGTACCGCTCAATTCACATCACTATGCTTTCGCTGCGCACTCTGATCTTAATAAAACTAATGTACTTTTAACAAATTCTTGAATCCTCTTTCACAACCAAACATCTAACCACAAAAGCAAGCAGTCATCTACCACTTATACTTCAATTTTTTCTACACTCAATCATCACATCCAACAAAAACATACCTGACTTGATGGTCATGAAACAATCTCGAGCCTTATGCTCATTAGACCCGCATCTCATACATGCTCCTGACCTCCTTCAGCATTTTCTAGGATGATGCTTTCTACAATAATCGCAAGCCAAAAAGTTTGGACGTGCCTTGACATGCTTTACGAAACGACACTACGACCCAAAAGAATCATTATCTATTTTCTTCTTACAGTCCTCAAACCTAACTCGAAGTGCTTCACCAATTCCTCTAACCTTTTCAATTACCTCCTTAACTATTTGAGTCAGCTCATCAACCTTAGCTCAATCATGAGATCCCGTCTCAACCACTAGCGATGCTAGCGCCTCCTTTTCGGAAACATGCCCCGATGCTGAAGATCTAGCCTTAGTACCTCGGCGTCTACCACGTCCACATCTATCGTGTCCACGTCTTCTAACATTCATGTTCACTAAGGTCGACTTAATCTTATTACGAGTTTTATGAATCAATATACTATTCGATGTTTATTAAACAATGTCTTATGGAGTATAAGAGTTGAAGTGGTTTTCGCAAAACGTATCCTAAAGTCTCAATCTCTATAGTTTTTACTCCTAAAGCCAAAACTTCTAGAGTATTTCTACGGTCATATCATAATAATCATAATCATAAGATTATAACATATACTTACTTGACTTGGTGCCGGATACCCGTGGTGCCATACTTCCTTTAGAACATGCATTTATAAATCAAAATTTTAAACAGCTTTGGAAAACGCTTTTGAACCCAAACCACAGCCGAGTTTTGCAAACTGAGCTCTGATACCACTAAATGTAACACCCCAAACCCGGCCTAGAAGTTAGGCCCGAATTTGGCGTGTCACATGGAAGTTTTTTTTTTTCACCTACCTCATTCTTTTCAAATCTCATCATTATATATATTTTTTTTCTTTTTCTTTTTCAACAAATCACTCTCCATCATTCCTTTTTCCACAAATCACTCTCCATCATTCCTTTTTCTCCCATTTCTTTTTTATTCTTTTTCTTTTATTTCATCCTTTAATGATGTCATGGATGACACTTGGAAGAGCACATCAAAATAAATCCAAAATTTGCAAAAGATGAGATTTGAACCCCTTCCCTCCATTCTCTCCACTTGATGCCATAACCTCTTTACCAATAGTTCATTTATGATAACAATTTACTCACTTATTTCCATAAGTTTTGATGCCTCTTACTATTTCTCCTTAATAGGCTTAAACACTAACTTTCATTAAGGCCCATCTTGAACCCGAAACTTCATAGAACCCCGTAACTTTCTAAAATCATCTTCTTAATAAGTCCAACTTGAAATAATGTCATTCTCTTATTCTCAAAAATTTTAAACACTCCTACGCCCAAGGCCCAATGAGCCCAATCCTACTAGGCCCAATTTCGGGATGTTACATTTTGTCCCCCAAACCTTCCATAACAACTTGATTCCTTACCATAACTACTAACTTACCTTTTCCCTTTGGTCTACTATCCATAAATGATAAAGTCCAAACTTATCTTAATTATAGTTGACCAACACTTAATGTAAGGTGCATAAAAATAAAGTCTTCAAAATGCTCATCATACTACTCGAACCTCTAACCTCAAGCTACCCATTCAAATGCCATAACCACTTTGCCACTAACTCTTCATGTGCTAAATTTAACACTTAAATTAACTTAAGTGTCAAGTTCACCTAATCCTCTTTACTAAATATACAATACTAAGAATTATTCTAGCTTCATAACTAAATCCAAACCTTCACAAAACTATACTAAACCCACAATAAAAATTATACCCGAGCTAACACAAGTAACAAAATGATATTCATAAATTTTCCTAAAACCCAAGGCCCAATCCTACTAGGCCCAATTTCGAGGTGTTACAGTAAGTGTTATGCTTTGATATAATTTATTTGAACAACTATATGTGGTATGCATGATTGATTAAAATTTGTGCTTCATTGACCTAATATGAAATGATATAGATGTAAGATTTTGATGTGTTAGTTGTGCTTTGTATATGAAAATATGGAAGTGAATTGTAATGAAATATTGAGGTATCTATGATGACATATTGGTTAGGCTTAGGATTGATTATATTACATGAGTAGATTGATATTGAAGGTGCCAAATGATCTATTTGATTGTATGTTTGAGTATGTTTAGGTATGTTTACATATGGGAGAACAAAATTGCATGTTTTGGGTCAATTTTGGATACACATGACCTAGGACACGAGCTGTCACACAGTCATGTGTCACACACGGGCAACCCACACAGGTGTGTGCCCTGAGCATGTTTAAGTGCAGTATCCACACGGTCTGAGACACGGCCGTGTAAGAGTATTTCGATTGTTACACAGGCTAGCACACGGCTTGCGACACGGCCGTGTGGATTCATTTCGAATGATACACGGTCTAGGATACGGTTGGCCACACGACCATGTCCCTGCACCACACAGCCTGAGTAGTGCCACACAGCCTGGCCACATTACCATGTGACCCCTGTTTTGAATTTTTTAAAAATTTTCCCTGAATATTCTAATTTGTTCCAATTTGATCTCTGAATGTTCGTAACTTATTTTTAAGGCTTCAAAGGCTCGATTTAAGGCCCGTAAATATTTGATTTATTTCATGTTGAATCTTATTTGAATTTATGAAATTATTTTTATGATTGGATGCTAATTGAAATGAAAAGTTCCGATATGTATGATAATATCTCGTAACCTTATTCCAGTGATGGAAACGAGTTATGGGTGTTATAGTGTACAAGTCAAGTTAATAAGGATTTAATATGTAAATTTATAATGATAAATGAAAAAACTTGTAAACTAAATTTATAAGTTAGGAAGATTGATATGAAATTGTGACGAATTCAATTATTCAGTTCGGGAAATAACATGTTAATATGATATATTCCTAAACTAGTTATTTGTTCATATTTAAGATGATTCATAAGACACATTTATCATGAGACATTGTGTGTTGATGATGAATTGAATTGTTATTCTGAAATTGAATGTGAATATATATATAAATTGGATTGAGTTGTAATGAAATCATTGTCATATGATAAGAACATTGCATAGGGTACGAGTATGCAAATACAACCGAATTCAAAGTACGATATGTAATTGAAAATAATTACAGGATATGATATGCGGAAATATGAATGGTTCCATCAGGTGTGATATTATAGTTGGAATTGAAATTTTGAAAATGTAATGAAATAGATTGACAATAAAATATGGTAATGAAATGAGTTATGTGAAATTGGTATGAGTTTGCGACTTGATAAAAGATATCGAAATGAAATAGTATAATGCTATGGAATCAATTGTCCATATATATATGTGGATCCTGATAAAGGAAATATATGAAATTCTGTGTGAATAAATTGGAAATGAGCCATGGGGGAGGCTAAAATGAATTTGAATGAGTCGATAGACTTCAGAAAAAGACTTGAATGATTCTTAAATGGTTTATTGTTGTGGAATGAACATGGAATTGATTGTTATAATGTTAATTATATAAATGTTTGATTCATGATTGGTATTGAGTTTTAAAAAGGCTTTATGATAGGTGTTGGCATGTAAATGAAATTGATCACTTCTATTGCAATGCTAAATGAATTGGTTTCCCACTTGATATGAATGACATATTAGTCGGATGTTACAATTTTCTCAACTTACACTTTTATTATTTGAACCATAGAAATACTACTGAGTTCCATTGCTCAACATACAGTTTATTTTTCGTGCGCAGGTTAGGTATAATTCAAGATATTTGAACTACGACTTCAACATCCAGTCAACAATCCCGAACTCAACAACGTTTGCATATCCTATTTTTATTCTAAGGTGGCATGTACCTAGTTGAGTCTAATTTGGTTTGTTCTTAAGTGAATGCTCCTGTTGAATTTGGTACATGTGATGGATGTTTGGTCCATATTCAACCTTAGATTAGTTCTTGGAGCTTTTGTGAGCTCATATAAAACCCATAAATGGTTGATTATTGTGATTAATGCTCATTGGATTGAATTAAATCTTACAATGGTTTAAAGTTAAATAAAATTGATCGTAGTCTCTCCAACGACGAATCTGATATCTTGTAGCTCGGACCCGGCAATCGGGTTAGGTGTAGGATATTACAAATACACTCGGTTACTAGGAGGTTAAGTTAGGCTAAACAATTTAACTTGACTATCCTCCATTGAGCTTCACTAATATGTCGATTTTAGTGTTTTTAGAACCAAGCCTCTACTAATTCATTTATCTATTAAAGAAATTGGATTTATGCTACAAAAGACTAAGTGTACTGGATTTCTATCACCTAAAAAAGGCTAATCAAAATCCATCCTTGTAAATAAACAAGCTATTACTGATTTCCTATAAAGTTCATGTAGGAAATTTAAATTTAACTTTAACTATTTGGATTATTTGAAATACATGATTTTGCAATAGGGTAAAAGAAATCACTTACTGAGTTCAAGTGAAGCTCTATCTCACCACCTTAGAGGTTGTTATAATCTTAAAATGCTTAATCCCAAGTTCAAGATTTCAAGCAATTTTCCACAAAATCATTCTTTTAATAATTCGAAAAAGCCGAATTTGATTGCAAAATAAATCCCTATAACAAGAAACCTCTTTCTCTTTTTTGAACACTTAATAATCAACTAGGCCAAAATATGTCCAAATTACGTACCATCTATATACTTATCTAATTAGGACATCTTCGAATGATACTTTAACTTTTACACAATATCTCATCCTTTTATTTGAATCAAGCAAATATCTTAATTAAGCTTGGGATTCTCGGCTAAATTTATAGCATTTCTACATAATCCTTATCCACTTTGTCTAACTTAATACATTTTCATCTTATATTTGAACTTTTCCTAAACTTAAAAAATTGAACCTTTCAATTTTGTATTGAATTAAGTGTAAACAAATTTCACATTTTCATTTAATTGCAATTGGTGATTAACACAATAATTATTATTTTAATGTAAAAAGTATTAAATTAACTATTATTTTTTAAGTTTAATGTTAAAAGATTAATATTTAATCAAAATTTAAAAAATTATTTAAAATTAAGTTTAAAGCATAATTGGTTAAATTTTATTAAATTTTGAGAATATATTCAATTATATTCTAAAAATAATATTTAATAAACTTTAAAAAATACATTGTAAAAACAATTAACATAAAATTATATTTAGACAGATTAAAAACTTCAACTTTCTAAGAACAATTAAAATGAGATTTAAGTTTTAAAAATACTAATAATATTAAAAAAATTGAAATACTCTCAATCTATTATCCTTGTCAAAACTTTCGATCAACATGGATTCTTATTAGTCAACTATAGCTCTCAAGGTAACTTGTGTTGCTTGTGCAGACGGGTGGTAAAATGTCCGCTTCATTTGAATATATTTAGTTAGGGTAAAGTCAGAATTTTTTTTAGGGCGGAATTAAATTGTATATTTTTACAACAGTAAAATGTAATTTTGCCATATTAAAAATTTACATCTTTATAATTTTGAAAGAATTAAATTAAATTTTTATTATTTTTGAGGGGCCAAAGTGCAATTTTATCATTACAATTTTAAAATTTTTTAAATTATAAAGGGCCTAAATAAATAAATAATTCATTTTAGAGGATCAAAACCCTTGCCAACCCCCGACTTTGCCACTTGTATTTAGATTAATTTATAAAGTGGTTATCGAATTACTTTAAGATTACAAATTAAATAAACAACTATAACATAGTAAATAATAACAACTTACCATTGTAAAGGAACTTCTCATAACATTATAATTATATAATAAAATTTTAAAAATAGCATAAAGTAAAATTAAAATTAATATAAGGGTGAAGTCAGAAAAATTTTTATCAGGGTGAAATTAAATTGTAATTTTTATGATAGTAAAAATGTAATTTCACCATTTTAATAGCTTATATATTTATCATTTTTAAAAAATTAAATCAAATTTTTATTATTTTTAAGTAGTCAAAGTGTAATTTTACTTTTACTAATTAAAATTTTAAATATTTTAAAGGGCCTAAATGAAAAAATTTCCATTTTAAGGGATCGAGTCCCTGCTAACCCCTAATTATATTCTTGAATTAATACAAAGAAAAAGATTTTTTCAAAATGTGATTCATCATCACAACTTGATTTTAATTCTTGAAATTTAAAAATAAATTGAATAAAAATTTAATTTAAAATATAGGTTATAGTATTAGCTCATCATTGTTAAAAATGATGTTTCATTTTTTGGGGGACATTATCTCGACATCACTATCTCTTCTTGAAGCAGTAATCATTCGAATATGACTCAATATTTCATAAAAGTTATAAATAATATTAAAAGTTTTTTTTTTTCATTAAATATCATTGGAAAAGAAGTAAAACCTATCAAATAATACTAAAACTATTTTTTTTCATTAAATGTCATTGTTGGATGTAATACATATATTTATACAGTTAAATCTTAATTTTGATAGCTATATAATTGTAACACTAATTAAGTGGTAAATAATCTAAAAATAAATATGTATATCTAATTCAATATTGATATAACTTTATCTAACAAATTTTATTTAATTCCAGTTTAATAATAAGAGGATACAAATTATTTAATTATAATTAAGTGTTTAATGTTATTCAATATTTCTACGAAAGGTCTTTTCCTTTATGCGAGTAAGATTGATAGATCATATTTGTTGAACGTGACGAAAAAAGTAAAAAAGAAGAAGTTAATTATCATATTAATTATTAATTTAAAATAATAAATGCAATTTAATGATAATACAAAATCTAATTCAATATTTATATGATTTTATCTAAAAAGTCACTTCAATATAGATTTTGTAATATAATGAATAATAAAAGGTATTTATTTTGACTAAAAGTTTCTCTAACTTCTTACATATATATAGATTATAGATAATTATATGATAAAAATATTATAGAGGTTTCTATATTACAAGGCGGATTGCATTTTGCCTTCTCTATTCAATAAATTGGTAAATTAGTCCCTATAAGTTAAAAAAAGTTCAAATTGACCATTCAGTTAAAAATTCCATCCATACATGCCGTTGAATGATTATTTGATTTTTTTAAAAATTTTTTTAATGCAAGTGAGTGAAACTAATGGATGAGTAGGATTAGGCAAAAGTACCATGGAGGCCCTTGTTCGAGGAGCCAAATTGTATTTTGCCCAATCTTTTCAAAAAATGAGCAAATTAGTCTTTGTAATTCAGATCAAATAGTGACTTGGCCACTCTATTAAAATTCCATCTATTTCTACTTTTAAGCAATGACATGATTGGTGAAACTGTAACAGTCCGGTTTAGACCCTAGTCAAAACAGTGGTTTCGGGACCACAAATTCGAGTCTGAATAATATTTTAATATTATTTTCTGTGCCGTTGATATGTGATTAAGCATGTGTTAAAGTTCTGTAAGTTAATTTGTCTGTCTGTGTTTGTCTGTCTGTGTGTTTAATTTGCTAAAAGGATTAAATTGCATTGCATGCAAAATCCGCATGCTTTATGAAAAGACACCCATTTGAGATGGTTTTTTTAATAAGGAGGCCTTATGAGGCAATTATGCCAATATTTAGATAGTGGATGGACAAAGGACAAATATTCCCTTAATGTATAATTGTTTTAAATGTTTACTAAAAGGCCAAATGAGTAAATTGATAAATCAAAGTTTATTAATCAAAATCAAAAGGCCAAATTCCATCATCTTTTTACTTCATCACCGAAAATTGGAATAGAGAAGAAGGGTTTGAGTTCTTTTATACTCGGCTAGCTTTTGATCCAAATTAAGGTATGTTTTGATTATGGTTTTTGATGATTTTTATGTTTTTGAGATTGTTGCTTAGTTTACTAACAAGCCCATGTTGTAATTTGAAGAATTGATGATGTTTATGAAATGTGCCATTGATGAAATGGTGAGCTTTGTGATGAGTTTAGGTGTTAAATGAAAGATATGTGTTAAATGAACATGTTTTGTTCTTGAAATTTTGATGAATTTAGCTAATTAGGGTTAAATTGTGAAAATAGTATTTTGAGGGATTAAATTGTGAATTTGATGAAATGTTTGGACTTATATGAGATACATGAGCATTCAGCTAAGCATGGATATGTAGTGATCTTGTATATTTGATGTTTTGTGAAAAATGGACTAAATTGATAAAATGTGCAAATGTGAGGGCTAATTGGTAAATTACCCTAAATGTGTGTTCTTGGATTGAATTGAATGATTAGTGAATAAATGGATTAAATTTGAATATGTATAGATCAAGAATTGAAGAAAACTGAACTTAGATCGCGGGAAAGCGAAAGTAGTCGAATAACCGAGTTCGAACGAATATCCAAATCCGAGGTAAGTCAATATACAAACAAATGTATTTGTATTGAATTATGTATGTTATTATGACTATTGAGATTGATGAATGTATATGAGATGATGTATACATGAATTCCGAGATAGAATCGGCATAGTGACAATGTTCGAAAAGTCCCGTTTGAATCTAGGAATAGATAGGGTAGTCTATGTCATGACATAGGTGTCTGTTGTGTGATATCATTGTAGGGCCCAAATTTTAGCCCAGGCCTAGTACCATACCAGAAAAAAAAAACCCAAAGTAAACAAAAAAATAAATAAAACAAAAGTCCAAATTTAATTAAAAAAAGTCCATGGCCCAAATCCTAAAGCCCAAACCTAGCTAGCCCACTACCTAAACAGAAGTGAAACCCTAACAGTCCCAGCGCTGCACGTCCAGCAACCACCCCCCCCCCCCGCGCCCGCCAGCAGCCCCCACACACTCCGCATCGTGCGCGCCTCTACCACGCCCGTGTGAAGAGCCCCTCTCCACCACGACACTCGTACCTACAAAATAGGGAAAACTTTGTAAAAAAAAAAAAGGGCTATAAAAAAGTCGAAATAAACAATGTAAAAAAGGGGGATTTTTTTTTACGAATACACACGAGTTAATACCAAAACTGAAACACCCCACACCCGGCCCACGAGCCTGAACCGGATCTGGTATGTTCCTTAAATAAATCGGTTTTCAATGTTCTAAATGACTTAGAGAAAATTTGTGTAATTTAAAAAAAAAATTGTTTTGGGTTGGGCTTAATTTGAAACCTATTTAATAAATTCTGGAAATCCAACTTAAATAAGGTGACAAAATAATTTTTGGGTTTATTATTTTAAAAGAAATAAATTTACTTATCTTTAATCAAACATAAATTGTATCATATTCAAATAAAAATAAACAGAAATAAAGAAAAATCCAACTGGGCCTTATGGCCTTATTACATCATTCAAACCCAAAATAAAGTTTTAAAGTACTAAAATTTCATAAAGTCCAAATTCCAAATAATTTCTTCAAGCGATGCATGGCCACCTTTAGCTCCTGCCGACCCGGTCCATTACTGCTCATCACCTGAAAAATAATTCCCCAACGGGGTGAGTCAACAGACTCAATGTGTACATAGTACTAATTTCCAACAAATCAGGCATACAAGTCATATCAATATCATGTTCATACAAAAATAAAGGATGATGCAACCCAAACCCAAACCTATTTGTCCATCCGCTACACACCACCCGTACCAACCTGTACACCGCGGGGACTACTAAGTCGACCCTCCATCCGCTACACACATCGAAGGCAGTCGCTGCAGTCGACGTGCTCATCGCCCACTTATGTTGTGTCATTAGACACTGTATTCACTGGATGTAACCGAAGTTACCACTTTTCACTTTATGGTGACCGTAGTCACCACTTTACGTTGGTGAGACCGTAGTCATCACCTTCACTTTCTTCCTCCACAAATATCCCGAATGCCCCAATTATTTCATAACATATTTCACATACTTAATTTTCATTCATGTTACT
The DNA here is from genome assembly GCA_005393395.2 of Gossypium australe. Classification (NCBI taxonomy): domain Eukaryota; kingdom Viridiplantae; phylum Streptophyta; class Magnoliopsida; order Malvales; family Malvaceae; genus Gossypium; species Gossypium australe. Next base: position 36,965,869 of record CM016623.1, on the reverse strand, counting down.
AATCACATGTTCAAAATATCACATTCACATCCTATCAAAGTAGGAAACGTACCTGGGTACTTCTTACCACATTTGTGGTGCTTAGCCACATTCACATACTGTTACATATTTACATATCTAATGATTGCCATGCAATTTATTGAAAGTTAGTAAGAGTACACACCTTTTTCGCTTAATAGTTTCCGTGAATTCCCGTAGAGCGATCTACCGATCTAGATCTTCACTCCTATATTCGGCCATTAATTAAAACATATAAATAAACCTATTTGGTCTTAAAACCAAATCCTACTAGAAGTAGAATTACTTACCTAGTTGCCGAATTGATTTAATCAAGTCCCAACAGTTGCTAGAATTCCTCTTCCTTGAAATCGGCTAATACTAGGTATGTAACCATGTCAGTTTTCGGTTTTTGAAATAATGGAAAACACTTAAACAAATTATGCCTTGGCCGAATATCCCTTACCTTATGATGGGATTCCAAATCTGAAGAGGATTCCTTTATAAGCCTGTTGAAATCCTATACTTCGTGTTAGATTAGATCTAACTTTGAAAACGTGAATCATAATCTTTAACCACATATTTATATTTATAATCCTTACCTTAGATCCTTAGATTTCCCGAAAAATCCCTTTTGATGTTGTGGATGATTGCCCTCTTTCTTAGAATCCACAAAGATTCAGCTTAACAGTAGAACGGAGAAGAAAATAGAAGAAAAAGAGAGGGATTTTTGCTTAATGAAAATTGGCAGAGAGGGGTTTTGCTAGGGAGAATTTCGGCAGAGAGGAAGAGGGAGCAAATGTTGATGAGTAGCCCTCCTGTCCTCCTTTATAGCCAAAGTTATCAGCCTAGGAGTCCTTTACTTGGCCACCACTCCTTTTTTTGATAATATTATCTCTTTTATTTAAAAGATAAAAGCCTTTAATCCATCAATTATCTCTCAATTATCTCATTAGAAAATAATCCTTTATTTATCTCTTATTATTCACATATTTATGTGAATAAAACTCCTTTATTTATCTCTTATTATTCACATATTTATGTGAATAAAACTCCTTTATTCTCTCTTATTATTCACATATTTATGTGAATAAAACTCCTTTTTATCTCTTATTATTCACATATTTATGTGAATAAAACTCCTTTATTATCTCTTATTATTCACATATTTATGTGAATAAAACTCCTTTATTTATCTCTTATTATTCACATATTTATGTGAATAAAACTCCTTTATTTATCTCTTATTATTCACATATTTATGTGAATAAAACTCCTTTATTTATCTCTTATTATTCACATATTTATGTGAATAAAACTCCTTATTTATCCCCTAATTAATCAAATATTTATGGAAATAAAACACCTCTATTTCTAGAATGCTTGTGCCGTCCACCTTGGTGTGTCTAGAAGCAAAAATAAAACTTCATTATTTGCTTCCCAAGTGACTCGAACCCAGGCCCAACAGCTCTTGCACATGGCGCCATTTCCATAGCCCTAAGTGACATCTTCAGGCCACTTTTCCAAGCCTGTTTGTGTGTCAAATTTCTCCAACTTTTTCTTTTAAGGCCCTCTTGCCTTTATTTTCTATTTTAAACTTTAAAATTTGACATTTCAGCATCATTTCTAAGTTTCCTAAAATTTTCGATCGGCTCTGTAACTTGCCATTTTTCTTACATATCCAAGTTTCCTAAAATGTTCAAGTTTCCATTTTTGGATCATTTCCAAAAATGTTCAGGTTTCCAAAAATGTCTAAGTTTCCAAAAACGTTTGGGTTTCCAAAAATGTCTAAGTTTCCAAAAGTGTTCATTTCCATTTCCATTTCCATTTTCATTTCTATCTCCCTTTTCATTTCCATTTTCATTTCCATTTTCATGCATTTCTAGGTTTCCAAAAGTATCAAAAATTTATTCATAGTACTTGAAACTTGTCATTTCATACAATTAAACTGAAAATGCATAGGCCCTATTCAGGATGTTACAAAAACAGAGAAATATTAAGCCAAACATTAGTCGTCGATTGAAACAGTAGGTTTTTCTATTTTGTTTTTTTGCTTCTGATTCTTTATTATTCAGTTTTTTTTTACTATTTATATATACATATTTCTTCATTTTCCTATTTTAGATATTTGAAAAAGAGTTTTAAAAAGAGAAAGGAAACTCACCGCTTTAATTTCGCCGGAAAAAGGTGGTTTTTGGTCTCCCCGCCGCCAATCACCGGCGGCCGGCGCGGTGGTTGATGGCAGGACCCCTGGCCAGATTTGGAAGGGAGAGGGGGAGGTTGAGAGAGTTTAAATCTATTTTTTTTTTGAATGGGGTAAAAGTGATTTTTTTGTCAAAATTTTAACATTTATAGGGGGTATTATACGACGTCGTTTTGGGCCCTATTCCTAGGCGCCAAAACGACGTCGTTTTAATGTTGGACCCGAGACTCGACCCGCTAGGCCGAGAGGATCCGCGTGTTTTGGATTGATGGTCTATTTGCGCCCTCAGTCCTTCCACATTTTTTATTTTTTTAATTAAGTTTTCCTTTTATTTTAGTTCTGCCCTTAAGTTTTGTTTTGGTTTCAATTAGGTCCCTTATGAGATGCTGTGTTTTGGGAGGGAAGGGGATATTTTCCCCTTTAGCCCCTCCATGTTGTTCGCGCACTCAAATAGGCCCTTATTTTTATTTTTTTAATTTTTGCCCCAAATTTTTATTTTAAGTGCAATTTCATCCCTTTTTTTTCTTTTGGTGATTTTTATTAATTTTATCATTTTATTATTAATTTTAATTCTTACTATTATTAATACTACTATTATTATTATTATTAATTGGTATTGCTACTCTTATTTTTTATTTTTTAGTTTGACTTTATTATTATTATTATACTCGTTATTATTATTTATTATTACCATTATTTTTTATCATTATTATAATTATATTTATTATTATTAGTGCTACTATTATTTTTTATTTTTACTAGTATTATTATTACTATTTTTATTACTATTAATATTATTTTTTTATTTTAATTTTTTTCCATCATTATTATTGTTACTATTTATCATTACTGTTACTATCATTTTCATTATTTTAATATTATTATTACTCTTTTTTTTACAATTAACTTCATTATTATTACTATATTCATTAGTATTATTAGTATTATTCTATTATTATCATTTTTTTTTACATACATGTTATCCATACTAAATAGTTTTTTATTCTATATACATATTATTGATTTCATGTTTTTTTTTGTGCATATATTTTCTTCTAAACCTATTTATGTGCATATATTCTTAAAATTTATTATATAATTTTTCTTTTAAAGTCCTTATTTATTATATAGCTTTGTTTATTTCAAACATTTTTATATATTATTACTTGTATATATTTTTATAATAAGTTTTTTTTTTTCATTTCATGTAAGTTGTTTATTTGGATTGATATGTATTATTTTTTTCTGTGTAGTATTAGTACCATGTATTTTTATTTCATGCTCGATATTATGCTTGCGTGGTTCTTATTATTACATTATGGTTTAAACTCCAACGTTTTGGCCGATATCGGTCATTTCACTTTTATCCCAAACAAATCGAATAAATGCATTCTCGGTCAATTTCATAATCGCTTATTTAAGAGCTTTTGAAAACAAGGCAATGTTTCGTGTTTGGAAGTTTCGAGAAATTGTGCCTTAACGTGCTGAGTTTCGGTTTTCCGTTCGTCCAAATGACTAAATATCCTTTTAAGATTTTGATTGTGTTTTCTTAACTTCAAAAATAAGGCAATATTTCATGTTTGGAAATTCGAGGAATCGTGCCCTAATGTGCTGGGTTTCGATTTTTTCGTTTGGCCAAATAACGGAATACCCTTTTAAAATTGCAATGCATGAATTTTGGAAATCATGAAATGATCTTGGTGTCGAGGGTTTGAAACATCGTATCCTAATGTGTTGGATGTGATATTTCATTCTTGCGGAACAAGAGAATTTCGATATCCAATTCGAATTATCCAAACATTTTCTAAAGGATTCGTATTTTAAAATCTTTTCCAATTTTTGATATTAGGACATTAATCAATCAATAAGGTACCAATTTTGGGCGTTGCGAGGGTGCTAATCCTTCCTCGTGCGTAACCGACTCCCGAACCCTTTTTTCTAAATTTCGTAGACCGAAACTATTGTTTTAATAAATCAAAATGTTTCAACGATCAATCTTAAGGTGACCCGATCACATCTCAAAAAAGATTGGTGGCGACTCCATTTTCCTTTTGAAAGTCGGCCTCGTTTTCCAAATAAAAAATGGTTTCGACAATCATGTAAGACCACGTCTGGAACGTTAGCATTGATTCGAGATTTCGTATAAGACCACGTCTGGGACGTTGGCATCGAAATGAGATTTACGTGTAAGACCATGTCTGGGACATTGGCATTGTACTGATTCGTGTAAGACCCTGTCTGGGACAGTGGCATCGATATCCGGTTACATGTAAGACCACGTCTGGGACGTTGGCATTATACGACTATTCCGAGCATTCTGAGTATCCTATTAGATTCCGAACGGTTCAACGGGCAAGTCCGAGGCATGAACGACTATGTGAATTGTATTTCCGTTTCAGGTACGTTCAAAATGTACACTATGTGTGTATGAAAGGTAAGTATCTATATGAACTTACTAAGATGAATGTGTGCATTGAAGTGATGAGATAAATAAGTGAATATATGTTTAAATGAGCTATGTGTATATGTGATAATTGAGTTGAGGAATGTGGCAAGATATGGCTAAGCAAATGAGCCAATGAATATGTGATGAATTTGCAATGAGAACTCTTAATATCATTGTATCAATATGGTTATGTGCATTTATGCTAAGTTTATTTGTATATGGCTTACTAAGCTTTAGGAAAGCTTACTCTGTGTGTGTTTGTTCTGTTTTATAAATCGTCAAAGCTACTGAAGGCTTGGGGACCGTCGAGGATCATCATCACACTACTCAACTCATTTTGGTACCTTTGAAATATGTATATAGCTAAATATGGCATGTATAGGCTAGTCATTTTGGATGATGTTTGAAATATGTATATATAGCCATGAGATGTGGCTAGATAAATGTTGGTTATATGTTTGAGTGATTTTGTTATATGATGCATAGTTTGGTATGGCTTGATAGCAAATGAAATGGTCAAAGCTATGGTAAGCATATGAATGCATTATGAGTATGTATGATTGAGCAAAGGAATGATTATATGAAAGGTAAATGTGGATGAATCATGTTTGAAGTATATGTGTTTTAGTTGGGCAAAGTGGTATGATTGGAAATAGGAATGAATGTGGAGATTTGTTGATTATTTGGCATGACTTGATTGTCAATTGTGTAAGAAATGAATTGGTATAATGCTTGTAGGTATGACCCTATTGTGGGTGGTATTTTGGCCTTGTAAATGGCCTGTTTTGCCTACACGGTTGTGGCACACGGGCGTGCCTAGTGGCCGTGGAATTAAGTCAGTAGCTAGCCCAAGTGTGCATGTCCATGTACACGGATGTGCCTGGTAGCCGTGTGAGTAAGTCAGTATCTTGCCTAAGAGTACACGGCCATGGCACACGAGCGTGTCTGGTGGCCGTGTGGATAAGTCAGTATTCAAGCTCTATTTTGGCACGGCCAAGACACATGGGTGTGTCTGGTGTCCGTGGAAGACACACGGCCTGCTCACACGGGCGTGTGGCCTTCATAACTTAGAAAAGTTTTAAATTTCTGAGAATTTTAGTATGTGTTGGTTTAGTCCCAACTCTATTCTAAAGCATGATTAAGGTCTCGTTGACCTATAAAAAGGGACACTTTGATGTGAATGATGATTTGTATTATAAAATGTCTGTAAAAGTTTTCGATTTGTCTGGTAACGCCTTTAACCCTAAACAGGCGACGGTTACGGGTTAGGGGTGTTACAGAAACAACCAAATAACGATATTTGGTGTGCCATATTTTACCACATCAACAAATATTTAAAAATTAAAAAATCTCAAAAATAAATATATTTTAATAATTATTTAAAAAATATCTAAGATTAACCTAGACAAAGGTTATCTAAATTCATCATGGATGTAGTTTTTTTAAATAATTATAATTTTTTATAGAAAATTATTTAAAAACTATTAAAATTTTAATAATTTTATAAAAATCTTATAAATCTAGCTTTTTTACTTCAATAATACGAAAAAATAAAATAAATTTAATAGCTTCAATAGTATGTCCTTGAGATTATTTACCAAAATGGTATGTTTGTTATAGTGTTATGCTAGTGCCGATTGATAAATTGGCGGCACCGGATTGAAATGTAATGATCTAAAATATTCGGGACCTAATATGTAAATTTTCCATTTTAATTCATTGTTAAAAGAAGCTTTTAGGGTTATTGCTTCATAACCCCTTCTTATTTACTATTTTCTTTTATTCTCCTTCAACATAAAAGTAGAGAGGTCTATTACCAATTAGTCAAAAAAAAAATTCTACCAAAAAATATTTTTTGTAAAAGATTCTATTCCAACTGAAAATAAATTTTATTTATTTATATTAAATAAATATATATTTTTAAATTATTTTATTCCGGTTAGAATAAATATTTGAAAAAGAATTTTACAAAAAGAATTATTTTTTGAAAAGCAAATAAAATTTTATTTCCAGTTTTAATTGACTTTTTATAAAGATATTTTTTGGTAGAAAAAACTTTTTGGACTAATTGCTATTAAACCTCTCTATTTTTAGTGTTGAAGGAGAATAAGATAAAATAATAAATAAGAAAAAGTTATGAAGCAATTTGACTTTTTTGAAGGGGTAATAAAAAAATTGAAAAAATCAAATCATCCATATAAATGAATATTTTTAAGGAAAAAAATCATTTTCTAATTTATCTAATTTTAAAATAAAAAAACAAAATACAATTTAAGTATAACTAGACTCTCCTAATTAAAAATGGTTATAACAGGTGGAACGAAAATGGAGAGGTCTACATCCCTCTCAAGTCTCACCGTGAAGCATTAAAGAAAAAGAAGAGTGTGCCCAGAAGACTTATTTTTGGGGATGGGCCCACAATTGGCATTAGTAAACCTTAGTTTTATGGTTTTGAGAGAACGGAACGGACACGCTTCTACCAATAACTAAATAACATGTGATCAAAACTCTCCACTTCCCCTGCCTTTCTTCCATTTTCCTTCAACCCAAAGCTTTAAACAATAAAACAAACAAAATATATTGGCCTGGGTGTTTATGATTCCCGACCACACAACGTAATCCGTTTAACTTTCCCACCCAGGAATCATTTAGCATCTGCTTTCTTCCATCGTCTCTACCTTGATTCCATTGTTATAAGAGGAAACTGGAAGGGGGATTTCAGATAAAACTCTCTCTCTCCTTCTATACGTATGTTCACTATCTAATTAATTTCCATCAAGGGTTTCTGTTTTGTATTTTTGGGTTTGCTTCTTTTCCTGGGTATTTTATTATTTGTCTTGCTTCTGGTTTTAGTTTCCTTTGGCTTGCCTGCTAACTTAAACTTATTATCATTTTGGATTAAAATGATCTTTCGTTTTAGTTTAGTGTATGGTATGGCGTCGAATTATGTAATTTTAGCTGAAGCTGTTAATGCTTTAATGGGCTTTGTGTGCTTAAAACAATTTGTTCGCTTCAAATTATTGATTCTAAACTCTGTTGATCTTTCTAGGGTTTGATATGTATAATTTTTTTTACTATATGTGTCATTTTTACCATTGATTGAATCTATAGAATTGATGTTTCATAGTATACATGTTTCCTGGTATTGGAATCCTGAATGTTCCTCAAGTGTCTCCCACTTTACCAACTCACATTGCACTACAAGGGGGAAGACTTGAGTTCAAACTTCCGAGATGACATTGTTGGAAGGGTCAACCATGAATTAGTCAAGGTTTTCAGAACTGGGCCAGTGATCGAACCGGTTGAACCACCGGTTCTTGGTCTGACCAGTTTATCAGGTTCAATTGAATAAAAAATTAAAAAATAGGAAAAACAACCGGTTTGTGGGTCAACTAGTCCAATCCTCTTTTTGGACCATTACCCCAGCCAGTTCCCAATCCAACTGGTCTGGTTTAGAAAACAGTGGGATTAGTTTCTATGGACCATAAAACGGACATGAAAGATACCTTGGTTCCACCAAAAAAAGTCTTCTACATTTTCCTGTGATTCATGTTTTGTGTCGTTTGGTTAAAACTTAACAAGTTTATGCATCTAGTAGAGGCTTGGCAGAATGAAGACCGGAAATTAGGACAAATTGAGTATCAATGAAGATTCCATGATTTTTTCTGTTTTGCTTACCTTATAAATTATAAATTTTGGCTCAACTTTGATGTTGTTTGAGCATGAGAGGAGACCACATGGTGGCCTCCGAAGAGACTAATCTAAGTTATATAAGATTCAGACAGTGACTTTTTGTATGCCTTGGCGTTAAATGAATTTTTTTTTTTTTTTTTTTTTAAATGTAGTAGTATAAGGCCTTGTTCATTCAAATAGGTCACCTAGGTGAGCAATTAGATTAAGGGCCTTCTCCGATTAACTCTTTCCTTTTTGTCAGAGTTGGCACCATGTGAATGCAATTACTAAATGTAATTATACTAATTTAAGTTATTTAGCATATCCCTGTTGGGCTATGATATGCGTGTGTGTCTAAACTGAGCTTCCTGAAATGTTGGTTCTGTTCTTGTAAGAGATTAGTAATTTAAATCTACTTATGTTCAGATAAGCGTTTAGAGGTAATTGCAAACAGAAGACAGTGGAAGAAATCCAACTGCTATTCTGCTAAGGTTGATTGATGGTCATTATGGATTTAAAAGGTATAACTTGGGTTGGTCATGTATATCAGAAATTTGAAGCCATGTGCCTAGAGGCAGAAGAAATTATGTACCAGGTATGCTCCATTCGATAATCTTTCTCTTGTATCTTCCCCAACCTTTTTCATGTCCAAAGGAGGTTCTATGCGTTCAATTCATGAGAACCCTGGTAGAATTTTGTCACACCTTCTCAGCATTTGATCTTTTTCCCTTGTTTTTGCTGTGTTCCATATAAGTAACTGTTTTTGGCAGAGCCTTCTTGCAAAGTTATGTATTACTATGTTTGGGCTTCTTATTTCAGTTAACTTGTATTTGTATAGAGCCTTCCTTGTTATGCGATGTTGATGTGCTTGATACTCACTAGTAGCCTTTGATTCCCCACCCCCTTAAGTCCTGTGTACTCTTATATAAGTTTATTACAGAATTCCATTGACTCATTATATTTGGGAACAGGACACAGTTAAATATGTGGAGGATCAGGTGCAGACTGTAGGTGCTAGTGTCAAAAGGTTCTACTCAGATGTAATGCAGGATGTGATGCAGGATTTGCTTCTCCCATCTTCATTGGAGCCTGTGAAAGCAGTGGCTGCCTCTGACATGGCAATAGAGAAAAATGCTGGGACATTCAAAAAGCCTCAGGTAGGTTTAAAGGTGGCTGCTGTGAAGGATGAGGGTGAGCAGTTAATTGAAGATTCAGAAGTAACTTCTGATGTTATTGAAAATGCTGCCCATGTGCCTTCGTCCTGCCAGCTTCACATGGTAGATAACATATTTCACTCTTGCCCTTGGAGTTTTATGGAAAGAGAATCCTCTTACTTTCTTTCTAGGGAGCATAACAACAGGAGCATGCTTGTCAAGGCAAATGTTGAAAACTTACCTGCAGCTGGGGCTGAGACAGTTTCTGAAGTTGCTTGTATGGGGAATGAAGTCGGCAGGTTGTCATCATTTTCTGGAAATGCTAATGCAAACATTGAAGAGTCATGTCAGCAGATACCCACAACATCAACCCGTGTTACAGTTGGAGAAGATGATTGTGACTCAATAGAAGAAAGTTGTAATGAAATTGAATCTGCAAGTGAGTCTGTGCCTGAAATTTTAGACAATGATTTACAGTTGTTTGAATCGATTGGGATAAAAATGGATGGGAGATGTTCATCCTCGGTAATCGGATCAGCAGAACCAAATGGTGAGAATTCCTAACTTTATTGCATTAAAATTTTTCCTACGTTATTGTTGCTATTGTTGGTTTAGGTTTAGCAACTGCAGGAAGTTGTTCAAATGCTGGAATGATTTCTTTAATAGGATGCTCACTGAATAGTGACAGTCAAGAAGAGAAATTTCCTATAAAATTGATTTTGCTTCCTGTCCAAGTATCTATATATCATTTAGCTACAGTTCATAAACTTTACTGTTAAGAAGATTGGAAAAGTTCATTTATTGGCATTGGTAACTATGATTTTAGTGAAATTCTTCCAAAAGATTCTGCAATTCCGCTACTAGTGTTTTCTTTTTGGAACATGACCATTAGTTAACAATGGCAAGCCATCTTTGTTTCTTCTAAAGCCATGCCAATTTCCTTTTTCTTATCAATATTTTTTGTTAACCCTTTTGGGGTACACCTTTTTTTTTGGCTATTCTAGGATATAGTTTCCCAGATGATACTTGCTTTATTTGTCCTTGTTTTATTTTTGCTAAATGTTTTATATTGTAGCTGTTACAATTTAATACAATCTCAACTAGTTTAAGGGACATATTTTATAATGCATTGATAAGGAAAATTTTTAGTGTGTTAAATTTTCTATGTGTTCAATAGCTTAATATAATTGTTAATAAAAAATTTCAAAAAAGAAAAAATGTTGAATAGGATAAGTCAGTAATTTTAATGCTGAACATGTTAAGTCGATTTTATTTTAAAAATAATCTATGTTTGAACTAATTTTTCTCTTCTTTTCAGTTACAAAAACATGAGATATTGAAATCAGCCCTTTGAATTTATCTGGAATTATCAATAACAATATAAAATTTATGTTAATAAGGTTAAAAACATAAAATGATTAATTTTCAAAATTCAACAAGTACAGTTATCAACAATATAAATTATATTTGGTGCTTAATTTTTATTAACATGCCAAATAATACTTTTAGTACAAATTAGTTATTATAATTGAGTAATGTTTTTCCTAGTTTATCAAACTACACCGAAGTCTCCATGTATAGAGAAATTCTATTTATGCATTATGACCTTTGACTTCGAGCTTATAAGAGTACTTCAAAGCATTTTTCCTCATGGTTTTTAGGATTATACATAAAGTTATGTTATATATAACAAGCTTTAGCTAAAATGGTTTGGCAACACCTTTCTGAAATGGGTCATGTTGAATTCAGGTGTTCAAGAATAAGGTGTGGTTCTAGTTTTGAAAGTCTTTTCCCTGCCTACCTTCTCCCTTTCCACCTGCCCTTTTACTGAACATTGAATAAAATTGGTATCAAATCCTTAAATATGTTTTCCTTTTTCCATTTTCGCTCAATGACATTGTTATTTATCTGGTGCTTTCTCTTTGTTTGCAATTGGAGCTTTTATGTACTAGTTGCCGTCAACCTTTTCTTTATAATTTGAGAAACTTTTATTTATTAATGGGTCATGGTAGAACTGGAATTTGTATGCTGGAACTCATATAAAGATAAGGGATTCAATTTTACAGGTTTTGTTATGTTAGAGCCTCCTAGTACTGGTTTTACCAATTTAAATTGCGATTGTTGCATTGCATCTTGGTGAGTCCCGTATATTTAAATTTGTTTATGATGGGTGGCTGTGATATATGTACCGTATGTTGGGTTTTTAATTTCTTATGTGATTCTCCACTATGTTTACTTACTTGTTACATTCTTTGTTCAAGTCCTTTCAATAGTTCAATCTATGTTATGCATCAATTTGTGAACTGTATTTGTTTCATTAGTTCAGTATTGGAATTTGAGCATTACTTCTTTGCATTTTTTAAAGTTGATAAAGTCTTGAAAATGACTCAAACTAAATCCTTCTTTTATTTGTTTATAACTACTGATTATCTTGAGGTTAGCTTCAATCAAATTTGAGGTGTTCTCTTTACTGCACCAAGAAGAAACATAAGTTATTTTCCTTAGTTTGCAATGAAACATCCCCATAGCATGTTGCCTTTGTTCCCACCACCTGCTAATCATACACTTTATCATGTTGCATGATCAAACTTTGAGACCGTGCCATTATTTCCTTTTGCTTATCATTTCACGCATTGGATCTCCAATAAGGCTTCAAAATTCAAACACCTGAAGTTGGTAGTAATTTGCGACTCTGGATTTTGTGGTTTCACTTGGCAGGAAAGAACCATTAGAAATATCTAGGTTTACTTATGATTATTTTGGTTGAAAGCTTTACTTGGTCCAAAAGCATGTTTGAAAGGGCTTTCATTGGTTAAACTTGCCCCTTATTTATGTGTGATAAATTACATTTGTGTGCTTGGACTCTTGAGGATGGAATTATTGCTTTCATTTGTCTTTTCACTGTCGGGAAGATGCTCTTAGAAATTTGACTTCTGTTGTTAAAGAGGGTTTTTTTTTTTTTTTTTCTTATTGTTTCTTTGGGCATCAGTTTTGGTCCAAGTATAAAAGTGATGGAAGGAACTCATTTCATTATAGTCAATGGAGGTAGTCTCTGTTGAGGTTTTCGGGTAGAGGTAATCTTATGATTGGTACCCACCTCAGCTCCAAGCCTAGCCCCAGACCATATGTGTGCCTTTTATCAATATCCTAGTTTCTAATGTACTCTATTGCAATATTGCAGTGGATAGAATGGAATAAGTCATAAACTATTGGATTATTCCAGTGAAATAAAACAAAAATAAAAATGTGATGGATAGGCTACTGCATCTGCCTCTTCCCCATGACAAATTTGGGTGCATATACTAGCACTAAGCTTTACAAATCTTTGCCAGAAAAAAAATATTTCCAGTTTCTAAATTGTTTTGTGAAAATGCAAAAATTGCTTCATATTAAATAGTTTTAAATATTTATTATGTAAAATAAATAACGAAAATATTACAGTAAGTATCTTGTTCAATTATTACATCTATTGTATTATCATCTTTAAATGTATACATTGAGTCAGCTTTAAATATATAAATTCTGGGGAAATTATTGCACAAGTAATATATGCAAGTTTGTTTTTATCTTTGTCTGTTTCTGCTAAGCTGTATGGTATAATTCGTGTCGTGAACTTTGCAGGACAATCAAATAACTGGACCATGGATAGCTCAGGGAGTGCTGTTGGAAGGAAAGAAAGTGGAACAGTTCCACCGTTGGATAAAACAGGAGTTGATGAAAGTTGTATCATTGTGAATGAAGCTGAACTTCATTGTCATCCTCATAGGCAAGGCAAACACAGACCTTACCAGGTGCTTTCACATTCCTGTTTGTTTTTTCATGCTGCTCCTGCCCCCCTTGTGATATTCAGTTGATGATTCCCTCTTCTTCCAGAAAAAGATTCGTGATGCTATTTCTTCACGAATGAGGTCAGCAAGGAAAATGGAGTACAAACAACTTGCTAAATGGTATGGGGATGTTGGAAAATGTGATGAGGACTCCAAGGGGAACTCAATGTCTGCACAAACAAGAGAGGCTACAAGGAGATCATCAACTCAAGATTTGTTGGATTCAGAGTGGGTGCTTCTTTAAGTGGAGGGTGGCAGCTTTGTGTACATCTTTAGGGAAAACCTTGCTGAAATGCTGATCAAATTGTACCCAAACTTGCACTTCTATAATAAGATTTACAATAATGTTGCTAAAGGACAACAAGTGTAATATCGAAAGGTCACAATGGTCTGATAAGTACAAGACCTTAAAATACCTATATGTAATCCCCTGCGATATATCCGTATATATGTCTACTATATTTGAGTACGTAAATGATCCATTGTTGTCATGAATGGCCCAAACTACAATATAGAGAAGGCATTCTTTGAAGCAATTAGGCGATATACAGTGTATGTAATAGAGCAAAACTCATGGCCCAATTTGTTTATTTATTAGGTACATTTTTATCAATAGAAAGAGGGTTTGGTTTGGCAAGAAAAACTTAAAAAAAATGATAATATATATAATAAATAAACTTTTTCCTTAAGTTATTAAACTAATGCCCAAACAAAACATAAAAGTTGATAACATGTGTACACAGATGGTTGGGTAATTAAATGGGGGCATTCAGAAACCTTATCACTTAGCGACTAGAGTTGGCAAATGGATAGCTTTAAGAAGGTTGAGATTGAGTTGTCTTTCTATTTGGATTATTTAAGGTTTAGATTAGATTGAGTTTAGATTTTCTCAATTGAATATATTTTAGATTCAAATTATTTTTGGCTCAACTAATTCGTATTTAAATCAATTTGGGTCAAGTAGATTTAAACAAATTTATATAATTTTGATGTTTTTTAAATTATAAATATTTTATTTATAGTAAAAAAATATTTTATTTCTACGATAACAAATTCATATTCGCTTCCTAAATAATAGAAATTTTTATAAAGATGTTTTATTATAATAGATATTTTATATATCATAACTAAAGTGTATATTTTATGCAATACTTATGATTACTTAATTAATATTATTATATAATATTAAAATTTTAATAATATTTTACATATTATTAGTCATATACATTTCTAGTAATATATTAATTTAATGAATAATACATATTATAATTTGTATTATTATATTATGTAATATTATATTGGGTCAAATTCTATCATTAGATCATGTATTTTATATAAGCAGTAGATACTTGTATTTTAATTTGATCAATTTTAGTTTCTGTATTTTTTTAAACTTTGAAAATTTAGTCTTGACCAAAAAGTACCGTTAAATCTGTTTGGTTAAATTGTACTATTATTCATATATTATACGTAAAGTTCGAGATTTAGTTCATGTTTTCCAACTAGATCATTATTAGTCGTTATATTTTTTTAATTTCAAAATTTTAGTTTTAATGTAAACGACAATCGTTAAATCTATTAATTGGTTTTTTGTGAGTAATATGTAGAGATGACAAGCTGACATGACATTATATATACGATAATATGTTTGACACATCAAATTTTAAAAATAATCGAACTTAATTAATTTGATAGTTGTCATTTGGTCAAGACCAAAAATTTAAAATTCTAAAAGTACAGGGAATTGAAAATGACTAAATTAAAGTATAGGTACTAAATCCACAACCTACTCAAAGTACAGGGTCTAATAGTAAAATTTGACCTATTATATTGTGTAATGACCCGGTTTTTAACGGTGTCGTAAAATTCGATTTTAGACCAAATTAATTGAGTTGAGTTAGTAAGTAATAAAGTAGAATAATTACGAGTCAAAGTATGGATAGGAAAGGTAAAATTATTAGGTGTTATTGAATTAAATTGATTAATAAAAATAGTATAGGGACTAAATTGATTAGTGTCTAAAATGAAGGAAAATTGGTTTTTAAATGGCAATTAAACTAAGGTTTTATTAGCAATTAAACCATTTTCGTAAGTTATGTTAATGCTTAAATAAACCACTTCTCGTCGTTTTCCACGGACTTATATAATGGTTACTTAATAAGTAAATTAGTGAATATTAACTTGATTACTTACCTTAACTAAGCTAATTACTTGCAAGTTATATATATGCATAAGATACTGGGAGAGAGAAAGTGGAGTTAAAACATCACCTATTCTCTCATCCTCATCACCGATTGCCTAAGGAAACAAAAGAAGAAAATTTTTCTTTCAATTCCTCCATAGCCAAATATAGCCAAGGGAAATTTTGGTGAGTTACCATCGAATCCTTAGTTAAATTATGATAGATGTTAACAACCCATTAAGTAATTTAGTGAATTTAATTTTAAGTTTTATTAATGAAAAACTTAAAGAAATTAAGGTTGAAATTCATGCATGTTGATAGTAATTAAGATCATAGTTTTATATGTTCAAATTTAAGTGAAAAGTGTTAAAAGTAAGCTGAATCAAGCATAGATCATATAGTTAAATTTTGTTTAATTAATGACCTAATTGTAGTGTATGAAAGCTTTGAGGTTTAATAATAAATAATGGTTGTAGGAGTTTCCTGTACTATATTTATAAAGTTGAATTTAAGTCTAATAGGGTGAATTGTGAGATATGAACATTTTGGAAGTTAAGGCTATTAGGGACTAAAATGAATAAAGTACATTCATGTTTAATTATTATATTTTTGTAACAGCCCGTTTTCAGTGAAATCGAAACATGGTTTCGGGGATCACAAATCCAAGTCTGAAAAGAAAAATTATTTTAATATTATTTTATGATCTGAATTATGATAGAAATATCATATGAAAATTTCATTAGGAAAATTTTACCGATTACATGTTTAATTGATAAAAGGACCAAATTGCATGAAATGCAAAAGTTGATTCTAGTAGCTATAAGTATCAAATAGCTATGGAATTCAAAATTTTAGGTCCTTATATGGAAAATAGACCATTAATAGGGGTTAGTAGATAAGTATGATGATTCATCCATGGAAAATTAAATAAAGAAAATGACAAAATTGGAAAGATGAAAAATAAAGATGAAAAAAAAAAAGAAGAAAATATCATCATTTATATCATCTTTCCCAAAATTAAGTACATGGAAACCCTAACTAAGAGAAGAGAACTCAAGCAAACTTGGCTTAATTGGGTAAGTAATCTTGTCCCGTTTTTAGTAATTTTTATGTTTCCAATATCGTAATAGCTTAATTTAGCTATCTCGGGGATTAATTTGCAAAGTTATCAAAGTATTAAAGTTTTTACATGGATGAATATGCATGAATTATGAAATTTATGGTAGAAAATGAAAAGTTGTTGATAGATAAACAACTTTTGTAAAGTGAATTTTTATCAAATTGTGATTTAGGGACTAAATTGTAAAGATGTAAAATTTATGGAAAAATTCTGAATTTTATGAAATACATGGGCTGTTAATGTTACATGTAAAAATCGGTTAGGCTTGGAATAAGGATTAAATTGTATGAATTTTATTTCCCGAGCCTAGGACGAAATCGTCATTAATTAAAAGTATAGGGGCAAAATCGTATTTTTGCCTAAGATGTGAATTGGATTGAATATGAATTGTATTAAATTGAGTTAAATTTAATCGTATAGATCCAGATAGACAAAATACAGAATTAGATCGAGGAAAAGAGGAAGTGTCGGATTAGTAGACAACAAATCAACGAACACTTGTCAATGTAAGTTCGTGTAACTAAATTGTATATATTTATATGTTTAAATTGAATGTTATGTATGTGTATTGTATAATTTACATGTATGAAAATCGGTCACATATTCAATAATGCTCGATAAGTATTAAATCCCGATTGAATAAATGAAATTCGATGGATACAAGGTTCCCGAATTGGTTGTGGTCCTGCATATGTTGCGGACACACCATAGCTTGAAAGAGCGTCCCGTTATATGGTTCTTACGAGCTTCCCGTTAATAGCTCTTAGGAGCATCCCGATCAGTCGTGTTCCTGCATGTGTTGTGGGTTCACCGCAGCTTTTATGAGCATCTGTTATATGGCTTTTCGTGAGCTTCCCGATTAAAGGCTCTTTGTGAGCTTCTTGATTAATGGCTCTCCAGAGCTACCTGATATGGCTTGCTTGAACTTCCCGATATATGGCTATCCGGAGCTTTCAGATTAATGGCTCTTCGGAGCTACCCGTTATTAGCTCGCATGAGCTTCCTGATTATGACTCTTATGAGCTTCCCATTATACAACCTAGAAAAGTTTCCCATTATGGCTCTTAGGAGCTTCCTATTTGATACGAACTCACCTAAGAAGCCTGTGACAGAAGTCAACCAAGACCCAGTCGAGCTACCTAATGGGCCAATTACGCATGCCCGTGCTAAACAATTCAAAAATGCTGCCGGTTTTGGTGACACAAATTTGGAATACAGATAGAAAAGAGCCCAAGAACATGCTGAACTCTTACAACTTATTTGAAGTTGAATATACTAGCTAGTCCGACTGCTAGTTTATTTAACACTTTAAATTACCCATGTTTGATTTATTTTCAGTAGTTGCTGCATTTTCTTAGTTCGTATTAATTTGTTCAGATAGTACGAGTTTTTAATAAGTCTTTTGTCGAAGTTGAATGTTAGTGTGTTTTAACTAGTGTTTAAATAAATTGATTAAAATTTGTGCTAACTATGGTCAGCCGAATTTTGCTAATAATGTTGGTTTATATGTTTTGTAGTTGCTCCACATTTTGATGCAAGTAGATTGATGGATGAAGCAAAGATGGAGTAAAATAATAGCACTATGGAGAGCATGCGTGAAAGGCTATGAGGAAACCATAAACAATTGAGAAATGTGCAAGTGTGTGGTGCTAGTGATGGACGGCATCTTCATGGTGGTGCTAGGCATAAATTAAATAAACAATGGAAGGACATGTGTTGATTAAGGAGGATGGGCGGCATGCTTGTTTTGAATAAAATAAGCAAACACAATCTTTGTCCTTTTGTGAATATGGTGGACGGCACAAGCATGATACAAAGGAATCTCATGCCATTTCTTATTTCCATGCATGGGAATAATCAAAGAAATAAATAATTGAGACCACAAAGATATTGGTGGACGGCATGGAGACTTGGAGTATGCTAAAGGTTAAATAAAGAATATGGAGCATGGGCTAGGCATGTGGCTTGGAATAAAAAAAAGAAGGAAAATTGACATGTGAGTGGCTTGGGAGATCAACCACTTGGACGGCAAAGGTGAAGCCAAATTATGAAGTGAATTCTTTTAATTAACTAGCATGGACGGCACACACAACAGAAAGCAAAGCATGAATTAAAATAATGCATGAGTGCAACTAGTGGAAGTATGAACGGCCAAGTAATATAACAAGGTGTGTGACTTTGGATTAATTAAACATGAGGACAATAGTTAGTGGAGCAAACGGCACAACTATGAAGCTATTGAGACATGTGCTTATGAAACATTAACGTAGAGCATTTACTTGGCTAGTGGGTTGTTGGACGGCATGTTAATGGAAGCTTGGACGACCACAATTTAGAGAGTGGATTTTAATTTTCTTTTTTTTATTTGTTTTGAACATTTGGCTACCTAGCTTTAGCCTATAAATATTTGCTATTTTTCCATTTGTAGGGGACTTTTTGAAATTTTCATGAATGAATATTTTTCTTTGGGTGAGTTTAATTCACTCTCCTAATTCTCAAGGTTCGAACTGACTTATCTAGTTCCTAGTGGCGTCGTTCTATCCTTGTTTCGAACTTATCATCCTTTCGGGTGTGGCGTTCATTTATCTATACCGTTGGTTCCTATCTTGCTAGATAGTGGGTCTCGGTTTTTATTTAAAACTCCTTTTATCAATTTGAAACTTATAAGATTCGGGTCTTTAATTTTTATTAAATGTTCCTTCTTGTTTCAAATACATATCCACCTCAACCTCTCACCTATCTTTATTTTTCGAAGACATTATTTCAATAAAATTACTCCTTTTGTTATATAAACGAAAAACTACCTAATTTACGATCGGGCAACATTTACGATTAGTTTTCAATCCTGAGACGATTCGTATCAGTTGGTATCAGAGCCAGGTTAAATTAGGCACGTTTTTGATCATCTCGAGTTTTTCCCAGTAAGTTAAAAAAACAATTTATCGAAGTATCGAGATTTTCGAACTCTTCATAATTCACCACCTATACTATCGAGCCTTATTTTCCGACGCCACCAACCTACCTTTCTACCCTTTCAAAACCTACCTTTTTCCGAAACAATTTTACCCTGTTAACTCTTTGAAAACGACCTACGAGTTGCTAGTAAGTCGAAGATAACCTTCTAGAATCTAGAAGAGTGAATTCGAGCGGTAAAAAGAGAGAGAGATTGCATTGAAAGAAAAGCCGAAAATTGAGTGAAAACACGAGTGTGAGTGTTTCTTTGTGAGTGAACAAGTGAGGATTGTAGTGAGGATTCATTAATTTTTTTTGTTTAACATGTCTAGAAGCCCCGAACGTCGAATAGTAAGCGACGAAGCATCAGATGCCGCCGGGGGTGGAAGAGGTTTGCAACCCCGAAGGAATGATCCTGAAGGGAGAGATCCTGATTTGCAAACCGTAATGCGAGAAATCACACGACTGTTCCAATCAATCAACGAACGATTGGATTGAAGAAATGAATGGAGACCTCGAACAAACACCCCTCCAATTCCGAGAAGGGGACGAGAACAACCTTGGTTACATGACAACGACATCTACGAACCGAGTAAAGCCGACAGCAATCCAGCTTTCGAACACAATGAACGGAGAGGAGGTCCACGAGTCCGTGAGCGAAGAGATCGAGAATGGGCTGATGACGACTTGAAGAATATTAAAATGGCGATTCCTGCTTTCCAAGGGTGGTCCGATCCGGAAGCCTACCTTGAGTGGGAAAAGAAGGTGGAGTTAATCTTCGAATGCCATAATTAATCAGAAAATAAGAAGGTGAAACTTGCCGCCATCGAATTTTCTGATTATGCCATTATTTGGTGGGATCAATTAACAACGAGCCAAAGACGGAATCGTGAATGTCCAATATCTACATGGGCGGAAATGAAGGCACTAATGCGGAAAAGGTTCATCCCAACCTACTATCACCGCGAATTGCATCAAAAGTTGCGAAGCCTAACTCAGGGCCATCGTAGTGTGGAAGATTACTACAAGGAAATGGAAGTGGCCATGATCCGAGCCAATGTAGAAGAAGAACAAGAAGACACAATGGCACGCTTTAGCGCTGGCCTCAATCAAGATATCGCAAATGTTGTAGAACTACACCATTACATCGATATCATCGATATGGTTCACATGGCAATAAAGGTCGAAAAGCAATTAAAACGCAAAGCTACGTCTAGAACGATCCCCAATCATGCTTCAACATCTAAGTGGGGGCAAGTGACCAATAAACGGGACCTACCGAGCCAAACCAAAGAAGTAAGTGGCGCACCCAAGTTTAACAAGCCAAGCGATGAGACGAGCAAGGGAAAAATGGAAGCTATTCCGAATCGATCCCGAGACATTAAGTGTTTCAAATGTTTGGGTCGGGGCCATATTGCAAGTCAATGTCCAAACCAAAACACTATGTTTATTCGAGATAATGGCGAGATTGAATCCGAAAGTGAAAAGGAAGATGATGCCAGTGAGATGTCCCAAGATGAGGAAGAAGTAGAACAAGCCGAAAATGGAAAGATCTTAGTGGTAAAAAGGAGCCTTAGCTTACAAGGCATCAAAAATGAACAACAACGCGAAAACATCTTCCATACACGTTGCCAAGTACAAGGGAAGATTTGTTGCGTCATTATTGACGGAGGAAGCACTAATGTGGCCAGCACCATATTGGTGGAGAAACTCGGATTGTCTACCACCAAACATCCCCATCCGTATAAACTACAATGGCTTAACGACGGGGGAGAACTTAAGGTCACAAAACAAGTTTTGGTTTCCTTTGCAATAGGGAAGTATCAAGATGAGGTCTTGTGCGATATGGTTCCGATGCAAGCGGGACATCTCCTGCTTGGGTGACCTTAGCAATTTGACAAGCGAGCGATCCATGATGGCTACACTAATCGGTACACTTTCAAATACTTGGGCCGGAACGTGACACTAGCTCCGCTAACACCCAAGCAAGTTTACGAAGATCAATTGAAGATGAAGGCTTCAATAGAAAAATCAAAAGAAAGTGAGCGGAAAAATGAGAAAGAAAAAGAAAAGAATTTAGAAAAAAAGAGGGGCAAGAAAATGAGTGATAAAAAAAGAGAGTGGGAACAAAAAGAAAAGGAAACGAAAGACGAGAGTGAAAAGGAAAGTTTTTATGTCAAAGAGAAAGAAATCCGGAAGTCTATGTTGTTAAAACAGCCTCTGTTGGTACTTATGTACAAGGAAAGTTTCTTTGGAATTAACGATTTTGATGACAAGTTACCTTCCCCTGTTTTGTCTTTGTTACAGGAATTTCGAGACATATTCTCGGAAGAGATTCCAAGCGGACTACCTCCTATTCGTGGAATAGAACATCAAATAGACTTTGTGCCAGGAGCCGCAATTCCAAATAGACCAGCTTACCAAAGCAATCCAGAAGAGACGAAGGAACTTCAAAAACAAGTGAATGAACTTCTTGAAAAGGGGCATGTACGCGAGAGCTTAAGCCCTTGTGCTGTGCCCGTCTTGTTAATTCCCAAGAAACATGGAACATGGAGGATGTGCGTAGATTGCCAAGCCATCAACAAGATCGCGATCAAGTACCGACACCCTATCTCGCGATTGGATGACATGCTCGACGAATTGAGTGGAGCGAGCTTATTTTCAAAGATCGACCTCAAAAGCGGATATCATCAAATACGTATGTGCGAGGGTGACGAGTGGAAGACTGCTTTCAAGACGAAGCAAGGACTCTATGAATGGCTCGTTATGCCATTCGGGCTAACAAATGCCCCAAGCACGTTCATGCGACTCATGAACCACGTGTTGCGATCATTCATCGGTAGATTTTGTGTCGTATACTTTGACGACATACTTGTCTATAGTAAAACTTTGGATGAGCATGCGAAACATTTAAAGTCTGTCCTAGAAGTTTTTCGCAAAGAGACCTTATATGCAAATTTACAGAAATGTGATTTTTGTACTAACAAAATTGTGTTTTTAGGTTTTGTTGTCAGTTCGGAAGGCCTTGAAGTTGATCAAGAGAAGGTTAAGGCGACCCAAGAATGGCCCCGTTCGACAAATATTTCCCAAGTTCGAAGTTTTCACGGATTGGCTAGTTTTTATCAACAGTTCGTACCGAACTTCAGCACGTTGGCCGCACCATTGACCGGTGTAATCTGTAAGAATTCTAATTTTTTTGGGGGAGAATAACAAGAGAAAGAATTTTTGAAAATTAAAGACTGTTTGACTCAAGCACCATTATTAACTTTACCAAACTTTGACAAAACTTTCGAGTTAGAATGTGATGCCTCAGGGTTAGGAATTGGCGTTGTACTTATGCAAGACGGACGCCCCATTGCGTACTTCAGCGAAAAGCTCAACGATGCTGTCTTAAACTACTCGACATATGACAAGGAATTGTATGCTCTAATTCGAGCCTTGGAGACATGGCAACACTACCTACTGCCCAAAGAATTCATGATTCATACAGACCATGAGTCATTGAAGTATTTAAGGGGGCAACATAAACTCAACAAGCGTCACGCTAAGTGGGTAGAATTTCTCGAATCCTTTCCTTATGTCATTAAATACAAAAAAGGTAAGGAAAATGTAGTAGCTGATGCACTATCCCGAAGGTATGCTTTGTTAAATGTGTTGGATTCTAAATTGATGGGGTTTGTATTTCTTAAGGACCTCTATGCGAATGATACTGATTTTGGTGAATTTTTCAAGTTATGTGAAAAGAGAGCCTACGAGAAATACTACCGCCATGATGGATATCTGTTTCGAGAAGGTAAACTATGCATTCCGCAAGGATCTGTGCGAGAGGTGCTAGTAGATGAAGCTCATAGTGGCGGATTGATGGGACATTTCGGAGTTGCTAAAACTTTAGCCACCCTCCAAGAGCACTTTTTTTGGCCTAAGATGCAGCGAGATGTAGAACGATATTGTGGGAGATGCGTTGCCTGTAGAAGGGCTAAATCTCGAACTAACCCGCACGATTTGTATAAACCTTTACCCATTTCTGAAACTCCTTGGACTGATGTCTCTATGGAGTTTGTACTAGGTTTGCCAAGGAGCAAGAATGGACGAGATTCGATATTTGTGGTTGTGGATAGATTCTCTAAAATGGCACACTTTATAGCTTGCCATAAAACTGATGATGCTGTGAATATTGCTAATCTTTTTTTTAAGGAAGTGGTTAGGTTGCATGGCATGCCTAAGATGATCGTGTCCGACCGGGATGCAAAATTTCTTAGCCATTTTTGGAGGACACTGTAGGGACGATTAGGAACCAAGTTACTATTCTCTACCACCTGCCACCCGCAAACGGACGGTCAAACCGAGGTGGTAAATCGAATTCTTTCAACATTGCTACGAGCAATTATTCGGAAGAATTTAAAGACATGGGAAGATTGCCTACCACACGTGGAGTTTGCTTACAATCGATCTATACACTCTGCTACTAAGTTTTCCCCATTTGAAGTTGTGTATGGTTTTAATCCATTAACACCGCTTGATCTAATACCTTTGTCTTCTAATCAACTTGTGCATGTAGATGGAAAATGCAAGGTTGAATATATTAAATAGTTGCACCAAAAGGTTAGGGACAACATAGAGGCAAAACTAAGGAGTACGAGCAACGAGCCAACAAAGGCCGTAGGCACATTTGCTTTGAACCGGGGGACTGGGTTTGGGTTCATATGCGAAAAGAAAGGTTTCCTGCGCAAAGACGATCCAAACTTCTTCCGAGGGGAGATGGTCCATTTCAAGTCCTTGAGCGAATAAATGACAACTCTTATAAATTGGACTTACCAGATGAGTATAATGTGAGTGCAAGTTTTAATGTTTTTGATCTTTCTCCTTTCGATGTAGGTGACGATTCGAGGACGAATCAACTTAAAGAGGGAGGGGATGATATGAACTCACCTAAGAAGCCTGTGACAGAAGTTAACCAAGACCCAATCGAGCTACCTAATAGGCCAATTACGCGTGCCCGTGCTAAACAATTTAAAAATGCTGCATCGATTTTGGTGACACAAATTTGGAATACAGATAGAAAAGAGCCCAAGAACATGCTGAACTCTTACAACTTATTTGAAGTTGAATATACTAGCTAGTCCGACTGTTAGTTTATTTAACACTTTAAATCACGCATGTTTGATTTATTTTCAGTAGTTGCTGCATTTTCTTAGTTCATATTAATTTGTTCAGATAGTACGAGTTTTTAATAAGTCCTTTGTCGAAGTTGAATGTTAGTGTGTTTTAACTAGTGTTTAAATAAATTGATTAAAATTTGTGCTAACTATGGTCAGCCGAATTTTGCTAATAATGTTGGTTTATATGTTTTGTAGTTGCTCCACGTTTTGATGCAAGTAGATTGATGGATGAAGCAAAGATGGAGTAAAATAATAGCACTATGGAGAGCATGCGTGAAAGGCTATGAGGAAACCATAAACAATTGAGAAATGTGCAAGTGTGTGGTGCTAGTGATGGACGATATCTTCATGGTGGTGTTAGGCATAAATTAAATAAACAATGGAAGGACATGTGTTGATTAAGGAGGATGGGCGGCATGCTTGTTTTGAATAAAATAAGCAAACACAATCTTTGTCCTCTTGTGAATATGGTGGACGACACAAGCATGATACAAAGGAATCTCATGCCATTTCTTATTTCCATGCATGGGAATAATCAAAGAAATAAATAATTGAGACCACAAAGATATTGGTGGACGGCATGGAGACTTGGAGTATGCTAAAGGTTAAATAAAGAATATGGAGCATGGGCTAGGTGTGTGGCTTGGAATAAAAAAAAAAGAAGGAAAATTGACATGTGAGTGGCTTGGGAGATCAACCACTTGGACGGCAAAGGTGAAGCCAAATTATGAAGTGAATTCTTTTAATTAACTAGCATGGACGGCACACACAACAGAAAGCAAAGCATGAATTAAAATAATGCATGAGTGCAACTAGTGGAAGTATGAACGGCCAAGTAATATAACAAGGTGTGTGACTTTGGATTAATTAAACATGAGGACAATAGTTAGTGGAGCAAACGGCACAACTATGAAGCTATTGAGACATGCTTATGAAACATTAAAATAGAGCATTTACTTGGCTAGTGGGTTGTTGGACGGCATGTTAATGGAAGCTTGGATGGCCACAATTTGGAGAGTGGATTTTAATTTTCTTTTTTTTTTTGATTTGTTTTGAACATTTGGCTACCTAGCTTTAGCCTATAAATATTTGCTATTTTTCCATTTGTAGGGGACTTTTTGAAATTTTCATGAATGAATATTTTTCTTTGGGTGAGTTTAATTCACTCTCCTAATTCTCAAGGTTCGAATTGACTTATCTAGTTCCTAGTGGCGTCGTTCTATCCTTGTTTCGAACTTATCATCCTTTCAGGTGTGGCGTTCATTTATCTATACCGTTGGTTCCTATCTTGCTAGATAGTGGGTCTCGGTTTTTATTCATAACTCCTTTTATCAATTTGAAACTTATAAGATTCGGGTCTTTAATTTTTATTAAAGGTTCCTTCTTGTTTCAAATACGTATCCACCTCAACCTCTCACCTATCTTTATTTTTCGAAGACATTATTTCAATAAAATTACTCCTTTTGTTATATAAACGAAAAACTACCTAATTTACGATCGGGCAACATTTACGATTCATTTTCAATCCCGAGACGATTCGTATCACTATTATATGGCTCGAGAGAGGGCTTCTCGATTATGTCCTCTAATGAGCACCCCCGAATATGAATTGACAGATTTCAGATTCGTACATTTCATGTGTACTACCCTTGTATCCATTGATATGAGATGAAATGAATTCAAGATGAATTACTATGAGAAATAATTTGAAGTACAAAGATATGATATGTACATGTTCACAGATACTTGAAGTGATAAATACATGTATGTGGAAATTGAATATTGACGAGCTCATTCATGTTTCTTGGTATTTATGTGAATTACATGACTAACATGCTTGATGAGGATATGTGTTTAGGCAATTGGCCAAATTGGTTTGAACATGTTTAGTTAGCTTACCTTAAATGTGAAATAAATGGTAAATTAATTTCCTGTTATACGAACTTAATAAGCAATGCTTACTTTGTTTTATTTCCTTTGTTTTATAGTAACCCGGAAGCTTATTCAGGTTGGAAGTTGGTAGGAGCCACATCACACTATTAATCATTTTTTTCGGTATATTTATTAAATCAAATTTGGTATAATGGCATGTATAGGTTAAGTTGGCCATTGATGGCATGTAAATGTTTTATTGTGATTAGCCATTTGAATGGCTTTGTTTGATACATTTTGATATATATAAGTATATGGCCTTATTATGGTTGATATGTGTTTTGGTATAATTGATTTATGGTTAACGAATAGGCAAATTGTAACATGGATTGAGTTGGTATAGTTGGTATAAATATGAATATATATATATATGTAAGTGATCAAATTGTTAAGCACGGATACTTGATTATATAAGATGATATGATATGCATAAGACTTGGTTATGGCTTGATTCAAATGTTTTTATATTGGATTGGGAATGTGTTTAAGTGTTAATGTAGGTGGAAGACAAGTTTAGGTGAGAAATAAGGCTTGGAAATAACCTTATTTTGTCCACACGGGCAGAGACACGAACGTGTGGCTCAGCCATGTATGACACACGGCCTAGTACATGGGCATGAGTTTTGGCCGTGTGTCCCCTGCATCTTTAAAATTTCAAAACAGAATGTTTTGAATTGATCAGACGGCCTGACACACGGGGGTGTGGCTTGGCCGTGTGACCCCTGCACCTACACATGGCCTAGCACACGGGCGTGTGACTTGGCCGTATAACCTAAGTCAGAGAGTTACACGGGTACAGACACGAGCTGGGACACGATCGTGTGCCCCATTTCGTGTGGCTCACATGGCTGTGAGACATGGGCGTGTGTACTCTGCACCTAGGAAAAATTTTGAAATTTCGCGAAAAAGTCTCTAAGTACCCAGTTTAGTCTTGACTTATTTCTAATGTATGTTTTGGGGCTCAAGGGCTCATATAAATAACTTTATGAATAATATCTGACATGAACGTTAAATAATATGAAATTTCTGTATTTGATCTATTTATTCCGGTAATGTTCCGTAACCTTGTTCTGGCGACGGATACGGGTTAGGGGTGTTACAATTTTCATGTCCAAATTATATATCTAATGGATTTTTCATACCTGAAATTATCGTACGTAGCTAAAGATGATGCCAAAACATCGAAAAGAAAAGGGAAAGATAAAGCCATCGACGAATAACTAATCTGTTTTGTGCTCACATAATTCAAGTTCATTAGATACAATGGCGGAGTCAAAACAATTTCGGGGGGAATTAAATTGTATATTTTTACAATAGTAAAAATGCAATTTCACCATTTTAATAGTTTATATCTTTATAATTTTTAAAGGATTAAATCAATTTGTTATCATTTGAGGGGTTAATTTTACCATTACTAATTTAAACTTTTATAAATTATAAAGGACCTAAATGGGAAAAAAAATTATTTTTGGGCGATCAGGGCCCTTGCCAGTCTCTTGGCTCCGCCACTGATTAGATATTTATATATATGGTCGTGTAACACCCCTAACTCGTATCTATTATCGGAATAGGGTTACGGAGCATTACCGTAAAAACGTAACTTAAAATCATCAATTTCCAAACATTTCATAACCATAGTAAAATCTATTCAAACACATGCATATCGTCCTTTATTCGAGCCACTAAATGTAACACCCCTAACCCGTATTCGTCGTTGGAATAGGGTTACGAAGCATTACCGTAAAACATAACTTAAAATCATCAATATCCAAACATTTCATAATCATAGCAAAATCCATTCAAATAGATGCATATCGTCCCTTATTCGAGCCCTCGAGGCCTTAGAAAAACTTTAGAAACGATTAGGAACTAAATCGGGAACATATGAAACCTTAAGGAAAAAGTTGGAAAAATTCACACTGCAGGGGTCACATGGCCGTGTGCCTCACACGATTGAGACACACGCCCATGTCTCAGGCTATGTAACATTCGAAATAAGGACACACGGCTATGTCCCAGTCCGTGTTCGTACCTGTGTAACTCTCTGGCTTGGGTCACAGGGCCAAGCCACACGCTAGTGTGCCAGGTCGTGTAACTCTCAAAATGGCCTCACACGCCCGTGTGTAAGGTCGTGTGCTAGGCCATGTAACTTTCGAAAAACAACCATTAAAACCTACAGGGGACACACGGCCGTGTCGCATGGCTGTGTGGCCAAGAAATAGGCCAAAATCAAGCCATTTCTTTCACCCAATTCAAGCATGAACCTACAACACATTTGCACATATAACCAAGGCCCAAAATCATGTCCAAAGAATGCATAAAATGACCACATCTCAATCACAACAAATGATCATGTCATAGCATAAGCATATTTGTCCATAATTCAAGCATACACAACTACTTAATTCCATACCAAAACAACTCAACTAAAGTACATAACTAACATAATCTAATTAACCACATTTCAAACATACCAACACTTATTACTTTGGACATAAAACCTTACATCAATTTGACCACATAAACATTAACCATTATAGCATCAAAGTGCCAAAAGCACACCAACCAAATTACCATATTTACAAGCCAAACATAACAACTAGTTCATCAAACTAAGTTCTCCTATACATTCCATTATAACCATGACCAAAATATCAAAATCTATCGATATAATCTCTGGATAGTGTGATAGGTCTTCGACGAGCTTCCAAACTGATCGAGCTTCTGATAATCTATAAAACATAGAAAAGAACAACATCGTAAGCATATAACGCTTAGTAAGTTTGTAAATCATGAACATAGCTTACCATTTCAATGCATAATCTTAAAAATAGACATGAATAAATCCAACATAGCTTGGCACAAGCCTAAGCATCATTAACAACACAAGTTAGTGATTAAACACATAACTTACCAAAATCATCTCATGGTAAGATGAATTTCATGAACATAACATACATGAATTCATACTTTTCATGAACATGATTATACTTACTTTGATCATCAATAATTCATACTTTTCCATAAGTTCTTAAGTTAGCCATTGGAACAATTACCCTTCCTTCCATTTTCATGCTTGTTGAACCACTTAGAATAATATCGGATACGCGGGAAGCTCATACAAAGTGTGCTAACACATGGTCAAAACCATTCCTTTTCCTTTACATAGATGCTCACACAAGCTGACGGTTGAAATGTGGCTGCACGATGCCAATCACACAAGCTGACAAGTATTCACAACAAATGCCGAAACTCAGCTATTGGTATGACATTCAGGACCAGCACCCGAAACATAGTAACTCTAATGACATGTCATTTGTATCCTATATATTCCTAAGGTTCAAACGGGGCTTGATAGTTGTCGTAAAGTCGTTGGATTTCTATAGTGACATGATATGATGAATAGCATAATAGAATTTAAGTCAAATGATATTAAAATGCTATTTAATCATAGAAACTTATCTTGAATACAAAGATGACGAAATAGGATCACTAATCCGAGACTTTATCTTTCCCTCGATCTAGATCCGTACAAGGCTTAACTTGATCTAGATAAGCAAATTTAGTTCATTTAATATTCATTCTATTCAATTCAGTCCAAAATTCATACTTTTACAAAATTATTCTTTTTCCTCTTATTTTAACTTTTTTACAATTTAGTCATTTAGCTCGTAAATTGAAATTCATGCAATTTTATCCACATACCATGCTAGTCGATTTCCCTAGGGACTCATATTAACCCAAACAAAGCATCAATTCACAATTTCATCATGGTATTTTACTACTTTTACACACAAGTCTCTTAACAATTTAATTTCATAGCTAATAGATACCTTTAACTATTAGAACTCTACTTTTACACCTTTTACGATCTAGTATTTTTCACTTAATTAAGCATGCAAACGATAAAATTTCTTAACGAAATTTTTATATGACATTATTAACGTACCGTAGACATTAAAATAATAATAAAATAAATATTTCCATGTTGGATTTGTGCTCCTGAAACCACTGTTTCGATTTCACTAAAAACGGGTTGTTACAGGTAGACTCGTTAAATGTTCGAAAATGGTAAATTATTAGTGCGATTGTATTTGAAAGGTACGTATATACCTGACTATGTGGTTGTGATCATTGATATGTAATTTGTATATATATTACTTGCTTTGTGATACATGATCATTAATAATGAATTTGTCTTATTAACATTGTTGGATAGAGTCTAGAGTATAGTTGGCATGCCATAGGGTCCATTTGATAGGTGAGAGTTTCAACACTTTATGCGGGTTATATTTAGCGCCTTGTGCGTGTTACATTTAGCACTATATACGTGTTATATTCAACACCTTATGCATGTTATACTGATGTGGTTGGTGGGATCGATGCTTTTATGACCGACTAGTACTTTAGTGCGTATATTGATGTGTTGGTGGATTGATTCGTGTATCCATCTCTAATTTGAGTTAGTTAATAAGGGCTAAATTAATGAGTTGCATGTGATGTGTAATAAGATATTCGATTCTGTTAATAAGGATTAATATGTAGTATTGTTTATTGTGTATAAATGTGTAACTAAAATGAGACAAAAATGTTGAATGATGCATGGTTTGAATATGATAAATTAGGTGCAAATACCCTAAAGGTGCATAAAAAATTATATTACGTAAACTAAAATTTATATGAAATAAATATGCTTGATTAATAATGGATCATTGGTTTAATGGTGTATACATGCTAAGGACATTGAAATTGAATTAGTTATTGATTGATATGTTCATGCTTGATATTTAGCTGTTTATATGATTTTTGTTATACTATATTTGTATTACACCATTTGAGGTAAGAATTTATTTGTTTCCGTGCATAAGTCTCGGACGTGAGTAGACTAGATTTAAAGAGGTCAAGCATCTAACTGAACAACTTAGCTCGAGATATACTTTATTACCTCTTTTGTATGTATGAATGAGTTTGGGTTATATGACATGTATCTAGAGTATTTGTGACTTGGTGTTGAGTTTGCA
The DNA here is from genome assembly GCA_005393395.2 of Gossypium australe. Lineage (NCBI taxonomy): Eukaryota > Viridiplantae > Streptophyta > Magnoliopsida > Malvales > Malvaceae > Gossypium > Gossypium australe. The sequence continues at coordinate 36,934,204 of CM016623.1, read as the reverse complement.
TTTTGGTATATTTGGTATTTGGGTTTGGGTAAAAATAAAATATTTTAGGATCAATTTAGTTTGATTTGAATTTAAAATAAAAAATATTTAAATTTAATTATTTACGATATATTAATATAAAATTATATTTTTATTATTTTTAAATAATAAAATTTGATATTTAGATGAGTCGAGCTTCAGCCTAATTTTTTTTTTTTTTTTAGAATTGATTGTGGCTTGGCCCATAAGCACTTTTAGACACAACATTTTTTTTTTTTGATACAATGTATTGAATTATTCATAAGCCATAACCTCTTCTTAATCCTTTAAATAGGAGAATAAATGTATCCTTTTACATTAATAACAATATCGATGTCAACTAAGTTAGAACTCAATCGACTAAACACAACACACGTTTAATGCATTATTTTATTTGTAAGAGTTTGTTACATTTAATAAATTGGTTATGTTGGTGTTTATAAGATTTGGGAGAGCTTAAACATTTTTTTGGTATTGAAATTCTTCAGTTAAAGAATAGGGTTGTATTGAATCAAAGAAAGTCTGCTATTCAATTGATTTTAGATATAGGGCTTACTGGAGGGAAAGTAGTTGTTACTCCTTTAGAACAAAATTAGAAGTTAACTTCCATTGAATATGATGAAACAGTAGAAGTCAATCACAATGATGAAATGTTATCAGATGTGCGAATGTATCAACGACTTATTAGGAGATTGTTGTACTTGACTCATACAAGGTCGGATATTGCAACACTTAAGTTAGTTCATGCAACGACCAAAAAAGTCACACTATGAGACAACATTACGAATGGTAAGATATATGAAGAAAGATCTCGGGAGAGGGTTATTTTTTTCGAAAAATGGGTCCACACAATTAATATCATATTGTGACTTAGATTAGGCATCTTGTCCAATATCGAGAAAGTCAGTAAAAGGATATCGTGTGAAATTGGGAGATTCATTGATCTTGTGGAAAAAAAAAACTTCATCTCAAGGTCATCAACTGAGGCTGAATATAGAAGCATGGCCTTGATAGTATCTGAAATTGTATGGTTGAAAGGCTTATTAGACGAGCTTGGTGTTAAAGACAAGGAACCAACAATGTTATTTTGTGATAATAAAGCAGCAATTCAAATAGTAAATAATCTTGTCCTTTACGAGAGAACAAAACATATAGAAATTGATTGCCACTTTGTGAGAGAAAAAATACAAAGAGGGCTGGTTTAGACTGAGTATGTGGCAACAAAATATCAATTTGCAGATATTCTAACAAAAGGACTTGGAATTCTGCAACATGAACACTTAGTCGGCAAGTTGGGTATGAAAGATTTATTTTACTCTTATCAACTAACTTGAGGGGGAGTGTAGAAGTTGTAAGTATAGTTAGGTAGTTATTAAGTTTGTTTAGTAAACTGATAGTAGAATGGTGTATGTAATTCAACTATTGTAAACTTATTGGATTGAATCGAGTAAGAAATTCTTTTACTCTTGAATAGATTGTTTTATTATTTCAATTGATTATTCTCTTTGATTAATCGATTGTTCTCTCATTTCAATCGATTGTTTTGTTATCCTCAGTCATCTCAACAGATTAGTTAATTAACAAGGTGTTAATTCAACGATAAGATATTTATATAGTATGATATACAAATTTGTATTCAATTGATTGCAACCTTACCTTCTTTCCCAAAAAGAAAGAGAAGTATAATCTAAAAGGTAAATAAGTTAAGATTCATGTACATATTAGGAATATGCCGAGAAATTCCAATTGAGATCATTTCGCTGAATTTTCAAGAAAAGTAAAAATAGGAAATGAAATGTACAATTTGGGTGTTGAAATTATAAACTCTATGCCACTAATTAATCATATTGACGTATTCATAGGGGTTGTTTAACCAATACTAGCATATCTTTTAAAGCCAATTTTATATGTATATGGTATTTCTAGTAAAGTCCTCTCCAACATCCATGATGTCACATCGCATCCATGTCACATCTTTACACAAAATAAGTATTTGTTTTATAAGCATTTAAGGTGGGTTTGAATAGAAGGTGTGTTTACCTGCAATTAGTAAAAATAGCTGTGTCTATGATATTAGATATTGTAATGATATTGTAACGTGAGACAAAAAATAAGCTAAATATACTGTACTGTACTTCACCACACCGCTCATCCAAATTCACCATTAGCCTAACATTGTTAAAGCTTGCGAATCCGTAATTTGAATTTGTTATTAGATAAATATAAATGAAGTTGAAGCTTGATTCAATTTGTCCATGCAATTTTTATGCTCACAAATGTGTTTTTTTTTTTATATCAAAATTAATTATAATTTCTTTCGATACTGAAATAGCAAAAATAAACATCTCAATATGCTCGAATTTACATTTTTCTACATTGATAACAATATCGATACCAGTCGAGTTAAAATTTAAAATTATAATTACAGATACATTTGTATACTACAAATTAGAATTAATCAATATAATCAAACATAATTATTATTTTTATAAACAATATATCCGTATAATAACGATCAAAGTTCTTACACATGATGTGATTTAAACCATAATAAAATCTAGAGTTAATTGCACTATATATTCCTAAACTATGACCTTCATTTTAAATTAGTCCCTAAACTTTAATGCATTCTAATTACATCCTCAAACTATCGTGTTATATTAGTAAGGTCCTTCTGTTATTAAAATTATTATTTTAACTGTTAAATGAGACGCCAGATCTTATGTGGCATAATTTAAAATGAAAATTTTAAAGAAAAATAAATATTTTAAATATGGAGGATGTAAAAATATTGGTTTTGAGGTTTTTGAAACTTTTACAGAAGCTTTTATCGAACATGGATATATATTTTTATTTTACTTTATTTTTTTAGTTTTTACTTTTAGAAGTTATATGGAAACATTATATTTTTCTTTAAATTTTTATTCTAAATTATGTTACATAAAATTTGACATGTCATTTAATGATCAAATAACAATTTTAATAATAAAAGGACATGATTAATATAACATTAATAACTTGAAGATGTTATTAAAATGTTTTGAAGCTTATGGATTAATTTAAAATAAAAAATATAATTTAAAGCTCTAAAATTTAAATTAATAATTTACAAATATTATTTACACATAAAAATCCAACCCAAAATTTGAAACTTTCCAAATATCAAACTTTACCATTACACTATAAAAATATGGATTTGAAAATAATAAAGATATTCTTAATTTTATTAATTCTATCATCCACATTTATGCGAATTATTAATTTGAATAGGTTTAAATATCATAGAGGTACTCCAATTTTTTGAAATGTTAAAAGTTCTTCTATTTAAAAAATAATATCTTAATCCTTCCATCTAACTTGTGGTTAAAGTTATTGATGTAGCAGTGGCAAAATAACTTTTTAGTCCTAATATTTTCATGTTTTGTTAATTTAGTCCTTATTCTTTAAAACTACATAAAAACTTAAAATTTATTTATTTTCATATTTTAAATAAAAACATAAAAATTTAAAAATTATAATCTAAAAAGAAATTAAGAAAAATAAATAAAAACTCTATAAAATTAATATATATTTTAAAAAAGCATTTAATTTTTTTTATACAAATACCTATAACTACCCATAGTCCCTCCCCAACCCTTCAATAGGAGGATAAACTTGCTTTAGCGTGCTTGAACCAACATCCACCTACATAGACAACAATGTCAATGCCTTTAATTTTTTTTTAAAAAAATTATTTGTTGAAAATTATTTTTAAATAATGATACATGTCGAAACCATTTTAAAGTTTGATTTTAAAAATGGGGATTGACTTTTAAAAGCAAAAATGAGAGTCGCCACCAATCCCTTTTTACTTAGGTGGGATTGGATCACCTTAAAAAAATCGTTTTTTTTTTCAAAATACTGATTTTGGTCCACGAAAAACAAGGAAAATGGGTTCGGGAGTCGGTTGCGTATGAGGAAGGGTTAGCACCCTCATAACGCCCAAAAATTGGTACCTAATCGATAACATCATGTCCTAATGTTGCCAATTTGAAAAATTTTAAAATAAGATCCTTTTATTAGAAGAAAAACTAAGGCTTGCCTATCTCAAAGAAATAAAATACTATACCCAGTAAGTTAGGATATAGCGTCTCATAACTTCAGAACTAGACACGTCTTTATTTTAGAAAATTTCTACCTCGAGACACAAAACATCATATCCAGTAAATTAAGACACAACGTTTTGAATTCCCAAGAATAAGTTTTTTATTTGAAATTGGTAAGTTTCAGTTTTAAAAGAGAAGGGATATCTAATACCTTAAGTTCTATGATAAAAATTGAAATACAGTAAGTTAGGGCACAATTTTTCTCGAAGTCCCCAAATATCACATATCACCATAAAAATATTTGAATAAAATGTTTTAATTTAAAAGGTATTTTAAAAAAATGGCTTGAGTAAGACGTTGTATGAATACATTACAATATACATGACAAATATCAGTTTATCATAACTACAAACCATATTAACAATCACTACTAATGAATAATAAAGAATAATAAGAAATAATAAATGATGCAAACAATAGAATAATTATACTGAAGCAAAAATATAAAATTGATAGATGAATAAAATAAACAAATATGAAATATAAGGCAGTAAATAACAAATAAATATAAAGCTTTACATGCATAACAACACAGAATAAATTATTATAGATATTGCAAATTAAGATATATGGCTTTAAATAAAAATGATTTAGAATAAAAAAATGAATCATATATAAAAAAATGAATTAATAATAAAATGACGTGGAGTAATAAAAAATAATATATATAACTAATAAAAAGGTAAAATTTAATGGAATAAATAACATATAACTTTAAATAAAATTACATTTAAAATATGATAACCTATCACATATATATTTTATATAAACAATAAAAATAAATATATGTTAAACAATATAAATAAGTTTTATACAAAATAAGATTTTAGAAAGTAATATGTGATATAATATAATACTATATAATAAAAATGTATAATATAGTGAATAAATCATAAAAATAATATGTAATAATATTAAATCGAATAAAATAATAAATAATAATTTAATATATATAAGGGTAAAAAATATATACATAAATGAATTAATATAGATAATAAAGAAAATAATATAGACTATTTAATATAATAAAATAATTTAATACAATGTAAAAATATAAAATGACATAAAAGAATAAAAAAAGAAATAAAACAAAGAAAACAGGGGTTAAACAGTAATTAAAACAGATTAAAAGGATTAAATCAGAACGCGCCTTAATCCATAGGGATTTATTGGGCAATTATGCCTTTTTTTCAAAACGGCGTCGTAACGAATTTAGCCCTTAATACAGCCCAAGGGACTAAATTGAAATGTAAATAAAGTTTTAAGGCCAAATTAAAAAATAAAAACAAGGAAATTAATAGAAATTAAAAAAATTAAAATGCGGGAGGACTAAAATAGCAATTGGACCATTCATAAAAAACACGCGGATCCTCCCCGGGTTTTCGGGTCAACGCGCAAATCCCCTAGCCCTGAACGATGTCATTTTGTGCTTATTTGATTAAGCAAAAACGACGCCATTTTCACATTGTTATATAGGTTTAAAAAATGGCTGAAAATCATTTTTAAAACTGTTTTAAAAAAAAAAAATCAGAAAAACGCTCTGAAATCCTCCCTCCTCTGTTCTGAGTTGGTCACCGGATCTCCGAGCTACGCGCTCCACGCGCTACACGCGCCTCCGTGGCCGGTGGCTGGAGGCCGGAAACTTCATTTCTCAAGCGCGAATCAAAAAGTAAAGTTTCTTTTCTCTGTTTTCGTATTTTTTATATATATAGAAATATACATGCATGAAAAATAAAAAGAATGCGAAAATAAAATCACCTCTGTATTGCAAAATATTTGTTTTTTATTTCTCTATTTTTATGTGTATTCTCTGTATCTTGTTTTTCTGTGTGTATCTTCGTGTCCGTGTTACAAAGTAAATCAGGCTTTTATAGCCTTGAAAATAAAAATAAAAAAGGAAAACATTTGCTCCTGCCATTTTTGTTTATGTCTTCTTTCCTTTCTTGTGCAGGAAAATGGCGCTGATCTTGGTGGCGGAGTGATTCGGGCGTGAATCACGGCGCGAACGAAGGCCGGACAAGGCTTGTGGCCGAAGGCTTGCGGTGCGAGGGTTTCAGGAAACCCTAAGTTTCCTGACTTCGTTTAGTCATTGTGCCATTTTTGGTTTTGGGCTTGGTTGGGTCTGGGTAGGTTAGGTCTGCTAAGTTGGGTTTGTTTAGTTTTGGGTCTTGGGTTTTAGGTATTGGGTTTAAGTCTGTTGGGCTAGTCTGGGTCTGGGTAGGATTTGCTTAGGTTTAATTTTGGGCCATTAGATTGGGCTTGTAATTGGTCTTGTACTGGACTGTAAAAAAAATGGACATGTGTATTTATATATTTTTTTATTTTGTTTTTTTCTGAATAACATGGGCCCGGGCAAAATGGGTTGACTACAGCTGCCCTTCTTTGCTTATTGTCGTGTAACGAGAATAGAGCAAAGACTTTAAAAGGCCCAGTTTTGCCCGATCTTGTCGAGTCTTGACTTTTGGTCCTCGTCTTCTTCAGTTGGCTTCTAACTCCATTGTAACTTCGTAGGGATAAGGCTGAAAGTGCTTTTGATCTGCTTCCTGCAACTTCAGGAAGATAAGATCTTCTGTCTTCAGTCTACTCCACTGCAACTGCAGAGAGACAAGGCTGAAAGTGTCTTTTGATCTGCTTCCTGCAACTTCAGGTAGATAAGATCTTCTGTCTTCAGTCTACTCCACTGCAACTTCAGGGAGATAAGACTGAAAGTGTCTTTTGATCTGCTTCCTGCAACTTCAGGAAGATAAGATCTTCTATCTTCAGTCTACTCCACTGCAACTTCAGGGAGACAAGGCTAAAAGTGTCTTTTGATCTGCTTCCTGCAACTTCATGAAGATAAGATCTTCTGTCTTCAGTCTACTCCACTGCAACTTCAGGGAGATAAGGCTGAAAGTGATTTTGATCTGCTTCCTACAACTTTAGGAAGATAAGATCTTTTGTCTTTAGTCTACTCCACTGCAACTTCAGGGAGATAAGGCTGAAAGTGCTTTTGATCTGCTTCCTGCAACTTCAAGAAGATAAGATCTTCTGTCTTCAGTCTACTCCACTGCAACTTCAGGGAGATAAGGCTGAAAGTGTTTTTTGATCTGCTTCTTGCAACTTCGGGAAGATGAGATCTGTAAATTCACCGATATTGCTACACCGTCCACTGAGGGACATGTCTTGTAGACTCGGTTTCGTATGTTTATGTCACATGACTAAGATGCTATGATCGGAATGAATCAAATGCTTCTATGTGTATGAGTGACCTGGATGTAACATGTCATGATTCCTTTTAAAGGATGAGGATTAGGATGCAATGATCGAAATGAATCTAATGCTCCTAATGAAAATTGCTACTACACAAAAATTTTATGAATATGATTCCTGCTCTAGGTGTTATCACTCATTTGTTCTTCATTTTTGTTCATCAATCATGTTCTACTCAACAAGTTTGCCCTAATGTAATTTTTGAGTCAACTCCGCTTGAATCTTGAGAACACAAGGCTTGTACCAACATACCACAATGGGAATTGAAAATTTTCAATCTGACCCATATGAAAATTTCAGGGTATAGGGTTTATTTTGAATTCAACCCCTTCCACCACAATTCAGGGTTTCTTAGTTCATCACACCACTCCCCGAATGTTATGACCTGATCACATCAACTCATTTACTTTGTCCAATAATCAACTGGACTAAGAATTCAGAGAAATAGTCTCTATCCAGACTCTTCTTTCTCAAATATTCCTATGCACATGGAAATTCTAAACAATTTTCCTGTTTTGGTTCCTTGTTTTATCTAGAAATTTCCAAAGTAATATGTAGAACTTCTTCTTATGAAATTATTAGTTCGTCAATCATTATTTCAATGCAACACATCTATGAATAATGTGTAACAAGTAAATTGATCTAAAAAAGAGTTAAAATTGAATAAATTATCAAAAAATACAAAGAAAATTAATTGAGGGCATATCTTTGAGAAGAAAAAGAATCCAAAGATAGTAAAATGAATAGGACAAAAATCAGTTGTCCTAGATATCATCGATTGAGCTTCTATATACAAACTTTATGGAGACTGCCTTAAGCTCAACATGTGTTTAGAAGACCCAAAGTACTTTGTGGATGCCCTGATATGCAACATTCTTCATTTCATTGTTGGTTCAAGTGTAGCAAGATGATTGCATGTTTACTCAGAATTTGAGCCGCCCTTTTCGGGTTTTCGACTCAAAACCCCTTTGGTCTCAAGGCGCCCTTTGCGGGTTTTCACTTTAGCCTCTTTTCCTTTTCAGGCAAAATACTTTTTAACTGGGTAAAATTTTCCCATCCATTTCGGTTAAGATCAGTGCTCCTCCAGAGAAAGCTTTATTCACCACATATGGTCCTTCCCAATTCGGCATTCATTTCCCTCTGAAATCTTTTTGTATGGGAAAGATCTTTTTCAGTATAAGGTCTCCCTCGTGAAACTCTCTTGGATGAACTTTTTTATCATAAGCTCGCATCATTCATTTTTGGTACATCTGACCGTGACGAATAGCCCTTAGCCTCTTTTCTTCAATTAGGTTCAACTGATCATACCGAACCTGGATCCATTCAGCTTCATCCAGCTTTATTTCTGACAAAACTCGAAGAGAAGGTATTTCCACTTCAATGGGTAGAACAACCTCCATTCCATAGACTAACGAGAAGGGCGTTGCCCTAGTAGAGGTTCTGACGGACGTCCGATAGGCATAGAGTGCAAATGGTAACTTCTCATGCCAATCCTTATAAGTCTCAGTCATCTTCCCTACTATCTTTTTGATATTTTTGTTGGCCGCTTCCACTACCCCATTCATTATTGGACGATATGGAGACGAGTTGTGGTGTTTGATCCCAAATTGACTAAAAACTTTTGCTATTGTACTGTTGTTCAAGTTTAGTGCGTTGTCTGATATGATCCTCTTGGGCATTCCATATCGACAAATAATCTCCTTCTTCAAGAATCGACTAATTACTGACTTAGTAACGCTAGCATAAGAAGCAGCCTCTACCCATTTCGTGAAGTAGTCAATTACGACGAAGATTAATCGATGTCCATTCGAAGCTTTTGGTGAGATTGGTCCAATAACATCAATGCCCCACAGGGAAAATGGTCATGGGGAAAGCATAACATGCAAAGGTGACGGAGGCACATGAATTTTATCTCCGTAAATCTGGCATTTATGACATCTTTTAGCATAGTTGATACAATCACTTTCCATAGTGGACCAATGATATCCAAATCTCATTATCTATCTAGCCATTGTGAATCCATTAGTGTGCGTTCCACAAACGCCCTCATGAACTTCCTTTAGGATTTTCCTAGCTTCAACAGCATCAACGCATCTCAGTAATACTTGGTCTTTTCTCTTCTTATACAAAATATCCCCATCTAAAACATAGTCAGAGGCCAATCTTCTTAAAGTTCTTTTTTCATTTTCAGTGGCATGCTCCGGGTATTCGCGACTTTTTACGTATCGTAATACATCTTGATACCAAGGGTGATCATCTTTTTCCTCCTCTTCCACATTATAACAATGAGCTGGAACTTCAAAGATACTCATCTGAATAGGTCTCATATCCACTGGTCTATTCATTTTGATCATAGAAGCCAAGGCTGCCAAAGCATCCGCCATCTGGTTTTCCTCACTTGGGAGATAATTAAAAGTAATGTCATCGAACTCTTTAATCAATCCAAGAACTATTTTTCGGTAATCAATTAGTTTAGGATCTCTTGTCTCCCACTCTCCTTTAAGTTGGTAGATTACTAAGGCAGAATCTCCATGTACTTCTAATACTCTGATCTTACGCTCTACGGCTGCTCAAATTCCCATGATGCATGTTTCATATTCCGCCATATTGTTCGTGCAATCGAAATCGAGTTTGCATGTGAATGGATAATGATCACCACTAGGGGATACCAAGATTGCCCCAATTCTATTTCCCACGAAATTTGACGCCCCATCAAAGTTTAGCTTCCACAGACAATCTTCAGTGTTTGCCACGTACATCAGCTCTTCATTTGGGAAATCAAAGCTCAAAGGTTCATAATCCTCCAAAGCTCTGCTAGCCAAAAATTCTGCTACTACACTCCCTTTTATAGCCATTTGGTTCACACAGACTATATTGAATTCAGATAGCAAAATCTGCCATCTAGCCATCCTTCCATTCAAAGTAGTGGACTCCATCATGTACTTTAACGGATCAAGCTTCGAAATCAACCAGGTTGTATGATATAGCATATACTGCCTCAATCTCCGAGTTGTCCATATTAAGGCACAACACAATTTCTCGATCGACGAATACCTCATTTCACAATTACTGAGCTTTTTACTGAAATAGTATATCGCTTTTTCTTTTCTTCTTGACTCATCGTACTGACCAAGCACACATCCCATGGAATTATTGAACACTGACAAATATAGTATCAATGGTTTGCCTGGATTAGGCGGAGACAATACTGGAGCGTTCGACAGATATTGCTTGACTTTTTCAAAAGCTCTTTGGCACTCATCATCCCATACACCCTGGTTGTGTTTCTTAAGAAGATGAAATATGGGATCACATTTCTCAGTTAATTGTGAAATAAACCGAGCAATGTAATTTAATCTTCCAAGAAAACCTCGAACTTCCTTTTGAGTTCGTGGTGGAGGCAATTCTTGTATTGCTTTGACTTTGTTTGAGTCAACTTCGATTCCTCTCTCGCTGACCATGAAACCCAGTAATTTTCCTGACCGAGCTCCAAAAGTACATTTTGCCGGGTTGAGCTTCAATTGAAATTTTCTCAACCTCAGAAACAACTTCTTCAAAACCTCGATGTGTTCTTTTTCTGTTCAAGATTTGGCGATCATGTCATCAATATACACTTTGATCTCTTTATGCATCATGTCGTGGAACAATGTTACCATGGCCCTTTAATATGTTGCCCCAGCATTCTTTAGTCCGAATGGCATTACTTTATAGCAAAAGGTACCCCACAGTGTTATGAAGGTAGTTTTCCACATATCTTCAGGGTGCATCTTGATTTGATTGTATCCTGAAAAGCCATCCATGAAGGAAAATAATGAAAATCTTGCCGTATTATCCACCAATGTGTCGATATGCGGAAAAGGGAAATTGTCCTTTAGGCTAGCTTTATTTAAGTCCTTATAGTCCACACACATGCGGACATTTTTGTCCTTCTTAGGGACAAGAACAATGTTGGCAACCCATTCTAAGTACTTGACCACTTGTAGGAAACTAGCATCAAACTATTTCTAGACCTCTTCTTTTATTTTCAATACTACATCAAGCCTTATCCTTCGTAGCTTTTGTTAATTGGCTTGCACTCTTCTCTTATGGGAAGGCGATGTACTACAATGTCGGTACTTAGCCCAGGCATATCTTGGTATGACCATGCAAAGACATCCTTGAATTCCCCTAGTAACTCAATAAGGTCTTGTTTTGTCTGCTCAGCTATGCGCATGCCAATTTTCACAATCTTTCCTTCTTCCAAGGCTATGTTCTCTACTACCTCCTCATGGGGTAAGATTTGTTTCTCCTCTTGCTTTATCATACTTAACAGATCTGGAGATAAATCACAATCTCGGTCACCTTCAAAATCCTGAGGTTCCTATAAACACACGTCCTGTTCAAAGTAGACCTTTGGATCTGTATTCTCGTTGCTCACATCATGGATATCTAGGGACCTGTGATGGGTATCAAAGAATGTACAAAGAACAAATGAATTCGAGGACAACTATTCATATGATATAAATGGGAAATAAAAGATTCTGAATGAAATTAGAAATTCAAAAGAATGAAATGAAAGAATATTTGCTCAAGTTAATTATCAAAAATGTATTTTATTGAAACAACAATTTCTGAACATGAGCCTATTTCACAAAAGAAATCTTATTATTCCTAGGCTAAAAAACAACAAGAGCGTTTTGAATATTACTCTGTATAATCTCTAAAAACTACAAGAAGTTCCTCTACAGTCCAATTGTTCAAAACGCTTCCAGGTTCATAAGGGCGAATGCCCAACAAGTTTCTTTGTTCAACTTCTTCCCCGTGTATGGAATTGATGTGAGGACTTTCTAATAACCCTCTCTCAGGGTGAATTATCCCTCCAGATATAACGGTTTGGGATATGTGAGGGAATGTCATTGATTCCCACTGGACTTCTTCCCCATTTAACCGTGCCCTTCTTCTCTCCTGCTTCTTCTCTATTTCCTTTCTCTTCTGTCTAACATCTGGCTTAAAACCCAAGTGATAAACCGTAATTGTAACATATTTTAACCCATATTTAATATGCTTTTCAATGATTTACTCCTTGATTTTTATAAAAAGGTGCTTGTGATCCTTTCTTTTCATGTCTTATACCCAGGAAAGCACCCGAGGATGAAAAGAACACAAATCGAGCCCAAAACGGAGTAAATGGGCCTTAATACAAAACTGACACAACTTGGCCCGAAGTCTACACGGCCGTGCCTCGACGATCACCAAGAGCACGGCCTCAACTCTGCCTCATATGGCCATACCTCAAGTTAGAAATCTAAACACGGTGTGAACTCGATCCACACGGGCGTGTGCCATGGCCGTGCCTCTGTCGCTGGTAAAAGCAATTTCAGTCGGAAAAGGATACTTAGGGAGAAAGAATCGCATTCCAAGAGCCTATATATATCCCCTAAGTGCCACCTTTGAAAAGGCGTTAAAGCTAGGCCAAGGAGCCAAGCCGAGAAGGTCAGAGTTAGGGAATAATGCGAGGATAGCCAGTTGATCCATCCCAAGAAGCCGGAGTTATACTCAAGACAGCGTAATTCTTCTTCAATTCCTTCAGGGGGTTTTAGGGATTTCTTATGTTTTGTTTTAACTCTTCTCTTGCGATGTTTTCTTTATTAATTATGAACTAAGCCCCTCAGATACCTGAAGGGGATGAAACCTAGACGAATCTTGTTATTTGGTTTTTAAGTTATATGATGAATTACTTAGTTTGTTCTTAATTATGTTGCTTAATCCAAATCTAATGTGCTTAGGTGGAGGAGGAATAGACCCTGCCTAAGAGTAGATCTAACATAATTAAGCGGAGTTGATCGAACGCCTAGAGATAGGGTTACGAGATTTTACCAGATTAGGGTGAAACCTAATATGGGAGTCCATTGATCGATTTACTGCTATCCTAGGGGGTTATTATAAGCGAACGAGTGTTCCACTAATTAACCTAGGGTTAGACGTTATTCGCCTCGAGGGAGGGTTTAATATAGGTTACGGAGTCCTACGGATCAAGCTAAGTAAAGAAATCGTATAATTCAGGGTTAGATAACAAGTGAAGTCTGGATGGATTCTTCCTGAGGGTATCGTCGTGATCAATTGAGTTTTTCTTTAAGTTATTTTCCAAATCGTTCTTTTTGTCTTTGTGTCCTTAGCTTAGTCGTCGTCAATTTAGTTTAAAAGCAACTTCACTCCGTTTTTAAGGCTAAATAATAAAAAGAAAGTTAGTATTACTGAAATAAATGATTCGTTTCCCGAAGAACAACTTTTTTCTATAACACATTCTGAGGTACCATGGTTCGCAAACATTGCGAATTATTTAGCAGCTAATGTCTTGCCAAGAAAATTAACACATCACCAAAAGAAGCGATTCTTTGCTGATGTGAAAAATTATTTTTGGGAAGATCCCTTTCTTTTTCGCATATGTGCAGATCAGGTAATTCGAAGATGTGTTACAAAGACAGAAGCAAGTAAAATCTTGGAGCATTGCCATTCAAGACCGTCAGAAGGACACTGTAGTGGGATTAAGACAGCACACAAAATACTCGAATCAGGTTTTTATTGGCCCACCCTATTTGAAGATGCCAACAGGTATGTTACCTCATGTGATAGATGTCAAAGAATAGGTAATATTTCTAAACGTGATGAAATGCCTCAAACATATATGTTATCATGTGAAATATTTGATGTATGGGGTATTGATTTCATGGGACCATTCCCTAGTTCGTTTGGAAACAAGTACATCCTAGTAGCAGTTGATTACATGTCAAAATGGGTAGAAGCGGAAGCTTTACCTACCAATGATGCTAGGGTAGTAGTCAAGTTTCTCAAGAAACTGTTTTCATGATTTGGCACACCAAGAGCCATCATTAGTGATAGGGGTACTCATTTCTGTAATACTCAATTTGAAAAAGTCCCAAAAAATATGGAGTATACCACATGATAGCCACCCCATATCATCCTCAAACCACTGGGCAAGTTGAGGTAGCAAACCGAGAACTTAAGCGCATTCTAGAAAAAACGGTTGAATCAAATAGAAAAGATTGGGCAGTTAAAGTGAATGATGCTTTATTGGCCTATAGAACATCATTTAAAACACCTCTAGGGACATCCCCATATAAACTTGTATACGGGAAAAGCTGTCACCTACCATTCGAATTAGAACACAAAGCTTTTTGGGCAATAAAATTTTTGAACTTTGACCTTAAAATTGCAGGAAAGAGAAGAATGATGCAGATGAACGAGCTAGACGAATGGAGAACGGAAGCCTATGAGAACTCAAAACTATACAAGGAAGCAACAAAGTGACACCACGATGCTTGTCTCAAGAGATCAAAACAATTCGAAGTAGGAGACCTGGTCCTACTATACAACTCAAGGCTTAAACTATTTCCGGGAAAGCAGAAATCAAGATGGTCAGGCCCATTTATGATCAAAACAATTTTCCCATATGGCACCATCGAGGTAACTCATCCCACTAAAGGCACATTCAAGGTAAATGGTCGCCGACTTAAAATTTACAATGGTGCAGATTTTGGAGATATGAGAGAGGAGCTTATGCTCCATGAGCCTTCTTTTAGAACCGAAAACAGGGAAAGTCTAGCTTAAGACTATAAACAAGCGCTTTTCGAGAGGCAACCCGAGCACTAACCCACTAACATTTTATTTTCATTTTTCTAACACCACACTAAAATAGTTCAAAAGAAGTGCAGTTTTTTTAACACGGTCTTGAACACGGGCGTGTCCATGGCCGTGTGCAAGACAGGGGACCAACCACGGGTGTGCAAAGAGCCGTGCCCAAATAGGGAAAATTTTCTATCGATTAACACGGGCTGTAATACCAGACCATGCCCGTGCCATCTAAGCGTGCAAGGTCACTGACTTATCGAGCACGGGAATCCCACGCCCGTGCGTCACAACCGTACGAAACTACTGACTTGCACACCATGGGCGAAACACGACCGCGCCAAACGGCCGTGCAAAGATACTGACTTACCACACACGGGCTATAAACGCCCGTGCGGCCTCACCGTGCTAACACACTGATTTATCGAGCACGGGCGTGCCCAACGGACACACGGCCATGCTAAGAAACCTGAACGCGCCCAATCCTAAAAATCGCGAAAAACACGGGCGATTTCAAATTGACACGGGCGTGGCGATGGACCGTGCCCCCTCTCCTATATATAAAACTTAACCATCATCCCCCCCAAAACCTAACCCTAAAATCAGTTTAGCCCTCCTTCTCCCCAAATCCAGCCACACAACCATCTCTCTCCACCCAAAACCACCTCCCCTCGCCGTTTTTCTCTAAAAACCACCCAAAAACCATCCACACGCCCGCACCACAGCCGTGCTACCAAGCGCCACGCCCATGCCACTGCCGTGTTCATGCAGCAGAGCCCACGCCACCGCTGTGCTCTGCCCGTGTTGATCGTATCATACCATCCTTGGTTCCCTTTTCTTGACTAAATCTTTGATAAACAATATGGCATTCTTATTTTGTTTTGATTTAGTTTTAAAAGCATGATTTTTATTTAGGGAATTTCTTTTAGTCCCCATAATATTTATTGGTTGTTAGATTTTATACTCATTTTCTTCTTGAATTTTAAACTCATGAAATTGATACATTGCTCTGCCTACTATTGTTCGAGAAAATTTTTCTCCTGCGAATTAACATGCTCACAATCATAAATTCTCAAATTTTTCTTGCCTTATTGTGGCATTTGATGGTTGTGCAATTGAAGAAGCTTGAAACTGCTTTATATTTGATTGCAAATTTCAGGTACCATGTCAACATCCCGAGTCAAACGATCAGCCCCAAGCAAGAAAAGAAAGGGGCCTGGATCATCCTCCGCAAGTGCCTCTACTGAGCTTCGACACCCATTCCTCAGATTCCCTCAAGCAACTCAGGACGAACGGTATAAAGCAATCCGGGGAAGACCCCTAGGCACCGGTAGGCGCATCGACTAGAACGCAGTGCGACAAGTTGGGCTCACAACAGATATTCAAGCACTACTTTCAACCGACCCGTGGGAGAACTTCTTCTCAATCGATGAGCCCACATATTTGGAGCTCATATTAGAATTTTGCACCACCTTCACATTGCAAACGGTAATGACTCCCTTCGACGACCCGGGTGCTATCCAATTCCGTCTAGGGGGCTCAGTGCATCGATTAAGTGTACCACAATTCGGCGCGGCTCTCGGACTTTACACGCCGGAATTCATAGAAGAAAACCCACTTGCCGGATTAAATCGAGATCTCCACTACACTCCGCTCGAATGCTGGCGAAACCTACGCCCCACTACAAGCAACTACGACCCCAGTCGCTCTAAGGCGATGGCACTTCCCCCAGCCCTAAGGTATATATACGCCATTCTCGCGCACGCCATCACAGGTCGCAGAGAGAGCACCGGCGTCGTAAACAAGCAAGACGTTTACTTCCTATCATGCATGTCTGAAGGACATGTTTTCGACTTGGCATATTTTATCGCATGCACGATTCAACATCAAACAGAGCCACACAGGAAGGGGATTTTGTCAATGGGGCCATACATTACGAGGTTGGCTTGACACTTCAACCTCCTCAACACCGACGATCAGACACCTCCCTTACACTGATGGGCAACATGGTACCTCAAGGCATCCAGACGATGCTACACATGAGGATGATCAAACAACGTCGAGGGACCAACCCCCCTCAGTACAAACTAAAGACACCCACAAACGCGGGGGAGGACGAGGACATTCCTGACGATGTCCCACCACCATCAGAGGAGGCACCGAATCCGACCCAGCATCCATATCGAGCAGCAACATCATTAGCAGACATCTCTACACGATTCGATCGGTTCAAGCTGCATTTTGCTGAAAACACTCGGCGCTGAAAATGTTTGGCGCTTCGACGGGTTAGAGGCGACGCTTCAACAAATATGTCAGCACCTCTACATTTCAACATCAGCACCACCACCGGATCTAACCAATGATGAGGACTTCTGAGTCCTTTTAATTTGTTATCCTACATTATATTTTCTTTTGTGATGTTTTTAATTCGAACTTTTATTATTGCAAACTTTTACCATTGGCTATCTAACTATTCAAGCATTCCTAACCACATATCTATTACATCATCGATAACTAGTGACTTTGCAGAATAAAATACACACTCCACATACACAAACACACAACTAGGAGAAATAAAAAAAGTCACCTAATGCCACACACTTTCCACATCGTCCAAGGATTTCATCCGTAAATCCAGGAAGTAACACTTTCCCTCTTATCTTTTGATTGATCACTAATTATCATTATTTATCTTTGTACATTGAGGGTAATGTACATCTTAAGTGTGGGGGGTAAAAGTGTCAAACTTTTTTCATTATTCTCAAATCCCTGATTTAGTCTTGTTTTTATGCAAAGTTGTCATATTACTAATTAGGATGAAATTTCTGATGATTTGTGATTTTTATTGACATCTTTTAGAATAAGTCATAGTTAATTATGCATTGATGATTGAATTTAAAGAATACTAGAGAATTAAGCATGATAAGTCTATTTTTCAAGAATTAAAATTTTGCTAGGTTGTTAACCTAAATTTGAATACTACTTTAAAATTTGAAATTTACAAGGATGATGTCAAAACACCCATAATTTTTGTGAGAATTTGAAACCTTACAGAGCATATATTCTTTTTCGTGCTCATTCTTTGATTATGAGTGTGTCTACCATGAACTGTTATTCTAGAACTTGCCTCGTGTATGCATGTTGAGACCACACTTTATGATTTGATATACAGAGATGATAAAGGCACCTAGGTTTTAACCCACTTACAACACTAAATAGCCTACCTTTACAATTAACCCCTAATGAACCTCGTTGATCCTAACAAACCCTTTTATTGACTCACCTACTATATTAACCCAAAGCCTCTTTGAAATTGTTATCACCTTTTCTTTTGACTACCCCTTAATCGAGATTTGATTTGATCAGTTACCGAAGTATATTATTCTGGTAGTTAAAGATATCTTGAATTACTTAGTTTGTTCTTAAAAAAAATCAAAGTACTCAATATTAGTAATATGAAAAGTGAGCTTATACAAATCAAAGTTTATTTTCAAAAGAAAAGTTCGTATTAGCAGGTTCATTATTATTTTCAGCTGAATTGAATATTATTTTAGTATTTTTAGGTAGGTACTTGTCAATTCGATCTCGATTCTAACCTTCTAATTTCAGCCTTTATCCACACCTTTAACCCTAGCCCCGTTACAACCCTAACAAAGACCTTTTGATCTGTTTATCATCTCATATTACAGTGGTGGAGATTTGATTTTTAGGCAAGCCTATGGGATTAACTTTTCAGGTACGACTTAAAAGCGATCTTTCCCTAAACCTTAAACACTTTAAGAGTGATTTGAGTGAATCCTTAGTGAGGACATCAATCCTTGTCGGTTTTGAATTGAAAAGGTAGTTACTTAAATAAAGGGAGACACCTACATTTTCGAAGTACAAACTCATGACTTATCTAGTTTAAATCTTTAGGACTCTTTGAATTGAATTATCTATGTATGAATTATCTATGAATTATGATGAGGCATTGTTGATAAGAATTGTAGAACATGGAAAGTTCGTTTTAATTGTGAGTTGAGAATTTTGCTTGAGGAAAAGCAAAAGCTTAAGTGTGGGGGTATTTGATAAACCGTAATTGTAACATATTTTAACCCATATTTAATATGTTTTTCGATGATTTACTCCTTGATTTTTATAAAAAGGTGCTTGTGATCCTTTCTTTTCATGTCTTATACCCAGGAAAGCACCCGAGGATGAAAAGAACACAAATCGGGCCCAAAATGGAGTAAATGGGCCTTAGTACGAAACTGACACAGCCTGGCCCGAAGTCCACACGGTCGTACCTCGACGATCACCAAGAGCACAGCCTCAACTTCGCCTCACACGGCTGTGCCTCAAGTTAGAAATTCGAACACGGTCTGAACTCGATCCACACGGGCATGTGCCATAGCCGTGCCTCTGTCGCTGAAAAGAGCAATTTCAGTCGGAAAAGGATATTTAGGGAGAAAGAATCGCATTCCAAGAGCCTATATATATCCCCTAAGTGCCACCTTTGAAAAGGCGTCAAAGTTAGGCCAAGGAGCCAAGCCGAGAAGGTCAGAGTTAGGGAATAATGCGAGGATAGCCAGTTGATCCATCCCAAGAAGCCGGAGTTATACTCAAGCCGGCGAAATTCTTCTTCAATTCCTTTAGGGGGTTTTAGGGATTTCTTATGTTTTGTTTTATCTTTTCTCTTGCGATGTTTTCTTTGTTAATTATGAACTACGCCCCTCAGATACCTGAAGGGGATGAAACCTAGACGAATCTTGTTATTTGGTTTTTAAGTTATATGATGAATTACTTAGTTTGTTCTTAATTATGCTGCTTAATCCAAATCTAATGTGCTTAGGTGGAGGAGGAATAGACCCTGCCTAAGAGTAGATCTAACATAATTAAGCGGAGTTGATCGAACGCCTAGAGATAGGGTTACGAGATTTTTCCGGATTAGGGTGAAACCTAATATGGGAGTCCATTGATCGATTTACTGCTATCCTAGGGGGTTATTATAAGCGAACAAGAGTTCCACTAATTAACCTAGGGTTAGACGTTATTCGCCTCGAGGGAGGGTTTAATATAGGTTAGGGAGTCCTACGGATCAAGCTAAGTAAAGAAATCGTATAATTCAGGGTTAGATAACAAGTGAAGTCTAGGTGGATTCTTCCTGAGGGTATCGTCGTGATCAATTGAGTTTTTCTTTAAGTTATTTTCCAAATCGTTCTTTTTGTCTTTGTGTCCTTAGCTTAGTCGTTGTCAATTTAGTTTAAAAGCAACTTCACTCCGTTTTTAAGGCTAAATAATAAAAAGAAAGTTAGTATTAGTACTTTTAGTTCCTTTGGGTTCGATAATCCAGGTCTTGCCTAAGCTATACTACTGTTCGATAGGTACACTTGCCTTTAATCGTTGTCAGAGTTAGTCTCCAGGTTCGATCATTCTTTTATAAATTTTTAAAGCTCTGATTTCAGCGATCACCAAGCCAAAACGGTCTTTCTTCTCTTTCAGCATAGGCACTCAAACTTCCCCTTGAAGATGTCTGCCCAGTCCTTTTCCTGGTAGGGCTCCCTTCCCCACCATCATTTGTAGGCCCATCCTCGTGGTCCTGGATATCTTAGGCACTGGCACTTCATTTCCTTCCAAAATGAATGTTGCGTTAACGAACTCTAAAGACCGAAAAGAAAACTCAATGGCCTCCTCATTTGTCTCTACATATGGTGCTTCATTGGTAACTGTCACTATCATGTCTTCCTCCGTATTTATGGTAACCAGTCGACCATCCGTCACCAGTTTTAGTTTTTGATGAAGGGATGAGGGCACTGCTCCTGCTGAATGAATCCATGGTCTTCCTATCAAGCAATTGTTCAAGGGCTTGATATCCATCACCAGAAATTCCACCTCATATGTGTTTGGCCCAATCTGCAATGGTATATCAATTCTTCTCATCACTCTTCTTTCGGTGCCATCAAACACTCTCACTATGTTCTGGCATGTCTTCATGTGAGAACTGTCTATCGGCAACCTCTTCAACATTGACAATGGTAAGACATTCAAGGCTGATCCATTGTCGATTAACACACTTGATAGAGTGTATCTCTTACAACAAATTGTAATGTGTAAAGCTTTGGTTGACCCCATACCTCCAGGTGGAATTTCGTCGTCACTGAAGGAAATAAAATTATCAGCACTTATGTTACTAACCAATCGGTCAAGTTTATTGACAGATATTTCTTTAGTAACGTAAGTCTCGTTCAACACTTTCATTAAAGCCTCACGATGTACATTTGAACTTAAAAGAAAGGCTAGGACCGATATGTGAGCCGGTTGCTTGCGCAGCTGCTCTACCACGTTGTATTCACTGTGCTTTAAGAATTTTAAAAATTCTTTAGCCTATTCTTCCTTCACAGGTTCGTTGATAAGGGCGCTAGGTCCTTTCTCCAGTTCAACTGTCACGTCTTTGACCTTGCTGGTTCAGTTCTAATGTTTACCGCGTCGTAACGCCTTCCACTTCGTGTGTGGAATCCTCACTTTGGACCTCCTTGGAAGTGCTAGCTGAGTTTCTACTCCCGGTGTCGTCATGTTACAATTGTAATTCCATGGTACCATCTTGTTATCCTTGTAAGGAAAGGACATAGGTATCTAGATTACAACTTTAGGCGCGATTTGTGCTCCACCTTCTATATTTCTTGGTCGAGAAATAATGATCCTCGGGTAATTGACTTTTTGATTTGTCAATTCTCCTTCGGTCGCATGTACGTTTCCTCCCTCCAAGCCTTCTTCGTAAAAATCCAGTTCCTTATTGTCCATAAGGTTTTGTACTAATTCCCTGAACTCAGTACATATCTGGATCTCGTGCCCTTCTGTTCTGTGGAACTCAAAGTAGTTCCTCATTTCTTCACGTCCTTTTATAGGATTTGATTCTATCAATCCTTTTCTCATAATTTCCCTCTAAATCGTTCTTAATGGGGTTTTTACCTCCAAGATATCCTCTTTAATCTTCCTCACGACATTTTCCCCAATTGCATTTATCCCCTTGTCTCCCTGATTAGGTAATGGGTTCTCCGTATTGGGTGTATCATCAAATTTGACAACCCCATCTTGATAAGCCTTTCAACTACCTTTTTGAAGGCAGTGCAATTTTCTATTGAGTGCCCCGATATTCCTACGTGGTAATCACAATGAGCGTTGGAGTCATACCATTTAGGATATGGGGGTTGTAACGGCTGTAGATAATATAGGGATATTACGCGTGCCTCGAATAAACTCTGATATAGCTCTTTATACGTCATTGGAATTAGCGTAAATTGGAGCTTTTCAGGATTTTGTCTAGGGCCTGATTTTTTGTCTTGTCGACCCTTGTTGCCCGGCAGTGACCATTTTCGGCTGGCAAACAGTGACTGTTTTTGAGTACCCTTTGTTGTGTACTCATATTGTTCACCTCGTTGTCCTTTTTTCTAGGAGCAGATCTTCTAGTATTTTTTCATGATTCAATCGTACCACTCCTTATGGCGTTTTCTATCATCTCACCTGCCATCACTATATCTGTAAAGCTTTTGGTGGTGCTTCCTATCATATGGGTGATAAAAGGTGCCTTTAAAGTGTTAATAAACAACATGGCGGTTTCCTTTTCCAGGAGAGGTGGTTGAACTTGAATGGCAACTTCTCTCCACCTTTGTGCGTATTGCCTGAAGCTTTCATTCGATTTCTTTTCCATGTTTTGCAATATGATTCTATCAGGCGTCATGTCTGTGACATGATTGTATTACTTCATGAAGGCTTGAGCTAAGTCTCTCCATGAGCTAATATTAGCACGGCTAAGTTGACTGTACCACCTAGATGCTGCCCCCACTAAATTGTCTTGGAAACAATAAATCAAGAGTTGATCATTGTTCACGTAGCCAGTCATCCGCCTGCAGAACATAGTGATGTGGGCTTCAGGGAAACTAGTCCCATTGTACTTATCAAATTCCAGCATCTTGAATTTATGAGGAAGCACAAGATCAGATACCAAACTTAAGTCCTTTGCGTCAATACCATGGTGATGGTCAGCATTCTCCAAAGCCTTAAACTTCTCTTCCAACCATCTACAGCGATCCTCTAACTGCCTCGAGGATTCTATTCTGATTCCCTCTCTCTCTGCTATGTCTAGATCAGGAATGACAGGATTAGCGGGGTTGTCCCCTGGGTTGGATCCTATGCCAACTTGAAAATTCAAGGGCACTCCAGTGTCAGATTGCCCTTGCTGAGGCTTAATTGTGACAGGTGGTCTTCTGGGATATTCCTCAGGTTGTGTTTGCACATGTGTTGGAGTGAATCCCCTAGAAAGTCCTCATTTTCTTCAGCATTAACTAGGGGACCCTTTCCTTTGTCCATTATCCCACTCATCATCTGGGCCATTTGAGCTATCATGTTCTTTTGGGCTTCCAACATTTGGTCCCTCATTTCTTGTTGGAGTTTTGCCATTTGCTCCTGCATCTTGTCTTGCATATCTCTTTGGAATTGTTCCAATCTTTGATCCACTTTCTTTGATTTGGCCCATGTACCGTAAGGGTGTTCAGCTTCCAGATTTTCCTTCTCTTTCTCTTTTCTCTCTCTCTGTGTTATAATTTCAACTAATTAGACTCTCTCCATGGACTTAAATGCATATGATGTTATGTAATGTAAATGCATGAATGCAAAAAGGCATCGATTCTGATTCAACTTCATTTTAGAAAACTTTATTAGAAAACAAAATCATTTACATAAAATGGACTATAAATATGTTTTCGCCCTAAGTCCTAAAGTTTTGATTTTCCCAAGTAATGAAGCTAGCTCTTGACTACGATCGGACTGTAGCTCATACTTCATGCTCAACATATCAGCTTGTGATGCCAAAGTCTGTAGATGATCAACCACCTCTCGAATCTAAACTATTGCTTCACTCATGAGGTAATCCCGACTTCTAACTTGGTCATGAGAATGGCGAAGCTTTTCCTTCCAACGCCCTTCTCTTGTTTCAAGAAGCTCGATCTGAAGTTCACAAATGTGCAATGCTGCTTCTAACTCTTCAATCTTACCATTCATTTCCTTGATCTTGTTCAGGCTTGACTTTAACTCGATCGCGGCATTACGGCTTCGATGGTGATGAAGAGACTGTCCAAGTTCAGCCACTTTAGCTTTTAATTCTCCCTTTTCATTCAAACTTTCTGCCAAGTTTTTCTCTAAGGCCTCGTTTCGTGCTTGCATTTCTTGAAATTTCTTCTTCCAATAGTCAGCTTTGGCCTTTTCCTCTTGGATCTCTTGCTGTCACTATTCTGAAGTCTTCCTCAATCCAGTGTTCTTCATCGTCAGACGTATCTTCTTATACTCTATCTTCAACTTGTCTCGATCTTCTTTTACCTTCCTCTTTTCCTTAATTTCTCGGCCTCTGATTTCTGAACATCCACATCTAGCCTCAAGTACATCTTTTCTTCTTCTAGATTCTCTATTTTTTTTTCCAAGCTCTGAACTCTTCTTTTCAAAATCTTGCTTCAAAATTTCTAACTTTGATGGGACCACTTGCAAGCATTCATCTCTTGATCAAGCGTCTTTTGGATTCAGCTCGGGGATGTTATCATTGATCCTTCTAATCCTCCGTCCACTGTATTCTGGGGTCGTCATTGGTCCCGCGAATAATCTCTTCATCCTACGAATCTGATTCCAAGCGGCAGAAATCTCCTTAACCCTCTTCTTATAATTTTCCTCTCTATAGGAGAACTCACACTGAGCTAGCCCATATGTCGTTGGTACAAACTGTCTCGACCCATATTGCCCCAATACGAGCAAAGGGGCATATCCAACTGCTCCCCAAATTCCAAGTAAAGGAACCCAGTCAAAACTCCCACACCGATAAAGGATTTCGTCGGGAATCATCTAATGAGCCTTCCACTAGATGTCTTCTTCTTGAAGGTTTTGAAGGACTGCCATCCAGCTTTCCTCGGACACGTCTTCTCTCCTCGGTGTAGCTACTATCTCTTTCAACGGAGAGTAACTCTCAGAAAAAACCCGATAAGACACTTTCTCCACCTTCCAAAAATGACTGTGGAACCAAGCCAACAGCAACTACGCGCACCCAATGAACTTGCCTTCACCTATTCTCTGACATGCATTTAAGGATCTAAACGTCTCAGCTAAGATCGCAGGTACAGGCGTGACTCCTTTGCCAAATTGATCGAATAAATCGGTAACTGCTTCATCTACATATCTTAGAGCTTTAGGGAAGATTAGCAAACCGTAAATACACAAGGCGAAGACGTCAATCTTCTTCTTTACATCTGGATGTGTTTGGACCAAATCCCTCAAACTCTCCGAAAGAACGCATTTACCTTCACTTTTCTCTTGAATTCTGGCTGCAACCCACTGTTCACTCATCCCTGTGATATTCATTAACTTCTTCACAAAGGTTGGAACATTAGCAGCCCTAGAATAAATTCTGTCGACTTGGATTCTCGAACAACGAAGCAAGGTTGTATATTCCTCAACCGTGGGCACTAAATCTACTTTCCCGAAAGTGAAACAACTATAAGCAGAATTCCAAAACTGAGTCATAGCGTGGAATAGATACTTATCTATTTTGACGTCGAGCAAGTAAGGTAGATCTCCATAATTACGATAAAACAGCTGCTTTGCTTCATCGTCCCACTGGGTCCATATTCTCTTCAACTCCTGAAGCTCATTTTGCGTGACACTGATGCGAGCGAAATCCCGTAGTTCTGACACATACCCCTCAGCCAAGCTATCTCCTTTCTCTAATTGGCTTTGCTCTGACCATATACGAACGACTGCATTGTCTTCCACTTTATCAAGGAATTTGTTCTCCATAACCAGCTTTCTAACTTCAAAAACTGACCGTGAATCGATACCTCTCTAAATATGAAATGATATGCACAAGAATGAAATACAACAAGTTAGTACCACATAATAAAATATAAAGCAAGTAAAACGAACACTTATCTGGGTAACTACTAAAGTTTGGCATAGCTCTACCTAAGGTGGGTTCTTAGGGTTTACTATATGCAGTTTAGTTCTAAAGTTGAGGTACTCGAACCAGCAGATTTCTCAATCCTCACCCATTATAGGCTCATACAGACTGAGTTCGATTCAGGGGAATACATTTCCCTATGGCCATATGGAAGTGAAAACTTCACGAAGACATAGGTACAGATGTATCCCGAAAGCAATCCACTAGCCCATGCGGAGGTGAAAACCTCACGAAGGCATAGCTTCTTGCTCCCACTTAAGGGTATGACCACAACGGTCATGCAATGTAATGCAGATATTTTAAAACCACATGCAGTAAAAATGATGATGATTTTTCAAATCAGAAGTTCAAATTTGGACAAAAGGACATGAAATTATCGACTTTACGGCTTGACTCTCTTATTGGTACCTAATCAATAACATCATGTCCTAATGTTGCCAATTTGAAAAATTTTAAAATAAGATCCTTTTATTAGAAAAAAACTAAGGCTTGCCTTTCTCAAAGAAATAAAATACTATACCCAGTAAGTTAGGATATAGCGCCTCATAACTTCGGAACTAGACACGTCTTTATTTTAGAAAATTCCTACCTCGAGACACAAAACTAGGGGTGAGTATTCAATCGAGTCGAGTCGAATCGAGTAAAAAATTTTCGAGTTAGTCGAGTTAACAAATCCTATTTTAGCAACTGAACTCAATTTGAATTTTTTTTCGAATCGAATCGAATCGAGTCAAAAAATTTCGAGTCAAATCTAGTCGAGTTAACGAATCCTATTATTTATACTTAATGTTGCGATTAGATGGACCGATTATTTAACTAGTAGACGAAGTACAATATTATTTAACTACATAAACAATATAATGATTTTGCCTCTTAGTAAACATTTATCAAAACGACGTAGTTTTACCTTTTAACTTAATTATTTTGAATTTTAACTTTTAAAAAAGTAAACATTTATCAAAATGACGTAGTTTTGTCTTTTCTTATTCGGATTTTCGGATAACTCGAATTGTATAATTCATATTCGAGTTATATCGAAAAACTTAATTTTTATTCGAGTTGATCCGAATAACTTGATTAACTCAAATAACTCAAACTATTTAATTCAAAATTTGAAAGTTTTATCGAGTTTTTCAAATCGAATCGGATTTTGCTCACCCCCTACACAAAACATCATATCCAGTAAGTTAGGACACAACGTTTTGAATTCCCAAGAATAAGTTTTTGATTTGAAATTGGTAAGTTTCAGTTTTAAAAGAGAAGGGATGTCTAATACCTTAAGTTCTAAGAGAAAAATCGAAACCCAATAAGTTAGGGCACAATTTTTCTCGAAGTCCCCAAATATCACATATCACCGTAAAAATATTTGAATAAAATGTGTCGAAACCATCCTTTTTTGAAAAGGCAGGAATCGAACTTGGGTTTTGAAAATAAAAACGGGAGTCGCCACCGACCTTTTATTAGGTGTGATCAGATCACCTTTGTTTTAATAAAACATTTTGATTTACTAAAACAGTGTGTTTGGTCCACAAAATTTGAGAAAAGGGTTCGGGAGTCGGTTACGTGCGAGGAAGGGTTAGCACCGTCGTCACGCCCAAAATTGGTACCAAATTGATTAATCAATGTCCTTATATCGAAAGTTGGAAATTGTAAAAAGATTTTTTGAAAATATGATCCCTTTAAAGGTATTTGAATTTTCTCGAATTGAATAGCGAGATTTTCTCGTTTCGAGAGAGTAAAATATCACATCCAGTACATAGGACACAACGACTTTAATTCTCGAATCCAAGGTCATCTCTTAATTCCCGAGACTTATGCATAAAACTATCAAAAGGATATTCGAACTTTGGTGAAGCGAGAAACCGAAACCCAACACGTAGGGCACGATCCCTCGGGTCTCCAAGCATAGAATATTGCCTCATTTTGAAAGATTTTTGAGTTTCGAATAATAGTGAATACAACATGTAAAAACATACATTTATTTTGCTTCAAAGTGGGATATGACGATCTAAATTAAAGAAAGTTAAGGTTTAATGCACAACATGATGGCATGAAATAAAAATATACTATGAGCATAGAATAATGACACATGAATAAGACATTACGCGAGTGAATGACAATAATAATGTGAAAATACAGATAAATGAGTCGCAGCACAGGCAATAGCAATAATTTCCCAACATACGCCATCCAACTACTAATATTGATGAGTATATATACAGGTCATAGCACGATGATAGAAATAACAATAATAAAATAATAGTAGTATAATGATGATAAGATAATAATAATAAGATAACAGTAATAATAACACCAAAATATGTACAATAAATAATAATATAAATATAGTGATACTAATAACAATAATAATAATACGTATTAATATAGATGTGGTAAAAATAATATAATAATAATATTAGTAGTAATACGCGATATATACAACATACAAGTATGAATATAATAATAACAATAATGAAATTAGTATATACGAATAATGGTGCAATAATAATAATAATGACGACAATAATGCAAAATATATACAAGATAATAATGTAGTAATAATCATAGTAGAAATACTAAAATAATGACATAGTAATGATAATAATAATAATAATAGAAAATATATACAATATACTAATATAAATATAATAATGATAATAGTAATAGTGATGATAAAAAATAAAATGATAATAATAAAAAAATAATAAGACAACACTAATAAAATAAGAAATAATAGCACAAAAAAAATAAAAAGGATAACATAGGTACATGACGAAATAGCTTAAAGGAATGGTATGTAATACCATATAAAATAAACAATGTGAACAAATTTATAATAAGTAAAATAAAAACAGTTTGCTATTGTGGGGTTAAGGATCAAATTAAAAAAGGTAAAAAGAAAAGGCCAAATCAAAAATAAAAAGTAAAGCCTGATCAAAAGGTACTGCAAAAGGGAGGGACCAGAAGAGTAAATCACCCTTTTAAGGTAGGAATGCGCAGATTCCTACCCCCTCAGGCAGCTTTTTCGTTTAATGCTTTAAACCCACTTTTTATTTCTTCACCCATTTCAATCTCTGTTCTAAGAAAACCAGAACTTTAAAACTTCTCCTCCCCCTTTTGGCATCCGACGATCGGGCTTCCTCTATCTGTCGCACCACCGTGCCACCACCGTATCGGTGGCCGGTGATGCCCAAAGTCGGGCCTTTTGGCCCTTTCCCAATCCCCCTTTGTAACCCCGAGAGCCCAAGGGAAGAAACCCCGTTTTTTTCGCTCTCGATCTAGTTTCGACGACGGGAACGAAGCCCCGACGACGCGCTCCGAGAATCGGGTATGGCCTTTTCGCTTTTTATTCGTTTTGTGATTGATGTTTATGTTAAGCTTAACAAGGCAGTAGGTAAAGAAAAAAAAAGGGTAAAAAACAACGGCAAACAACAGAGAATGAAAAAGAACCGATTGAGAATCAACCTTCTAAAATTTCTTGCTATTCTTTTATTGCTCGTTTCGCTCTCTGCTTTTTTTATTTCTGAAATTTTGTAAAAAACGGAAGAAGCCTACAATTGTTTGCTTCGGTTCATATAACCGATTTACAAAAGATTCTTTTTCATTTTTAATCTGCTATGCTTGTCGTTTTCTCCTTCGTTTTTTGTGTTGTCGCGCGTGTTTGCTTGTTGTTGCAGATGGTACAGTGTCAGAGGCGTGCAAAAGGAGATGTCAGAGGCGTGCGAGAGGCCTAGCATGGGTGGTGGCCAGTGGTCAGATGGAGGGTCGGATACTGGATGGAGTGGCTGCTGGAAGATTTTGGTATTGGGATGATAAACTAGGCTAGGTTTTTTTTTAATTTGGGCTGTTGTTTTTTTTGGTTTAATTTTGTAAATGGACTTCTGATAGACTGTTTATTATTATTGGATTTGGGCCTGGGTTTGGGTTTCAGTTAAAGGCCCGGGCAAAATATGGTTATTACAGCTGCCCCTCTTTGCTCATTGTCATGAAACGAGAATAGAGCAAAGATAATAGAAGAACCAATTTTGCCCGGTCTCTGCCAAGCATCGATTCTTCGGGTGCTTTTCTTTGCCAGGTAGCTTCAACCTCCACTATAACTTGTTGCTTCGCTCCACTCTTCTGCTACTTCTGAGAGAGAGGGCTTGTAGCTCCAATATGCTTTATTGTTTTGTCATTTTTGTGATCTTTGGCCTATTCCATTGTTGGTTAAGGCAACATGACTATGGTTTAAATCGCATTCCACTATTGTTTAGGGATAATGTTCGCCTTCGATCTCGTCTCACCACTGTTTATGGTGACAAAATCTACAATCTTCAACCTCTTCCACCGTTGGTTAGTGGCAATATAACGATCTTCAACCCATTCCATCGCTGTTCGATGGTAATAGGACCATTTTCAACCCGTTCCACCGCTGTTTAGTGGTAACCGGACCATCTTCAACCTATTCCACTGCTATTCAATGGCAACAGGATAATCTTCAACCCGTTCCACTGCTGTTTAGTGGCAACAAGACAATCTTCAACCTATTCCACTGCTATTCAATGGCAATAGGATAATCTTCAACCCGTTCTACCGCTGTTTAGTGGCAACAGGACAATCTTCGACCCATTCCACCGCTGTTCGATGGAATAGGATAATCTTCGACCCATTCCACCGCTGTTCGATGGTAATAGGATAATCTTTAACCCATTCCACCGCTGTTCGATGGTAATAGGATAATCTTCGACCCATTCCACCGCTGTTCGATGGTAATAGGATAATCTTCAACCCATTCCACCGCTGTTCGATGGTAATAGGATAATCTTCGACCCATTCCACCGCTGTTCGATGGTAATAGGATAATCTTGCTAGTGCTGCTACATCGTCCACTAGGGTAAATATCCCGTAGACTTTTTAATTTGCTTCCTTCAACCTTCAGGAAGACTTCTATCTTCAATCTGCTCCATATCATCTCTATGGAACAAAATTTGAACTCGCCATATTATTCTTTGAGGAACCTATCCTGCAGAATGTGCTTATGCTTAAACAAATGATGAGGATGCTATGACCGGAATGACTCAAATGCTCCTGATTATGGTCGACATTTGCATGAATGCAGAATGTTATGAAAACAATGATTAGGGTGCAATGATCAGAATGAATCGAATGCCCCTAAATAGAGGTGTTTTGCATGAATATAGAATTTCATGAGAATGATCCCCTTCTAACAGTTTAAGGTGGTCATCGTTGATGTCTTATGCTACAATTTTGTTTAGCTAATATTTATGATGGAAAATCCAGGAGAACAAATATTTTGCTCAACAAATTTGCCCCACTGTAACTTCAGGGTTCACCTCATTGTGACCTAGAGGTATAGGATCTAAGCCCTTTCATTCGTCCCGAAGCAGTTTCAAACCGTAGGATTTGTTTCTTCTTCAACCCATCTCATTGCTGTTTGAGGGTACAAGATCTGTATTCTTCCATCTATTGATCACCCTTCGGGTGTCCCAACCAGATGTGTATGCATAATGCTCGCATAAATGCAGAATATCATTTCCTTTCGACAATGATTCCAATTCTGCACTTGGGTTAACAGTGCCCATTTCATCAGGATTGTATCACTAGCTCAGTACCTTGTCCCTTTGTTCAGTCGCTATTTTGGCAAAGATCTGAAGAGATAACCTTAGTTTGGACTCATTCTGTTTCCAACCCATAAGCTTGGTGAATTCTAAACAATAATCCTGTTTCAGACTCCTGTATTGTTTAGACGTTCCAGAGTAATATGCAAAACTTCTTTCATGAAAGTATTATTAGTCCCATAATCATTATTTCAATACAAAATGCTTGAAAAGGATCATAGTGATGGACGAAATGGAAATTTATTGGGGGCATAGCTCGCGACAAACAAGTTGATCAAAGCTAGCAAATGCAAAGAAATTTATTTAGAGTGTATTTTGAAAAGACAAAGATAGCAAACTCAAAATGGGTAAGGTAGAAGCTAGGTGCCCCAGATATCGTGGCCTGAGCTTCTCTGTTCGAACTTCTTGAGGATCATTTTAAACTCAATATGTGTTTAAGGGATCTGGAGTACTCTGTCGATGCCCCAAGACGTAACATACCTCTTCATTGTTGCTTCAAGCATAGCGAGATCACTGTTTGCCCTATTTTCATCAAAATTTGAGCCGCCCTTTTCGAGTTTTCAACTCAAACCCACTTTTAGTCCCAAGGCGCCCTTTGCAGGTTTTCGCCTTTGGCCTCTCCTTTGCTGAAAATTTCCTTCTTGCTCGTTTTCTGATTTTTGATTTTTTTTCCCTTCTTTTTTCTTTCTTCCTCTCTCCTTTTTTTTGTTTTTTGTTTTTTTTGGGACAAATCCTTACCAACCATTTCGGTCGATATTCATGTTTTCCCAGCACAGGCCTTCTTCGCCGTATGAGGTCTTTCCTAGTTTGGCATTCACTTCCTTCTGAAGTCTCTTTTGCATGAGAGAATCTTCCTTCCCAAAGCCCTATCATGAAATTTTCTAAGGTAGCTCATCTGATGGCGACAGAGGATTTTGACTTCACTAGGCGAATCTTAATGAGGAAGGGGTTGCCCCGGCAGAGATCCTGGCTGACGTTTGATGAGCATAAAGGGTAAACGTAACTTCTATATGCCAATATTCACAAGTTTAGGTCATCGACACTTGTTTTGTTGCCTCTTTTTTTTTTGGACTATGACGCGGCATTTAATTTTTGACAAGACCGCACGCTTTGACATCGTGCGGTTAAATATGATCCTTTCTTCATTATTGTTAATTTTTGTTTTTGTCTTTTTTGGTCAGATGACTATCGACTTTGTAATATTGGCATACGAAGTGACCCTCACCCTCTTAGTAAAGAGATCAACATCCACGAAGATGAATTAATGCGGACCCAAAGCTTCCGAGGAGATTGGCTTGATAACGTTCATGCCCCATGTGTAGAAAAAGTGGAAGAGGCACATAAGTTCTATCCTCCTTGATTTGGCGTTCGATGCAATATTCCTTTCTGGGTGGACCAGTAGCTCGAACCTCTTGATTGGCTTAGTCCGGGTAGAATCATCAGCACGTGATCTCCAAATATCTTTATGGACTTATTCTGTGACTTCCTTAGCTTGGACAGCATACTCATGCCTCAGTAGTCCCGGTGTGATCATATGAAAATACCTTTGAACTCTTGGAGATAACTCATTGATTCCTTGCCTTGTTCCTGCGGCTAGCTAAGCTTCCATTTTCATCTCCCTTGTAGTGTTTGACACTTCGTAGGATAGGATCCGCCATTCTTAACAATTTAGGAAATAAGTTGTGGCCTTCGCCATCTCCACAGTCCTCCAATCCCTTTAGACACATATCTCATTAAAAGAGAGTTGGTAACAGTGTCGCTCATGTCATTGATATCCGGGGGACCCATTTTGGGCATAAAGGTGGAAAATTAAAAGTACGATATGAAAATGAAAAGATGTAGAGTATGAAATGCGAAGAGTGAAAATGAAGATGCATTTTATTGAAATAACAATTCTGGAAACAAACCTATTTCGCAAAAGGACTCTTGTTGCCTCTAGGCCTAAAGCAACAAGCATGTTTTGTCTATTACTCGAGATTAGCTAAAACACAGGGATCCCTTCCACAGTCCCATTGCTCAAAACACTCCAAGCATGCAAGCTCGTGGAAACTTTGATTTTTTGGTTTATTCTCTAGACACGTTATGCACGTTCCAATTCTTCGGTATCAGGTTTTGCACTGGAGCCCTGAATTGGATGCACTCCTGATCTCACACCCCCATTTATCATGGTACCCCCAATAGTTATCCTTTTAACAGCATGGTTGAGCAACGGATTTTCTGCACCAGAAGGGTCATCGAATCTTATAACTCCTACTTTGATAGACTAGTTTCTTGAAAGTGTTGCAGTCTTCTATCCAGTGACCTGTTATTCCGGCATGGTAGTCGTATTGAGCGTTCGGGTCATACCATTTGGGGTACGGGGGTTGAAACGGTTTCAAATGGTGAGGAGACACCACATATGCATCAAATAAATTTCGATAGAGCTCCTTGTATGTCATCGGGATGGGTGTGAACTGGAGCCCTTCCGTGTTAGGCTTTGGATTGGGCTCTTGTCTAAGGGGACCTTGATGACTGGTACCCATTGTCCTTGGCTGCCTTGTTGCCATTAGCTTTGAATAGCTCACGTCATGCTTACTTGTACTACCCACTTCCTTTCCCTTCTTTTTCGGGGTCCTCAATGTCCGCTCTCTCTTTTCTTTTACCTCTTCCCAAATAATCGGTTTGACTCGATCATCCTTAGGGTTAAAAAATGAGCCCGTTGCGAGGTTTGACGGGGTCGAGGTATTGATCCAGCATTGGGGTTCGATAATGATGGGTGCCCCTTGCGACTGTGTATCTGGTTGAATCAGAATATTCATCGGGGAATAGACGATTTCTTGATCATCATCCGCACCGTTGACCCCTTGGCCACTCCTTTTTTCAAATCCTCCAGCTATTAACTGGGTTAGCTGACCTATCATGTTCCTTTGCAATTCTTGCATTTGTTCCCGCATCTCTTGTTGAATTTTGGTCAATTGCTCTTGCATCCGTATTTGCATTTTCTCTATTCTTTCCAACCTTTGTTCCATGTCTTCTAGCTAACTGAAATAACTTAACTTAATTAGGGTCTTTCTACAAATTTTAATGCATGTGATACGATGTAATGCAAATGCATGCAATGCAATGCAAATGCACGAAATGCAATGCAAATGCATGTAATGTAATGCAAAAAGAAAAAGAGGCGTTGATTATGAATTCAATTCCCACTAGAAGAACTTGTCTAGAAAGTATGTTCCTCCAATAAAATGAACTGCACATACGGCCTCTTTCTCATAATCTAGGTGAAAACACTAATCCTCTTTTTCGTACCCAAATATTATGGTCGCGTCCCGTCTCTTCTAGCTCTTCATTGCTTGATCTAGGTCGTACCTCATCATTCTCCTACCTTTTGCGATGCTCATAATCTTCTGATGACTCCTGAACAATCCTTGTCGGCTTGAATCTTCAGACAAATCCTCTTCTTATTATCCTTGTCGGCTTGAATCTTCAGACAAATCCTCTTCTTCTTATCCAGATGTTATGGTCATGTTAGTAGATGCCTCTTCTAACTCTTCGCTGCCTGATCTAGGTCGTACCTCATCACTCACGTATCCTCCGTAGTGCTCATAATCTTTAGAGGGCTCCCGAACAATCCTTGTCGACTTGGATCTTCATACAATGTCTTGTTTTGTTTTTTACCTTGGCCATGTTCAGACGACCGTATTAAAATCCATTTTATCAAGTAACACATTTTCTTATGACAAATTCTTCTATTTAGCAATTAAATGCGAATCAACACCTCCTTTCTAAGATGATGCAATGCAATGCAAATGTATGGAATGAATGCAAGAAGAAAGAGAGACGCTGACTATGAATTCAATTCATTAGAATAACTTTTCTAGAAAATAAAGCTCTTTACATAAAATGGATTAAATATACGGTTTTGTCCTCATAGTCCAAGCGAAACACCAATCCCTTCCTTCGAGACCGGATATCATGGCCATGTCTTGTGAACTTTCTTCGTAAATGCTTATTCTAGCTCCTTGTAGCTTGGTTCAGGCCGTACCTCTTCACTTGTTCATCCTCTGTGATCGTTTATAAGCTTCTTA
Organism: Gossypium australe; assembly: GCA_005393395.2. Lineage (NCBI taxonomy): Eukaryota > Viridiplantae > Streptophyta > Magnoliopsida > Malvales > Malvaceae > Gossypium > Gossypium australe. The sequence continues at coordinate 36,898,509 of CM016623.1, read as the reverse complement.
ACCCAAAAAGTCAAGATCTGACGACTCTTGAATAATCATTGTTGGCTTGAATCATCGAGCGAAGTCTTGTATTCCCCTGTGGACTGTCAGCCTTCTCTTGTTGTTTACCTGGACTATATTTGAGCAACCGTATTACAATCTATTTTATCAAGAAATTCATTTTCTTATGACAAACTCCTCTATTTAGGAATCGAATATGAATCAGCACCTTCTTTCTATGATGATGCAATGCAATGCAATCAAGATAGAGGAAAACACGTTAGCACAGGAGTAATAATCGAAATAGAGCATTTATCCGGGTGGTCTCTAGGGTTCGATGTGGCTCTACCTATGGTGGGCTCTTAGGTCTCTCTACATGTGGTCGGTTCTACAGAAGGGTACCCGAACCAGCAGATTCCTCGATCCTCACCCATTATAGGCTCATATGGACCAAGTTCGGTTCAGGGGAACACATTTCCCTATGGCCATGCGGAGGTGAAAACCTCACGAAGCGCATAGGTACAGATGTGTCCCGGAAGCAGTCTACTAGCTCATGCGGAGGTGAAAACCTCACGAAAGCTTAGTTTCTCACTCCCACTTAAAGGTGTAACCACGGCGGCCATGCAATATGATGAGCAATAGTGAACTAAGTGTGGTAAAAAAAAAGAGTCATTCAAAATAAATCAATACTTCACACAAGCAAGAAATAAAACCCCTACTCGGGTGACCACTAAGGTTTGGCGTGGCTCTACCTATGGTAGGCTCTTAAAGCTTGCTATATGAGGTTCAGTTCTAAAGAAAGGTACCCGAACCAGCAAATTCCTCGATCCTCACCCATTATAGGCTCATATGGACCAAGTTCAGTTCAGGAGAACACATTTCCCTATGGCTGCACGGAGATGAAAATCTCACGAAGACATAGGTACGGATGTGTTTCGAAAGCGATCCACTATCTTGCACGGAGGTAAAAACCTCACGAAAGAGTAGCTTCTCACTCCCACTTAGAAGGGTGTGACCCAACGGCCATGCAATATGAATGCAGAAATATCCTACGAGACTCAACCTTATTACGACCCTAGCACCCGCAAAGTTGAAAACAGAGATCGAATTGAAAAATACGACCATTTTATTAATATTGATTTTGAAACATTCGAATGAATTGGAATAATCATCAAAGGCCATCTCATCTCGAAGTGTCGAAATGCCATATCCAGTAAGTTAGGACACAGCACCCCGAATTCTCGAGAGTAAGATAGGGCGCAATTCAGATCATTGTCATTTTGAAAATTCTTATCTCGAAGTAACGAGATGTCACACCCAGTAAGTTAGGGCACAACACTTTGTACTCTCGAGGATAAGCTTTTTATTTTAAATCAAGAGAAGAATGATTTTTGAAAACGATTTTCCAAATTTTGACAAAAGGACAAAAAGTAATCAATTTTATGGCCTGACTCTCTTATTTTGTCCCCAGTGGAGTCGCCAAGCTGTCGAAACCATCCTTTTTTGAAAAGGCAGGAATCGAACTTGGGTTTTGAAAATAAAAACGGGAGTCGCCACCGACCTTTTATTAGGTGTGATCAGATCACCTTTGTTTTAATAAAACATTTTGATTTACTAAAACAGTGTGTTTGGTCCACAAAATTTGAGAAAAGGGTTCGGGAGTCGGTTACGTGCGAGGAAGGGTTAGCACCGTCGTCACGCCCAAAATTGGTACCAAATTGATTAATCAATGTCCTTATGTCGAAAGTTGGAAATTGTAAAAAGATTTTTTTGAAAATATGATCCCTTTAAAGGTATTTGAATTTTCTCGAATTGAATAGCGAGATTTTCTCGTTTCGAGAGAGTAAAATATCACATCCAGTACATAGGACACAACGACTTTAATTCTCGAATCCAAGGTCATCTCTTAATTCCCGAGACTTATGCATAAAACTATCAAAAGGATATTCGAACTTTGGTGAAGCGAGAAACCGAAACCCAACACGTAGGGCACGATCCCTCGGGTCTCCAAGCATAGAATATTGCCTCATTTTGAAAGATTTTTGAGTTTCGAATAATAGTGAATACAACATGTAAAAACATACATTTATTTTGCTTCAAAGTGGGATATGACGATCTAAATTAAAGAAAGTTAAGGTTTAATGCACAACATGATGGCATGAAATAAAAATATACTATGAGCATAGAATAATGACACATGAATAAGACATACGCGAGTGAATGACAATAATAATGTGAAAATACAGATAAATGAGTCGCAGCACAGGCAATAGCAATAATTTCCCAACATACGCCATCCAACTACTAATATTGATGAGTATATATACAGGTCATAGCACGATGATAGAAATAACAATAATAAAATAATAGTAGTATAATGATGATAAGATAATAATAATAAGATAACAGTAATAATAACACCAAAATATGTACAATAAATAATAATATAAATATAGTGATACTAATAACAATAATAATAATACGTATTAATATAGATGTGGTAAAAATAATATAATAATAATATTAGTAGTAATACGCGATATATACAACATACGAGTATGAATATAATAATAACAATAATGAAATTAGTATATACGAATAATGGTGCAATAATAATAATAATGACGACAATAATGCAAAATATATACAAGATAATAATGTAGTAATAATCATAGTAGAAATACTAAAATAATGACATAGTAATGATAATAATAATAATAATAGAAAATATATACAATATACTAATATAAATATAATAATGATAATAGTAATAGTGATGATAAAAAATAAAATGATAATAATAAAAATAATAAGACAACACTAATAAAATAAGAAATAATAGCACAAAAAAATAAAAAGGATAACATAGGTACATGACGAAATAGCTTAAAAGAATGGTATGTAATACCATATAAAATAAACAATGTGAACAAATTTATAATAAGTAAAATAAAAACAGTTTGCTATTGTGGGGTTAAGGATCAAATTAAAAAAGGTAAAAAGAAAAGGCCAAATCAAAAATAAAAAGTAAAGCCTGATCAAAAGGTACTGCAAAAGGGAGGGACCAGAAGAGTAAATCACCCTTTTAAGGTAGGAATGCGCAGATTCCTACCCCCTCAGGCAGCTTTTTCGTTTAATGCTTTAAACCCACTTTTTATTTCTTCACCCATTTCAATCTCTGTTCTAAGAAAACCAGAACTTTAAAACTTCTCCTCCCCCTTTTGGCATCCGATGATCGGGCTTCCTCTATCGGTCGCACCACCGTGCCACCACCGTATCGGTGGCCGGTGATGCCCAAAGTCGGGCCTTTTGGCCCTTTCCCAATCCCCCTTTGTAACCCCGAGAGCCCAAGGGAAGAAACCCCATTTTTTTCGCTCTCGATCTAGTTTCGACGACGGGAACGAAGCCCCGACGACGCGCTCCGAGAATCGGGTATGGCCTCTTCGCTTTTTATTCGTTTTGTGATTGATGTTTATGTTAAGCTTAACAAGGCAGTAGGTAAAGAAAAATAAAAAGGGTAAAAAACAACGGCAAACAACAGAGAATGAAAAAGAACCGATTGAGAATCAACCTTCTAAAATTTCTTGCTATTCTTTTATTGCTCGTTTCGCTCTCTGCTTTTTTTATTTCTGAAATTTTGTAAAAAACGGAAGAAGCCTACAATTGTTTGCTTCGGTTCATATAACCGATTTACAAAAGATTCTTTTTCATTTTTAATCTGCTATGCTTGTCGTTTTCTCCTTCGTTTTTTGTGTTGTCGCGCGTGTTTGCTTGTTGTTGCAGATGGTACGGTGTCAGAGGCGTGCAAAAGGAGATGTCAGAGGCGTGCGAGAGGCCTAGCATGGGCGGTGGCCAGTGGTCAGATGGAGGGTCGGGGACTGGATGGAGTGGCTGCTGGAAGATTTTGGTATTGGGATGATAAACTGGGCTAGGTTTTTTTTTTAATTTGGGCTGTTGTTTTTTTTGGTTTAATTTTGTAAACTTCTGATAGACTGTTTATTATTATTGTATTTGGGCCTGGGTTTGGGTTTCAGTTAAAGGCCCGGGCAAAATATGGTTATTACAAAATGCTTTAATTTAAAAGGTATTTTAAAAAAAAATGGCCTGAGTAAGACGTTGTATGAATACATTACAATATACATGACAAATATCAGTTTATCATAACTACAAACCATATTAACAATCACTACTAATGAATAATAAAGAGTAATAAGAAATAATAAATGATGCAAACAATAGAATAATTATACTGAAGCAAAAATATAAAATTGATAGATGAATAAAATAAACAAATATGAAATATAAGGCAGTAAATAACAAATAAATATAAAGCTTTACATGCATAACAACACAGAATGAATTATTATAGATATTGCAAATTAAGATATATGGCTTTAAATAAAAATGATTTAGAATAAAAAAATGAATCATATATAAAAAACGAATTAATAATAAAATGATGTGGAGTAATAAAAAATAATATATATATATATAACTAATAAAAAGGTAAAATTTGATGGAATAAATAGCATATAACTTTAAATAAAATCACATTTAAAGTATGATAACCTATCACATATATATTTTATATAAACAATATAAATAAATATATGTTAAACAATATAAATAAGTTTTATATAAAATAAGATTTTAGAAAGTAATGTGATATAATATAATACTATATAATAAAAACGTATAATACAGTGAATAAATCATAAAAATAATATGTAATAATATTAAACCAAATAAAATAATAAATAATTTAATACATATAAGGGTAAAAAATATATACATAAATGAATTAATATAGATAATAAAGAAAATAATATAGACTATTTAATATAATAAAATAATTTAATACAATGTAAAAATATAAAATGAAATAAAAGAATAAAAAAAATAAAACAAAGAAAACAGGGGTTAAACAACAATTAAAACAGATTAAAAGGATTAAATCAGAACACGCCTTAATCCACAGGGATTTATTGGGAAATTATGTCTTTTTTCAAAACGGCGTCGTAACGAATTTAGCCCTTAATACAGCCCAAGGGACTAAATTGAAATGTAAATAAATTTTTAAGGCCAAATTAAAAAATAAAAACAAGGAAATTAATAGAAATTAAAAAAATAAAATGCGGGAGGACTAAAATGGCAATTAGACCATTCATAAAAAATGCGCGGATCCTTCCCGGGTTTTCGGGTCAACGCGCGGATCCCCTAGCCCTGAACAACGTCGTTTTGTGCTTATTTGATTAAGCAAAAACGGCGCCGTTTTCACATTGTTATATAGGTTTAAAAAATGGCTAAAAATCATTTTTAAAACTGTTTTTTTTTTTTAAAAACTTCAGAAAAACGCTCTGAAATCCTCCCTCCTCTGTTCTGAGTTGGTCACCGGATCTCCGAGCTACGCGCCTCCGTGGCCGGTGGCCGGAAACTTCATTTCTCAGGCGCGAATCAAAAAGTAAAGTTTCTTTTCTCTGTTTTCGTATTTTTTATATATATAGAAATATACATGCATGAAAAATAAAAAGAATGCGAAAATAAAATCACCTCTGTATTGCAAAAGATTTGGTTTTTTATTTCTCTATTTTTATGTATATTCTCTGTATCTTGTTTTTCTGTGTGTATCTTCATGTCCATGTTACAAAGTAAATCAGGCTTTTATAGCATTGAAAATAAAAATAAAAAAGGAAAACATTTGTTCCTGCCATTTTTGTTTCTATCTTCTTTCCTTTCTTGTGCAGGAAAATGGCGCTGATCTTGGTGGCGGAGTGATTCGGGCGTGAATCACGACGCGATCGAAGGCCAGACGAGGCTTGTAGCGCGAGGGTTTCAGGAAACCCTAGGTTTCCTGACTTCGTTTAGTCATTGGGCCATTTTGATTTTGGGCTTGGTTGGGTCTGGGTAGGTTAGGTCTACTAAGTTGGGTCTGTTTAGTTTTGGGTCTCGGGTTTTAGGTATTGGGTTTAAGTCTGTTGGGCTAGTCTGGGTCTGGGTAGGATTTGCTTAGGTTTAATTTTGGACCATTAAATTGGGCTTGTAATTGGTCTTGTACTGGACTGTAAAAAAAATGGACATTTGTATTTATATATTTTTTTTATTTTGTTTTTTCTGAATAAAATGGGCCCGGGCAAAATGGGCTGACTACAATACAAACTCTAAATCAATTCAAATTAAATTTAAATATAGTGTATTTTGAACCAAAAATGATATTAAATTTAATATGAACTGAAAGTTTGTATCATTATTTAAAAATTATTTTATATTAATATTTTATATACTTTATAATTTGTATATATAATTAATTTGATTTAAGAAAAACTTGTTCAAAATTGATATAATATAGATCAAAGAAATGACTCAAAGTTTGGAAAGACCTTTTTACCATTCATGGACTAAATAACATATTGTTTGAATTTATGGAAATTTTTATTTTTTAAAATTATTTTTATTTTATTTTTAAAGAATTGTTAAATTTTCACAGTTTTTTTTATATTTTTATTGGAAATAGAAAGCTTTTAAGTTTAAAAATATCTTGTTTTAAAGAGGAAGGATAAAAATGAAACTCTAAATGTTGAAGAATAAAAAAGTTATATTATCTTTTTTATAACAGCCACGTCTACAAGTGTAATGGCATAATTGAGAAAGAGACCAAATTTTTAAATAGAAAAGAGTATTCTGATCCTGTCTTAGGGATTAAATTTTAAATTTTGAAATAATACAAAAACCTTTCGGCATTTAAACCATTTGAATACCAATCTCTTCTTTCAAAGTTAAGTTCCGCGCACATCCTTAAGAAAGTTTTTTATTTTTATTTTTATTCACTTCACCTCTCTATGTCCGGAAAACAATATAAGATTATGGATGAAAAATAAAAAGAAAAAAGAAAAAATAAAGTTAACAAGGTTAACTTTTCCTTTGAAATGTAGCATTATATATTTTTTAGGTTAAATTCTACTATCAGTCCTTGTGTTTTGCAAAAGTTATAAATTTATTTTCCATATTTCAATTTGATTATTTTTAATCCTCGTAGTTTTTTAAATTTTAAAATTTCAGTCTTCACCGAAGAATAACGGTTAAATTTATTAAGTTAAGTTCTACTATTTCCAAAATATGATATGACAAACATATTATCATATTACTCACTAAAAATCCAATTAATGGATTAATGCCCGTCATTTACATCAAGATTGAAATTTCAAAATTTGGAAAAAGTATAGGGGCTTAGAACAATCAAATTAAAGAATATGGACTAAGGGTGGGTTTGGATGGGCGGTGCGTTTACTTGCGGTTAGTGTAAAAACAATAGTGGCGGATACCGTAGTGTGAGACAAAAAGTAAGCTAAACGCCGCACCGCACTCAATCGCCCTTCCAAACCCACCCTAAATCTACAACTTTATGCATAGTGCATGACTAGTGATTGAATTTAATCAAATTGATTTAATTGTTACTATTTGGATCAGGACTAAAATTTTAAATTTTTAAAAAAGTAGGAGACTAAACTTAATCAAATTAATATAGACGGATCCAAACTTTCACAATGGTGAAATCTAACCTTTTATTTATATATTTGTAACATCCTAAACGTGGGCCTGCGCATTAAGGTGATAGTTTAATATGTTAAATTGAGATTCTAAGGATCGGGCTGACTTTTTGATTAAATATGTGGATTAGGGTTTAAATTAGTGCTCTGGGTATTTTAAAGTGATATATTGGGCTTTAAAAATTTGGGTTAGGTGGCTAATACATGGTGTTAGCTTATAATTTAAGTAGATAGTTAATTAAGTGACAAGCTGGGCTTGTAGCCCAAAGATTTGAGGAGCTTTAAGTGGGCATAAGGTGGCGTCATAAGGGGGGAGGAGTTTAGGCCAAGTGAGGGCTACTTAGAGCCCAAGCTTTGGGTTAAAAATTCGGCACCTAGGAGCCTTAGGAGTGGACGGCACACTAGCTACAAAATAGGGATTTTAATTCTTTTATTTTCTTGATAAATAGGAAGATAATGAAGAGAAAGATGAGGGCTATTTTTTTGAGGAGATAAGGATTTGGTTATCAGGTGAGATAAAGGCTATCAGGAGAAGGGAAGAGTTGGCCGAAATTCCAACTCTGTGTGTGGATGATATGCCGAAATTTCTCTATAAATAGGGAGTAGTATTCTTCAATTTCAGTATTTTGAAACCCTATTCTTCTCTCATTCTCTGCCGAAATTTCCAAGCCTTCTCTACAATTTCTCTTTTTCTTTTTCTAAAAGCCGAATTCCTTTTGTTTATACTCTCATCTCCCATAAGCCGAATCTACAAGGGTGGTTTTGTTTTCCCGAAGGTGCACAATAGCCGAATACTCCTCTTTAATCTGGTGAGTTTCGGGATTTTGTTTCTTTGCGATTTCCCTATTTTTTTTTTGTCAAGATCTAAACTGAATCCTTTGTTCCAAGGGCCTGTCGACTTCACTCTTTAATCTTAGAAGCCGAATTCTGAGATCTGTAGTGCTGTTTTGTGGTAAAGTCGAAGGTAAGGAGGTGACGTTTCCTAGGGATTTTCGGGATTCGATAAATAAGGCTCTACGCTAAGGATAGTAGATTTTCGCGGTAACCAGGTGTGTAATACCTCCCCACCATCTAGATCTGCCTATTATTGTATGTTCATATGTTTTATATGTTATGATAAATGCTGAAATCTCGGTTTATTGATGAAAACCCAATGAGGGTAAAAGCGGATCCCCAGGTTAGTAAATAATCTGTTTAAATGATATAAGTAAAATGCTTGTGTGTGATTGCATGGGTTGGGTTGATGAAAGGAGGAAGTCATACGTTATATATGAAGCGGCTAATGCCGTGAACTGTTATACGGGCTTCGGCCATTAAATGTTATACGGGCTTCGGCCATTATATGTTATAAGGGCTTCGGCCATCATATGTGGATGAGCAGCATGACTGCCATCATGGTGTGTAGCGGTGTGGGTCGATTGTAGAAATCCCCAATGGTGTGAACGGTTGGTACGGGGGTGCGTAGCGGATGGAAACCTAGGCAAATGGGTTGGGCCTTGCATATTATTTGTTATTAATTTTTATTATGATTATTACATTGTTTGTTTTGTTTAATGGGCTTAAGGCCCAAACTCTAGTGGTGCATGAGGGTTGCACACTGAGTCTCGCGACTCACCCTTTTAATTAACATCTCAGGTGATACCTAGTGCTTCGGATCGAGCTGGAGAGGAACGCAAGGTGGCCATGCAGAAGAATATGTAGATTTGGCAAAAAGAGACTCAAGTTTTATTTTATATTTTTAATTAATGGACTTCAAATCTCGTTGTAATAAGGCCATGGGCCACTAGATTATATTATGTTATACTATGGGCTTTTATTACTTTTAGTCATTTAAATTTTTATTTTAATTAAACTAAGGCATGTAATTAAGTTTGGATTTTATTTTACAAAGGCATATTCTATATAAAATATATTTGGGTTTTTTCTGAAAATACGACATGTTTGACAAATTTTTTTCTTAGTGACATACCAGATCCGGTTGTAGTGTTTGGGCCGGGTTTGAGGTGTTACAATATTTGTCAAAATGTATTGATGGGGTTAAGGCAAATTTGGCTAGATTTTTGGTGATTCAATTTTGATTTGGAGTGATTTGATAAGTTTTAGATAAATAGACTCATTTTAATAACCTAATAACAATAAATTAAATTTAAAAAAAGAAAAACAGTTATGATTGTATATTAAATTTGGAAAACCACGAGTAATAGATTTCAAAGCTAAGGTATATGGAAATGAGATTAGATTAGAAATTAAATGTTGTGAGTTGCATTTAATATAAGTTTAGGATTTGATTTTGTATATAAAGACGAAGCACGTGCAAACAGAATATGGGGGACAGCATGGGGTTTGTGATGTTACAAACTCATCCCCAGCCACGTGCTTAGCTCATCCCACAACCTACGACTTCCATTCTATTACTTTAAAAAAAAAAACCCAATTCATAATTGTATATTATTTTTGGAAAACCACATCTAATAGATTTCAATTTTAATCATTTATAATATAGTTTTCCATCACTAACAGTTGACTCCTGCTTTTTCTTCGCTTCTTTCTCGGGCGGGAAACAATGAATACAAAATAGGATAAATTACTGTACAAGTCACCCAATTGTGGATATTTTTCTTTTTTAGTCACCTATTTATCAAAAGTTGCAAAATGATTATCCGACTATTAGTAATTTTTTTTTTTTATCATCTAACTATGAAAAGTTATTAATTAGATACTCAACTATTCATTTTTGTCACTAGTTGATTAACATAAAAATGAAAATACTTTAAAATCCAAGATGACCAAAAAAATTTATTGATAATTAAGTGCACGTTTTATAAATTTTTATAGTTAAAAGAAAATACATAATTGGATAAATACTAGTAGTTTACTCAAAAAGTGAAGAGAGAATTAAATGTTTCTTAGTATTTAAAGTATTATAGAGCTATACCCTCCAAAAAAAATATTGTTAATAGATTTATTATTATAATTTTTTAGGTGAACAATTTCTCTTTTATGCATATTATTATTATTATCGCGATTTAAGTTGGAAGAAATAATATTTGGTATATTATAAGTGAAGATTTTAAATTTTATAAACAACTTTAAATAATTATTGTCTCTTTTTAAATTTATTATATTTATATAGAAAATTTGTCAACATCATCACCTTAGTCGTGAAGTGTAAAAATTCTATTAATAATATGTAAAATATTTTCTGATTATTTTAAAATAATATTCGTGTGAAAAAGTTTATAAAAGGAATTTAAATAAAAAATCAATTTGAAATTTTAAAATAAAATATTAAAAAAGAAAAAAAAAGTTGGTTGCATATTTAAATTTGAAATTATATATTTGAATGAAGTGTTTATCAAATCTGAGTTGATGAATAATTTATATTAATATAAATAGTTGATTAATGGCATGGGATCCAATATAATGGATGACAACTCAACATTTAAAGCCTTTGTTATTTTACAACAATTTGAGATATAAACTGATTCCAAAATAAGATAATGACAAAACCCATTAAAACTCTGGTCCCCTCTTTACACCTTAATTTTAATATTATCATCTTTATTACATTAATGCTGTGTTTGATTATCAACCTAAGAAATAAAGAATTTCGGTGAAAACATATTCTGACAAAAGAGGGAAATATATAAGTTTCACATTATATTTTTAGATTTTTGTTTAATTTCAAAATAAAATACCTATTTACAAGTTGAGTCTCAGCTCAATGACATGATTTGAATATGCTGAAATATATCATAGTCCTAATTATGAGTTGGAGAAATTGAAACACCCCACACCCGGCCCACGAGCCTGGACCGGATCTGGTATGTTCCTTAAGTAAACCGGTTTTCAAATTCTTTGTTACTTAGAGAAACTTTGTAAAACTTTTAGGAAATATTGTTTTGGATTGGGCTTAGATTGGGAAACCCATTTAATTAATTTGAAGATCCAATTTTATTAAGGTGACAAAATAATTTTTAGGGTTTATTTTTAAAGAAATCATTTTTACTTATCTTTAATCAACATAGTTCGTAACATAATAATTAAAAGTAAAGCCAAAAATAAATAAAATCCATCTGGGCCTTATGGCCTTATTACATCAAATAAACCCAATAATAAAATTAAAGATACTAAAAAGTAATAAAGTCCAAATTAAATAAATTCTTCAAATGGATGCATGGCCACCTCAAGGTCTACCGTCCCGGTCCGTTACTGTTCATCATCTGAAAATAGTTCCCACAACGGGGGGAGTCAACAGACTCAATGTGTACACAACATTAACATTCAACAAATCAGGCATACATGTTCATATCAAATTCATGTTCATATAAAATAAATGATGCAACCCAAACCCAAACCTAAAGGTCCATCCGCTACACACCACCCGTACCTGCCAATCACACCGTGGGGACTACTAAGTCAACCCTCCATCCGCTACACACCATCGAAGGCAGTCGCTGCAGTCGACGTGCTCATCGCCCATATAATTTGTGTCATTAGACACCATATTCAAATAATGTAACCGAAGTTACCAAATTCAGATAATGTAACCGGAGTTACCATATTCAAATTTTGTGACCGTAGTCACCATATTCCGTTGGTGAGACCGAAGTCAACACCTTCTTCCCCTTTCACATAGATCCCGTATGCCCCATAAATTTTATATCATGCATAACATACTTAATTTCTTATTATTCACATGTTAAAATATAACATATTCGTAGTCCTATCGAAAGTAGGAAACGTACCTGGGTACTCTTACCACATTTGTGGTACTTAGCCACATTCACATTCTTATGCATATTCATATATTAAAAATAATTGCCATATGATATATCGAAAATTAATGTGAGTACACACCTGATTGGCTTAATAGATTCCTTGAAATCCCGAAGAACGATCTACTGATCTAGATCTTTGACTCCTATATTCGGCCATTCAATAAAACATATTAACAAACCTGTTTGGCTTAAAAACCAAATCCTAGTAGGATTTGTATTACTTACCTTGTTGCCGAATAGGATGATCAAGTCCCAAAAATTTGCTAGTATTCTTTTTCCTTGAAATCGGCTATCACTAGACATGTAACCAGGTCAGTTTCCGGCTTTTGAAATAATGGAAAATAATTCTAAATACCAAAATTAAGCCTTGGCCGAATATCACTTACCATACAAATTCCAAATCTGAAGAGGATTCCTTGCCCTATATGTCTGTCGAAATCTTCATGTTAGATCTAATCTAACATATACATCATAACCCTTAATCAAATAAATTTATCTTACCTTAGATCCTTGATCCTTGTATTCGACAGTTGTAGAAACCCTTTTGATGTTGTAGTTGATTGCTCCTTTACTTAGAATCAACAAAGATTCGGCTTTGACAGTAGAAACAGAGAAGAAAATAGAAGAAAAGAAGATGGATCTTGCTTAAAGAAAAATTCAGCAGAGAGGGGGAGAGAGCTAGGAAAATTTCGGCAAAGAGGAAGCAAAAGTGAATGAGTAGCCCTCCTGCCCTCCTTTTATAGCCAAAGTTATCAGCCTAGGAGTCCCTTACTTGGCCACCACTCCTCTTTTTGATAATATTATCTCTTTTATTTAAAAGATAAAATCCTTTAATCCATCAATTATCTCCTCAATTATCTTAAAAGAAAATCCTTTATTTATCACTTATTATTCAAATATTTATGCAAATAAAACTCTTCCTTTTCTAGAAACCCATGCTGTCCACCTCAGCCTTCTGGAAGCAAAAATAAAACTTATTTATTTGCTTCTCAAGTGACTCGAACTCAGGCCTATTTCCCTGCATGTGACGCCATCTCCTTAGGCCCTAAGTGGCATCTTCAGGCCACTTTTCCAAGCCTGTTTGTGTGTCAAACTTCTCCAACTTTTTCTTTTAAGGCCCTCTAGCCCTTATTTCCTATTTTGAACTTTAAAATTTGACATTTCGGCATCATTTCTAAGTTTTCTAAAATTTTCGATTGGCTCTGTAACTTGCCATTTTTCTTACATTTCCAAGTTTCCAGAAATGTTTACTTTCCATTTTTGAATCATTTCAAAAAATGTTCAGGTTTTCAAAAATGTTCAGGTTTCCAAAATGTTCAAGTTTCCAAAATGTTCAAGTTTCCAAAAATGTTCATTTCCATTTCCATTTCTATTTCTAGGTTTCCAAAAATATCAAAAATTTATTCGTAGTACTTGAGACTTGACATTTCGTACAATTAAACTGAAAATGCATAGGCCCTATTCAGGATGTTACAGAAATACTATAATTAATTTTAAACATTATGTTCAATATATATATATAATCCAACCTAGAGATTGTTTTTTAAAAAGTAAAATAAAATACTATTTTTTAACTTTACTAAACAAGGAGTGAAGAGAAAACTTGCCTCTGTTTGGTCTTAAAAAAGACAAGTCATTTTCATTTTGTCTTCTTGAAAAAGAAAACGTGCTTGTTTGAAAATTTTTAAAAAAATTTAAATTTGAAAATAAAAATATATGGAAAATTAGAAAATGATATTTTCATTTTTTAACTAAAAATACTTTATGAAAATGAAAAAGTTAAAAATAAGAGTTTTTTTTTATGTAAATAAAATTTAAATATCAAATATGTAGTACGGTTGGAGTGATATAGATATAGGATCATCTTAAAAAAATTATTTATCATGCTTTCGTTATAATAAAAAAAAAAGCGTGTTTTATTTTAATTTTTGAAACTAATTTTATTTCTGTTTATCAAGCATATTTTTTAATTTTAAAAATACTTTCAGAAACCAAACATTTTACTTTTTATCACTATTTTTCATCTCTCCTATGATTTATTTCTTTCCTCTTTTAATTTGCATATTTTTAATTTTCTTTACAGCACTTACCTTTTTTTTTATATTTAAATATGTCATATAGAATGATTTACATAAAATCAAATTTCACAAATATTATTTCTCATAGTAATCAAGTATAATGTAACTGTCATCACATTCAATCCAAAAAAATCAATAAAGCAAATTCAGATACACGTATGAGTGGTTTTAGCCGTCTTAATTGACCTAACAATACAAAGGTGGGACACTTTTACATTCCTTTTCAGTTTACGCATAGCCACAACTGAAATTAATAAATAATTATTCATATAATATATAAAACTGATTTTTATGTCATATTATTACAACTTATTCGTTTAAACTTTAAAGTGCCCTACAAGAATAAAAGAATTTGGGTAAAAATATCAGTTCAAAAAATAAATTTAGACAATAAATAAGACCCGTTTTCTAAATAGGTCAGTCATCTAGTAAGATTTTTTGGCTCAGGCCGAATTAGCTGTTTTGTTACTATTTTATTGTTTTTATTTGAATATTATATAACCTTTATTTTATTATTAATTTTGTTACTATTTTGAAGGCATTTATTTACTAAATTACAATATAATGTTATTTAAGGGCTTTTTACCCAAATAATATTAAAAATAATTAATTAATTACGAAAAAAGTATCGAAAATAGACATTTCCTATATTGTTATAACTGTGCCGCATGACATATTGGTGTCACCAAACTAAAATGTGATGATCTAAAAACTCCAGAGACCTTATATGTAAATTTCTCGTTTTAATTAGGTGCTAAGAAACACTTCAAAGGGAGCTTAAATTTCTCGTTTTAATTAGGTGCTAAGAAACACTTCAAAGGGAGCTTGACAGTATGGCGACACCAAACTTTAAAAGAATAAATTTCTCCCTAAACCCCCCTTATTTATTATTATTTTTTATCATCTTTTAACACCAAAAATAGATTTGCCTTTTATTAATTAGTCTAAAAAAAGTTTTTCTATCAAAAAGTATTTTTTGCAAGTAAGTCGATTCCAACTAAAAATAAATTTTATTTAATTTTAAAAAAATATTTTTAATTTTATTATCAATTTGATTTACGGACTCGGTATAAATTAATTATAAAAGCTTTAAAAAATTCTTATTATGTATAAATTATAATTATTAGTTAAATTTATAGTTTCCAATTATGTCAAACATAATTTGAACAATAAAAATATTTTTTGAAAAATAAATAAAATTTAATTTGAGTTGGAATTGGCTTACTTATAAAAATACTTTTTGGTAGAAAAACATTTTAGACGAATTGATTAAAGGTCAATCTATTTTTGGTGTTAAAAGAGAATAAAAATTAATAATAAATAAGGGGTTTAGGGCGAATTTAACCTTTTAAAACTTTGGTGACGCCATACTGTCAGCGGCACCCTTCGTGCGTTTTTTCAGTTGCCAATTAAAAAGGAAAATTTCATATAAGGTCCCTAGAGTTTTTAGATCATTACATTTTAGTCTAGTGCTGCCAATATGTTAGGCGGCACTGTCAGAACACTATAGCAAATGACTATTTTCATAATTATTCAGTTTTCTATACCTTTTTCGTAGTTAATTAATTTTTTACGTGGGTAAAAAACCCGATTATTTAATGTATTTTCAATTTTTTGGAAAATATTTATTTTAATGTTTTTAGTGAATTGATGTATTATATGTTTTAAATTGCTTTTGTATAAAAAAATAATCTAAGAAAATTAATACTAGTGAGCTAGGTAAGGCTCAGACTTGACATTTTTAATCTCGGTCAGGCCTAAGCAGAATTTTAGGCTCATTTTCAACCCAAACCTTAGAAAATGGGCCTAAAATTTTACATCGGTCAGGCCCAAACCCAACCCAGCCTGACCCGTAATCAAATCTACATATGATACACAAATATGATAGTACGTATCAATTAAATTATAATATATTTAATTTTTAAAATTAGAAATACTAGAAAATAAAAACTAATATTAATGTTAAATCTTTATAATTTATAACATCATCAATATAAGCTAAAAATAATAAAAATAGTATTTAAAAAAATTGAATTAATTACTATTTTTGATAATATATTTAAAGTCAAAGAATGATGATATATTATTAAAATTTTTCAAAGAGAATAGCAGTTGATTATTAAAAATATTATAAGTATAATGTTAATTTAAAATTAATAAATTTGATGCTAAAATTTTTAAATAAACATTAACAAATGCTAGTGTTATTCATTTATGGATTATATAGTAATACTTAATTTATTATTGTGTTATTATAAATGTATAATTTTGAATAAGGTTGTGTAAATATAAAATGTTAAAATTATATTATTTATTTTTAATTATGTTTATTGAATATTATGTGTTAGAAAACTACTTAAACAAATTATTTAAAATTACAGAATATATCTTTTAATATGTATTACTTAAAATTTAATTTAGTATATGTTTAGTTAAAATTAAAAATTTATTTCTTAATATTTAAATATAATAAAATTTATAAATTAATTAATTGAAGATCAAAATATTCATATTAATTTCATAATTTTACGAAAAAATAAGTCGAAATATTATAGAACTGAAAATAAATTTATTAAGTTATTTGTGAATTAAAAATAATTATAGAACTGTGGAATTAAATTACTAAATAGAAAAAAGGTAGGAGGTTTTATAAAAACTTGGGTGAAGTTTATATTGCAAATAACTTACCCGTTTATCTATTGTATCACTTCTTAGTATTTTAACCATGCCCATAAAGCTTTAATTAGTTTTTTTTTTTTAATAAAAAAACTTATTATGGTGTGTGTAAAGGGAATAATTATAAATGAAAAAAAAAACGATGATAATTCGATAATGTTAATTTATTTATTCCACTAAATTCTGGGTAAAAAATAGAAATAATTTTTTGAGAAATTTTATACAAAATAAATCATAGAAATATGTGGTATAGAGGTGAAGTCAATATGTTCACATGTTAACTAATAAAACTAAAATTATGCCGAAAACATAGCTGCCACAGTCGTATTAGGGGGGCATTACGCCAATTTCTTGTTCTTTGCTTTTCTAGATTGAAATATAATTTGTTTTTCTTTAAACAATAATTATCACTCAATTTAATAATATGTATTAATTATCAATAAAATGTCATTACACTCCAGCTTAAGTTCAAATTTTGAAGACTTACAATACACAAACTTCAAGTCAAAATAAAACCCAAGTTAAAATTTACTAAAAAAGGGACTAAAAAGTTATATTAACATGACTTAAATTGAAATTTTAAACTTTTGAGAAGGCTAGAATCGCAATTGTTCCATTTAAAAGAAAGTTAAAACATTACACTCAACAAATTACATTTTGGAGGCAATAAAAATTTATGATAATACCATTCAGCCAAGTCCATTACCTGCTCTTAGCTATACCCCTGCTGAAATTTTAGAACAAATCAAATCAATTTTATTTTATAAAATTTGAGTTACAATCTCTAAATAAATCATTTGGTTCTTTCCTTAATGGAGGTTTAATACAATAATTGTCTAGACTTGATCTTAGATAGATTTGGAGAGATACATTTTTGAGGATTTTATTTAGATTTAAGGGTCTTTGAGATTTGATTTTGAATCAAAATATACTTCAAGAGTTGTTGAGACTTGATCTTAAAAATAAGTTTAAGGAGAATTTGAATCCAAAGTGTCGAAACCATTTTTAAGGTTTTGGTAAAAACGGGGATCGACTCTAAAAACGAAACGGAAATAGAGTCACCACCAATCCCTTTTTACTTAGGTGTGATTGGATCACCTTGTAAAACGTTTTATTTTAAAACATTTAATTTTGGTCTACGAAAAACAAGAAAACGGGTTCGGGAGTCGGTTACGTATGAGGAAAGGTTAGCACCCTCATAATGCCCAAAAATTGGTACTTAATCGATAAAATCATGTCCTAATGTTGAAAATTTTAAAAAACTTAAAGTATGATTTCTTTAAAAAAAAACTGAACAATTGAAGTTAAAATTTGAGATTACTTTGTTCCGAAAGAATACAAACATCACATCCAGCACGTTAGGAAATGATATTTTTAAACTCTTGTAACTAAAATCATCTTATGATTTATAAAATTTTATTAAAAACGATATTTAGTTATTTAATCAAAACGGAAAATCGAAACCTAGTACGTTAGGGCACTATTTCTCAAATTTTTAAATACCAAAATATTGCCTTATTTTTTAAAAAAACATTTAAGTGAAATATAGTAATTTTGCAAAAAATGTATTTTATTCTAAACGATGATTCATATGAAAATATTGTATTAATACATCATCAAACATAAATACTAAAAACAATCATGATATGCTAATATTAATATAGGCAATAAAGAAAATAATAATATAAAATACGACTAATAGAAATACCTATACTAAAGTAATTGTAAATAAATGAAAAAGTATGAACAAATATAAAAAAAAAACTACAAAATAAATATAAACACTTTTCATGCAAGATTAAACTTTTCATACAATAATGTATATCAAATAATAAATAAATGTTGTAAAACAAAAAAAAATAATATATGTATATTTTGAGATAAAAATACATTTTGAAATAAATAAATGATTTATAACTTTAAATAAAATCATATTTATAATAACCTAAAAAATATATATATTTAAGAATAAATAATATATTATATAATATAAATAAAATTTATATAAAATAAGATTCTAAAAGTAATATATATAAGTTAATATAATAATACAAAAATTTTGTATAACATATAGCTAACATACAAATTATAAAATAATGTATATAATATAAATAATGTTATACCAAATAATATATATATATATATATATATATATTAGCAATTATATATAGAGAGAGAGATAACAAAAAAACATACATACGAATTTATGCTATTTATAGACTAATATACAAATAATAAAAATTTAATAAAATAATTTAATATAATATTAGAATAATTTAAAAATAAAAATAAAGAAATAAGGATTAAATAATAAATAAAAAATATAAAAGGACTAAATTAAAAACACGCGTCATACTATAAGGATTGATTAGGCAATTCTGCCTTCTTTCCAAAACGGCGTCGTAATGAATTTGGCCCTTAATGCAGCCTGAGGGACTAAATTAAAAGAAAAACAAATTTCTAGAGCTAATTTAAAAATGTAAAAATATTAAATTGGGCGAAATTAAACTTAATGAAATAGCAGGGGGACTAAAAGGGTAAATTCTCCCTTTTATAAAAACACGCGGATCCTCCCTGGGTTTTCGGGTCAACGCGCGGATCCCCCCTTTAAAACGACGTCGTTTTATGCTTATTGAATTAAGCAAAAACGGCGCAGTTTTTGAACTATTATATAAGTTAAAATTGGCCCAAAAAATTCATTTTAACACCGAATTAAAAAAAAAAATAAGCAGGGGTCTTAAGAATTTGCTCTGCCCTCACAAGTCGGCGACCTCCGGCCATTATCAAGCACGCGCCTCACGCGTCGACGCCTACGGCGGCGCCAAGGTAAGAATCTTCATTTTTTTAAAATATTATTTTGTAAATAAAACATGCACAAAACAAAAAAATAAAAATAAAAATAACAAGGAAGTGGAATATAGATCACCTTTGTAAACGAAAATTTTTTATTTCTCTGTATATTTTTGTAACTGTTTGCGTATCCTTTTTTCTGTGTATATTGTGTATATTCTCTCTGTTTGTATTCTCAGTGTGTTCGAGTGCCCGTTTTACAAATTTTTTTGGGGTTTTTATAACCCCAAAATAAAAAAGGAAATACATATTTTCTGTTTTGTTTCCTTGTTTGATGTTGGGTTTTTCCTTTTTTGTGCAGATTGATGACGAGAGTCTTGCAATGATGGAGTGATTCGGGCACGGATCGCGGCGCGACCGAAGGCTGGCGCAGGCGCGAGGAGCTGATTGCGGCGCGAGGCTGGGGCAAAGCTTGCGGCGCCTAGGGTTTCAGAAACCCTAGGCCACTGAATCTGCTGAAATTTTGGGCTCTTTTGGGCCGTATAAATTTTGGGTTAGGGTCTGTTGGGTCAGGGTGTAACGGGCCACAGGTTTTAGGTATTGGGTCAAAAGGTTGGGCTGTTTGGGTTTTATAATTGGTTTTGTGAAATGGACTGTAAAATAAACTGAACATTTATTTTTATTTTTGTTTGTTTTTCTATCTTGTTACATGGGCCCAGGTAAAATGGCCTTATTACAGCTGCCCCTCTTTGCTCATTGTCTTGTAACGAAAATAGAGCAAAGATTATAAAAGGACCAATTTTGCCCGGTCTTTGCCAAGCATTGACTTCTTGGTCCTCGTCTTCTTCAGATGGCTTCCAACTCCACTGCAACTTCAACGGTATTTTGAACTTCATCTTGATTTCAATAAGTCTGATAGCTTCAATCTGCTTCACTGCAACTTCAAGAAGACAGTATCCACTATCTTTTAATATGCTCCACTGCAACTTCAGGGAGATCAGACTAGCATCTTCGTTCTGCTTCCTGCAACTTCAGGAATGCCAGATCTACTATTTTTCGATCTGCTCCGCTGCAAACTCTGGGAGACAAAATCTGATGTTTTCGATCTGCTTCTTGCAACCTCAAGAATGCCAGATCTGCTATATTTGTTCTGCTTTACTACAACTTTAGGAAGATCAGATCTGCTATCTTCAGTCTTCTCCGCTGCAATTTCAGGGAGATAAGGCTGAAAGTGCCTTTGATCTATTTCCTGCAACTTCAAGAAAATGAAATCTGCTGCCTTTAGTCTACTCCGCTGCAACTTCAGGGAGATAAGGCTGAAAGTGTCTTCGATCTGCTTCCTGCAACTTCAGGAAGATGAGATCTTTCTGTCTTTAGTCTACTCCGCTGCAACTTCAGGGAGCTAAGACTGAAAGTGTCTTCGATTTGCTTCCTGCAACTTAAGGAAGATGAGATCTTCTGTCTTTAGTCTACTCCGCTGCAACTTCAGGGAGATAAAAACTGAAAGTGTCTTTGATCTGCTTCCTGCAACTTCAGGAAGATGAGATCTTCTATCTTTAGTCTACTCCGCTGCAACTTCAGGAAGATAAGACTGAAAGTGTCTTTGATCTGCTTCCTACAACTTCAGAAAAATGAGATCTGCAAATTTACCAATATAGCTACACCGTCCACTGAAGGACATGTCCTGTAGACTCGGTTCCATATGCTTATGTCACATGACTAAGATGCTATGATTAGAATGAATCAAATGCTTCTAGCTACATGTGTTATGAGTGACATGAATGTAACATGTCATGAAAATGATTCCTTTTAAAGGATTAGGATGCAATGATTGAAATGAATCAAATGCTCTTAATGAGATTTGCTATAATGCAAAAATGTTATGAGTATGATTCCTACTCTAGGTGTCATCACTCATTTGTTCTTCATTCTTGTTTATTAATCATGTTCTGCTCAACAAGCTTGCCCCAATGTAATTTCAAAGTCAACTCCGCTTGGATCTTGAGAACACAAGGCTTGTACCATCCTACCATAATGGGAATTGAAACCTTTTCAATCCGTCCCATCTGTAATTTTTAGGGTATAGGGTTTATTTCGAATTCAACCATTTCCATCACAATTTAGGGTTTCTTAGTTCGTCATACCATTCCCCGAATATTATAACCTGATGACATCACTTACTTTCATCATATCAACTCATTATTTTGTCCAATTATCATTTGGACAAAGAATTCGAAGAAATAGTATCTATCCAGATTCTTCTTTCATAAATATGGAAATTCTAAACAATTGTCCTGTTTCGGTTCCTTGTTTTATCTAGAAATTTCCAAAGTAATATGTAGAACTTTTTGTGAAATTATTAGTTCGTCAATTATTATTTCAATGCAACACATTTATGAATAATAGGTAACAAATAATTGATCTAAAAAAGAGTTAAATGAATTATCAAAAATACAAAGAAAATTAACTGAGAACATATCTTTGAGAAGGAAAAGAATCCAAAGATAGTAAAATGAATAGGACAAAGATCAGATGCCCTAGATATCGCAGATTAAACTTCTATATACAAACTTCATGAAGACTGTCTTGAGCTCAACATGTGTTTAGAAGACCCAAATTACTTTGTTGATGCCCCAATTATGCAACATACTTCATTCTTGGTTGATTCAAGTAGAGCAAGATTACTGCATGTCCATTCAGAATTTGAGCCGCCCTTTTCAGGTTTTCAACTCAAAACCCATTTGGTCTCAAGGCGCCCTTTGCGGGTTTTCGCCCTGACCTCTCCTTTTTTTTTTAGAAACTCAAAACGCCCTTTGCAGGTTTTCACTTTGGCCTCTTCTCTTTTTCAAGCAAAATACTTTTTAACTGAGTTCGAATTCACAGGATTGGGTAAACTTTTCCCATCCATTCCGGTCAAGATCAGTGCTCCTCCAGAGAAAACCTTCTTCACCACATATGGTCCTTCCCAATTTGGCATCCATTTTCCTCTGAAATCCTTTTGTGTGGGAAGGACCTTTTTCAATACAAGGCCCTACTCATGAAACTCTCTTGGGCGAACTTTCTTATCGTAGGCTCGCATAATTCTTTTTTGGTACATCTGACCGTAACGGATAGCCCATAGCTTCTTTTCTTCAATTAAGTTCAACTGATCATATCGAGCTTAGATCCATTCAGCCTCATCCAACTTTATTTCTGACAAAACTCGAAGAGAGGGTATTTCCACTTGAATAGGTAGGACTGCCTCCATCCTATAGACCAATCTTTATAAGTCTCAGTCATCTTCCCTACTACCTTCTTGATATTTTTGTTGGCCGCTTCCACTACCCCATTCACTTTTAGACGATACGGAGACGAGTTGTGGTGTTTGATCCCAAATTGACTACAAATTTCTGCTATCGTGCTGTTGTTCAAATTCAGTGCGTTGTTTGATATGATCCTCTCGGGCATTCCATATCGACAAATGATCTTATTCTTCAAGAATCGGCTAACTGCTACCTTAGTGACGCTAGCATATGAAGTAGCCTGTACCCATTTTGTGAAGTATCAATTACCAAGAAGATGAATCGATGCCCATTCGAAGCTTTTGGTGAGATCGGTCCAATAACATCCATGCCCCACATGGAAAATGGCCATGGGGAAGTCATAAAATGCAAAGGTGACGGAGACACATGAATTTTGTCTCCATAAATTTGACATTTATGACATCTCTTGGCATAGCTGATACAATCTCCTTCCATGGTGGACCAATAATATCCAAATCTCATTATCTGTCTGGCCATCGTGAATCTATTAGCGTGTGTTCCACAAACACCCTCATGAACTTCCTCTAGGATTTTCCTAGCTTCTATAGCATCAACGCATCTTAATAATACTTGATCTTTTCTCTTTTTAAATATCCCCATCCAAAACATAGTCAGAGGCTAATCTCTTTAATGTCCTTTTTTCGTTCTCAGTTGCATGCTCCGGGTATTCACGATTTTTACGTATCATAATACATCCTGATACCAAAGGTGGTCATCTTTTTCCTCCTCTTCCACATTATAACAATGAGCTGGAACTTCAAAGATACTCATCTGAATAGGTCTCATATCCTCTGGTTTGTTTATTTTGATCATAGAAGCCAAGGTTGCCAAAGCATCTGCCATCTGGTTTTCATCACGTGGGAGATAATTAAAAGTGATGTCATCAAACTCCCCAATCAATCCCAAAACTATTTTTCAGTAATCCATTAGTTTGGGATCTCTTGTCTCCCACTCTCCTTTAAGCTGGTAGATTACTAAGGCAGAAACTCCATATACTTCTAATACTTTGATCTTACGCTCTACAACTACTCGAATTCCCATGATGCATGCTTCGTATTCTGCCATGTTATTCGTGCAATCAAAATCCAGTTTGCATGTGAATGGGTAATGATCACCACTAGGGGATACCAAGATTGCCCCAATTCCATTTCCCACAGCATTCGATGCTCCATCAAAGTTTAGCTTCCACGGACATTCTTCAGTACTTGCCACATACATCAGCTCTTCATAGGGAAACTCAAAACTCAAAGGTTCATAATCCTCTAGAGCTCTATTAGCCAGAAATTCTGCTACTGCACTTTCTTTTATAGCCTTTTAGTTTACATATACTATATCGAATTTAGACAGCAAAATCTGCCACCTTGCCATCCTTCCATTCAAAGAAGTTGACTCCATCATATATTTTAACGGATCAAGCCTCGAAATCAACCAGGTTGTATGATATATCATATACTGCCTCAATCTCTGAGTTGTCCAAATTAAGGCACAACATAATTTTTCGATTAACGAATACCTCATTTCACAATCTGTGAACCTTTTGCTGAGATAGTATATCACCTTTTCTTTTCTTCTTGACTCATCGTGTTGACCAAACACACATCCCATGGAGTTATTGAACACTGACAAATACAATATCAATGGTCTATCTGGATTAGGCAGAGACAGTATTGGAGCGTTTGACAAATATTGTTTGACTTTGTCAAAAGCCATTTGGCACTCACCGTCCCATACACCCTGGTTGTGTTTCCTAAGAAAACGAAATATGGGATCACATTTCTCAGTTAATTGTGAAATAAACCAAGCAATGTAATTTAATCTTCCAAGAAAACCTCGAACTTCCTTTTGAGTGCGTGGTGGAGGCAATTCTTGTATTGCTTTGACCTTGTTTGAGTCAACTTCGATTCCTCTCTCGCTGATTACAAAACCCAATAATTTTCCTGAACGAGCTCCGAAGGTACACTTTGCCAGGTTAAGCTTTAATTGAAATTTTCTCAATCTCAAAAACAACTTCTTCAAAATTTCAATGTGTTCCTTTTCTGTTCTAGATTTGGCGATCATGTCATCAACATATACCTTAATCTCTTTATGCATCATGTTGTGGAACAATGTTACCATGGCCCTTTGATATGTTGCCCCAGCATTCTTTGGTCCGAATGGCATTACTTTATAGCAAAAGGTACCCTACAATGTTATGAAGGTAGTTTTCTCCATATCCTCAGGATGTATTTTGATCTGATTGTATCTTGAAAAGCCATCTATGAAGGAAAACAATGAATATCCCGCCGTATTATCCACCAATGTGTCAATATGAGGCAAATGGAAATTGTCTTTTGGGCTGGCTTTATTTATGTCCCTATAGTCTACGCACATCCAAACCTTTCCATCTTTCTTAGGGAAAGGAACAATGTTGGCAACCCACTCTAAGTACTTGACCACCTGTAGAAAACCAGTATCAAACTGTTTCTTGACTTCTTCTTTTATTTTCAAAACCACATCAGACCTCATTTTTTGTAGCTTTTGCTGAACTGGTTTGCACTCTTCTCTTATGGGAAGGTGATGCATCACAATATCAGTGCTTAGTCTGGGCATATCTTGGTACGACCATGCAAAGACATCTTTGAATTCCCGTAATAATTCAACAAGGTCTTGCTTGGTCTCTTCAGCTATGCGTGTTCCAACTTTCACAAACTTTCCTTCCTCTAAGGCTATGTTCTCTACCTCCTCTTCATGTGGTAAAATTTGTTTCTCCTCTTGTTTTACCATTCTTAACAGATCTGGAGATAAATCACAATCTCGGTCACCTTCAAAATCCTGAGATTCCTCTAAACATATATCCTGCTCGAAGTGGACCTCTGGATCTGTATTATCGTTGCTCACATCATTGATATCTAGGGACCTGTTATGGGTACCAAAGAATGTACAAAGAACAAATGAATTCGAGGACAACTATTCACATGATATGAATAAGAAATAAAAAATTTGGAATGAAATTAGAAAGTCAAAAGAATAAAATGAAAGAATATTTGCTTAAGTTAATTATCAAAAATGTATTTTACTGAAGCAACAATTTCTGAACATGAACCTATTTCACAAAAGAAATCTTATTGTTCCTAAGCTAAAAAAACAACAAGAGCGTTCTGAATATTACTCTGTATAATCTCTAAAAACTACAGGAAGTTCCTCTGCAGTTCAATTGTTCAAAACGCTTCCAGGTTCATAAGGGCGAATGCCCAACATATTTTTTTTGTTCAATTCCTTCCTTGTGTATGGCATTGATGTGAGGACCTTCCAATAACCCTCTCTCAAGGTGAATTATCCCTCCGGATACAAAAGTCTAGGATATGTGGGGGAATGTCATTTATTCCCACTAGGTTTCTTCTCCATTCAGATGTGCTCTTCTTCTTTCTTGCTTTTTCTCGATTTCCTTCTTCCTTTGCTTATCATCTGGCCTGAAACCCAAGCCAAAACGGTCCCTCTTCTCTTTCAGCATTGGCACTTGAACTTCCCCTTGGAGATGTCTGCCCAGTCCTTTTCCTAGTAGATCTCCTTTCCCCACCATCATTTGTAAGCCCATCCTCGTTGTCTTGGATATCTTAGGCACTGGAACTTCATTTCCTTCCGAAATGAATGTTGCGTTGACGAATTATAAAGACCAGAAAGAACACTCAATGACCTCCTCATTTGTCTCTACATATGGCGCGTCATTAGTAACTGTCGTTATGATGTCTTCCTCCGTGTTTATAGTAACTTGTCGACCATCTGTCACTAGCTTCAATTTTTGGTGCAACGATGAGGGCACTGCTCCTGTCGAATGAATCTAGGGCCTTCCTAGCAAGAAATTGTACGAGGGTTTAATATCCATCACCAGAAAATCCACTTCATACGTGTTTGGCCCAATCTGCAACGGTATATTGATTCTTCCCATCATTCTTCTCTCGGTGACATCAAATGCTCTCGCTATATTCTGACATGTCTTCATGTGAGAACTGTCTATCGGTAACCTCTTCAGTGTCAACAACGGTAAGACATTCAAGGATGATCCGTTATCGATTAACACACTTGGTAGAGTGTATCCCTTGCAACGAGTGGTGATGTGCATAGCTTTAGTTGATCCCATACCCCAGGTGGAATTTCATCGTCATTGAAGGAAATAAAGTTATCAGCACTTATGTTACTAACTAATCGGTCAAGTTTATTGATAGATATATCCTTAGTAACGTAAGTCTCGTTCAGAACTTTCATCAAAGCCTCACGATGTACTTCTGAACTTAAAAGTAAGGCTAGCACCGATATACGAGCCGATTGCTTGCGCAACTGCTCTACCACGTTGTATTCACTGTGCTTTAAGAATTTTAAAAATTCTTTAGCCTCCTCCTCCTTCACAGGTTCATTGATAAGGGCCTCAAGTCCTTTTTCTTGTTCAACTGCCACAGTTTTTGACCTTGCTGGTTCTGTTCTGACGTTTACCGAGTCGTAACGCCTTCCACTTTGTGTATAGAATCCCTCATTTTGGCCCTCCTTGGAAGTACTAGTTGAGTTTTCCACTCCCGGTTTCATCACATTACAGTCGTAATTCCATGGTACCATCTTGTTATCCTTGTAAGGAAAGGAAACAGGTTTCTGGATTACAACGTTAGGCGTGACTTGTGTTCCGCTTTCCGTATTTCTCGGTCGAGAAATGATGATTCTCGGATAATTGACTTTATGGTTTGTTAACTCTCCTTCAGTTGCATATAAGTTTCTTTCCTCTAAGCCTTCTTCATAAAATTCCACTTCCTTATTATCCATAAGGCTTTGCACTAAGACCCTAAACTCAGCACATTGCTAGATCTCATGTCCTTCAGCTTTGTGGAACTCACAGTAGTTCCTTAGTCCTTCACATCCTTTCAAAGAATCGGATAATATCATTGCTCTTCTTACCATTTCTTTCCACACCCTCCTCAACGGAATTTTTACCTTCAAAACATCCCCTTTAATCTTTCTCACGACATTTTCCCCAATCGCATTTATCCCCTTATCTCCATGATTGGGTAATGGGTTCTCCGCACTGGGTTATCATCAAACTTGACAATCCCCATCTTGATGAGCCTCTCAACTACCTTTTTGAAGGCAGTGCAATTTTCTATCGAATGTACCGTTATTCCTGCGTGGTAATCACATTGAGCGTTTGAGTCATACCATTTAGGATATGGGGGTTGTAACGGTTGTAGATAATATGGAGACACTACGTGTGCATCGAATAAACTTTGATAGAACTCCTTGTACATCATTGGGATTGGCATAAATTGGAACTTTTCTGAATTTCGCCTTGAGCCTGATTCTTGTCTTGTCGACCCTTATTGCCCAGCAGTAATTACTTTCAGCTGGCTCACAGTAATTGCCTTTGAGTACCCTTTGTTGTATGTACTCGTATTATTTACCTCACTGTCCTTTTTCCTAGGAGCAGATCTTCTAGTGGTCTCTCCTGCTTCAATCTTACCACCCCTTATGGCATTTTCTATCATTTCTCCTGCCATCACTATATCCGCGAAGCTCCTAGTGGTGCTTCCTATCATATGGGTGATAAATGGTGCATTTAAAGTGTTGATAAACAACATAGTGGCTTCCTTCTCTAGAAGAGGTGTTTGGACTTGCATGGCAACTTCCCTCCATCTTTGTGCGTATTGCCTGAAGCTTTCATTCGATTTCTTTCATGTTTTGCAACATGATTCTATCAAGCGTCATGTCTGTGACATGATTGTATTGCTTCATGAAGGCTTGGGCTAAATCTCTCCAAGAGCTAATATTTGCACGGCTATGTTGATTGTACCACCTAGACACTGCCCTCACCAAACTGTCTTGGAAACAATGAATCAAAAGTTGATCATTGTTCACGTAGCCAGTCATGCGTCTACAGAACATAGTGATATGAGCTTCAGGGCAACTAGTCCCATTGTACTTCTCAAATTCTGCCATCTTGAATTTATGAGGAAACACCAAATTCGGAACCAAACTCAAGTCTTTTGCGTCAATGCCATGGTGATGGTCGGCATTTTCCAAAGCCTTAAACTTTTCTTCCAACCATTTATAACAATCTTCCAACTATCTTGAAGATTTAGTTCTAATCCCCTCTCTCTCTACTATATCTAGGTCAGGGATAACAGGATTAGTAGGGTTATCTCCTGGGTTGGATCCTGTGCCAACTTGGAAGTTCATGGGCGGTCTATTATCAGCTTGCCCTTGTTGAGGTCAAATCATGAAAGATGGCCTTTGGGGATACTCCTCAAGTTGTACATGTGGTGGGGTGAAACCCCTAAGAAAGTCCTCGTTGTCTTCAACATTAACTAGGGGACCCTTTCCTTTATCCATTGCCCCACTCAGCATCTGGGCCATTTGAGCCATCATGTTCCTTTGAGCCTCCAACATTTGGTCCCTCATCTCTTGTTGGAGTTTTGCCATTTGCTCTTGCATTTGGTCTTGCACATTTCTTTGGAATTGTTCCAGTCTTTGATCCATTTTCTTTGATTTGGCACGTGTACCGTAAGGGTGTTCAGCTTCCAGATTTTCCTTCTTTTTCTCTCTTTGTCTCTCTCTCTTTTATAATTTCAGCTAATTAGACTCTCTCTATGGACTTAAATGCATATGATATGATGTAAAGCAAATGCATGAATACAAAGAGGCATCGATTCTGATTCAACTTCATTTTAGAAAACTTTATTAGAAAACAAAATCCTTTACATAAAACGGATTACAAATATGCTTTCGCTCTAAGGCCCAAAGTTCTGACTTTCCTAAACAATAAAGCTAACTCTTGGCCTCGATCTGACTGTAGCTCATACTTCGTGCTCAATGTATCAGCTTGTGCTGCCAAAGTCTGTTGGTGATCAGCTACCTGTAGGTGATCAGCTACCTCTCGAATTTGGACTATTGCTTCACCCATGAGATAATCCCGACTTCTAACTTGATCACGAGAATAGTGAAGTTCCTCCTTCCAGCGCCCTTCTCTTGTTTCAAGAAGTTCGATCCTAAGTTCACAACTGTGCAATGCTGATTCTAACTCTTCAATCTTACCTTTCATTTTCTCAATCTTGCTTAGGCTTGACTTTAACTCGATCGTGGAATTACGGCTTCGATGGTGATGAAGAGACAGTCCAAGTTCAGCCACTCTAGCTTTTAATTCTCCCTTTTTATTTAGACTTTCTGCCAAATTCTTCTCTAAGACCTCGTTTCGCGCTTGCATTTCTCGAATCTTTCTCTCCCAATAGTTAGTTTTGGCATTTTCCTCTTGGACCTCTTGTTGCCATTGTTCTGAAGTCTTTCCCAATCTGGCATTCCTCATTGATAGACGCATCCTTTTATATTCTGTCTTCAAACTGTCTCGATCTTCCTCTATTTTCCTCTTTTCTTTTCTTACTTTCTCGGCTTTTGATTTCTGAACATCCACATCTAGCCTTAAGTACATCTTTTCTTCTTCCAACTTCTCTATCCTCTTTTCGAGTTCTAAACTTTGCCTCTCGAAGTCTTGCTTTATAATCTCTAATTCCGATGGGACCACTTGTAAATACTCCATCGATCGAGCACCCTCCATACTTGGCCCAGAGATGTTATCATTGATCTTTTTGCTCGACCACTCCTTGTATTCTGGGGTTGTCATCGGTCCTCCAGTTAATATCTTCATACGGCAAATCTGCCTCTAAGACTCAGAAATCTCTCGAATTTTCTTCTTATAATTATCCCCCTTATATGAGAATTCACTTTGAGCTAACCCATATGTCACCGGTATGAACTGTCTTGCTTTGTATTGCCTTAGTACGAGCAACGGTGCATATCAAACAGCTCCCAAATTCCAGGCAGAGGTACCCAATCAAAATTTCCGCGTCGATAAAGGACTTCGTCGGGAATCATCCAATGGGCTTTCCACTCAACATCTTCCTCTCGGAGGTTTTGAAGAATTTCCATCCATCTTTCCTCTGATATATCATGTCTCCTTGTCGTAGCTGTGACCTCCTTTAAGGGAGAATAACTTTCAGAGAACACTCGGTAAGGAACCCTATCAACCTTCAAAAAATGACTGTGAAACCAAACCAATAATAACTGTGCACATCCAATGAATCTACCTTCACCAGCTCTCCGACATGCATTCAAAGATCTGATCGTCTCGGCTAATATCGCAGGTATAGGCGTGACCCCTTTATTAAGTTGGTCGAATAAACCAGTAACTGCTTCATCTATATATCTTAGAGCTTTGGGGAAGATCACCAAACCATAAATACATAAGGCAAAGACGTCGATCTTCTTCTTTTCATCTAGATGTGCTAGGATTAGGTCTCTCAAACTCACCCAATATATGCATTTACCTTTACCTTTCTTTTGGATTCTAGCTGTAACCCACTGTTCACTCATCCCTATGATACTCATTAACTTCTTCACAAAAGTTGGGACATTGGCACCCCTAAAATAAGTTTTGTCGACTTGAACCCTCGAACAGCGAAGTAGGGTCGTATATTCCTCCAGTGTGGGCACTAAATCTACTTCCCCAAAAGTGAAATAGATATAAATAGAGTTCCAAAATTGAGTCATAGCCCGGAATAGATGCTTATCTATCTTGATGTCGAGCAAGTAGGGTAGATCACCATAATTACGATAGAACATCTGCTTTGCCTCATCGTCCCACTGGGTCCATATCTCTTTCAACTCTTGGAACTCATTCTGTGTAATACTAATACGAGTAAAATCCCATAGTTTAGACACATACCCGTCAACTAAGCTATTCCTTTTCTCCAATTGCGTTTGTTTTGACCATATGTGAATAGCTGCATTGTCTCCCACTTATCAAGGAACTTGTTCTCCATAACCAGCTTACTAATTTAGAAACTGACCGTGAATCGATACCTCTAAAAATATGAAATGACATGCACAAAAATGAAACACAACAAGTTAGTACCACAGAATAAAATATAAAGCAAGTAAAATAAACGCACACCTACCTGGGTAACTACTAAAGTTTGGTATAGCTTTACCTAAGGTGGGTTCTTAGGGTTTACTATATGCGGTTTAGTTCTAAAGTTGAGGTACCTGAACCAGCAAATTCCTCGATCCTTACCCATTATAGGCTCATACGGACCGAGTTCGGTTCAGGAGAATACATTTCCCTATGGCCATGCTGAAAACTTCACGAAGACATAGGTACAGATGTATCCCGAAAGCAATCCGCTAGCCCATGTGGAGGTGAAAACCTCACGAAGGCATAGCTTATCGCTCCCACTTAAAGGTGCGACCACAGCGGTCTTGTATTGCAAATGCAAATATATATATTAAAACCACATGCAATAAATGATCATGTTTTTTTTTTAAATTAGAATTTTAAATTCGAACAAAAGGACATGAGATTATCGATTTTACGGCTTGACTCTCTTATTGGTCCCCAGCAGAGTCGCCAAGCTGTCAAAACCATTTTTAATAAGTTAAAAAAAAAACGGGGATCGACTTTAAAAACGAAACAGAAATAGAGTCGCCACCAATCCCTTTTTATTTAGGTGTGATTGGATCACCTTGTAAAAATGTTTTATTTTAAAACATTTAATTTTGGTCTACGAAAAACAAGAAAATGGGTTCGGGAGTCGGTTACGTATGAGGAAGGGTTAGCACCCTCATAATGCCCAAAAATTGGTACCTAATCGATAAAATCATGTCCTAATATTGAAAATTTAAAAAAACTTAAAGTATGATTTCTTTAAAAAAAACTGAACAATTGGAGTTAAAATTTGAGATTACTTTGTTCCGAAAGAATACAAACATCACATCCAGCACATTAGAAATTGATATTTTTAAACCCTCGTAACTAAAATCATCTCATGATTTACAAAATTTTATTAAAAAGGATATTTAGTTATTTAGTCAAACGGAAAATCGAAACCCAGCACGTTAGGGCACAATTTCCCGAATTTCTAAATACCAAAATATTGCCTTATTTTTAAAAAAACATTTAAGTGAAATATAGTAATTTTGCAAAAAATGTATTTTATTCTACACGATTATCCATATGAAAATATTACATTAATACATCATCAAACATAAATACTAAAAGCAATCATGATATGCTAATATTAATATAGGCAATAAAGAAAATAATAATATAAAATACGACTAATAGAAATACCTATACTAAAGCAATTGTAAATAAATGAAAAAGTATGAACAAATATAATAAACAATAAATAATAAAATAAAAAATTACAAAATAAATATAAACACTTTTCATGCAAGATTAAACTTTTCATACAATAATGTATATCAATAATAAATAAATGTTGTAAAACAAATATATATATATATGTATATTTTGAGATAAAAATACATTTTGAAATAAATAGATGATTTATAACTTTAAATAAAATCATATTTATAATAACCTAAAAAAACTATATATTTAAGAATAAATAATATATTATATAATATAAATAAAATTGATATAAAACAAGATTCTAAAAGTAATATATATAAGGTAATATAATAATACAAAAATTTTGTCTAACATATAGCTAACATACAAATTATAAAATAATATATAATATAAATAATGTTATACCAAATAATATATATATATATAGTAGCAGTTATATATAGAGAGAGAGATAACAAAAAAACATACATACGAATTTATACTATTTATAGATTAATATAAAAATAATAAAAATATAATAAAATTAATAAAATAATTCAATATAATATTAGAATAATTTAAAAATAAAATAAAATAAAGGTCTTAAAAATAAATAAAGAAATAATGGTTAAATAATAAATAAAAAATATAAAATGACTAAATTAAAAACATGCGTCATACTATAAGGACTGATTAGGCAATTCTGCCTTCTTTCCAAAACGGCATCGTAATGAATTTGGCCCTTAATGCAGCCTAAGGGACTAAATTAGAAGAAAAACAAATTTCTAGAGCTAATTTAAAAATGTAAAAATATTAAATTGGACGAAATTAAACTTAATGAAATAGCAGGGGACTAAAAGGGTAAATTTTCCCTTTTATAAAAGCACGCGGATCCTCCCCGGGTTGTCGGGTCAACGCGCGAATCCCCCTTTAAAACGACGTCGTTTTATGCTTATTGAATTAAGCAAAAACGACGTCGTTTTTGAACTATTATATAAGTTAAAATTGGCCCAAAAAATTCATTTGAACACCGAATTAAAAAAAATAAGCAGGGGTCTTAAGAATTTGCTCTGCCCTCACAGGTCGGCGACCTCCGGCCATTATCGCGCATGCGCCTCACACGCCGTCGCCTATGGCGGCGCCAAGGTAAGAATCTTCATTTTTTTAAAATATGATTTTGTAAATAAAACATGCACGAAACAAAAAAAGATAAAAGAAAATATAACAAGAAAGAGGAATATAGATCACCTTTGTAAACGAAAATTTTTTATTTCTCTGTATATTTTTGTAACTGTTTGCGTATCCTTTTTTCTGTGTATATTGTGTATATTCTCTCTGTTTGTATTCTCAGTGTGTTCAAGTGCCCGTTTTACAGATTTGTTTGGGGTTTTTATAACCCCAAAATAAAAAAGGAAATACATATTTTCTGTTTTGTTTCCTTGTTTACTGCTGGATTTTTCCTTTTTTGTGCAGGTTGATGACGAGAGTCTTGCGATATGGAGTGATTCGGGCGCGGATCGCGGTGCGACCGAAGGCTGGCGCGGGCACGAGGAGCCGATTGCGGCGCGAGGAGCTGATTGCGGCGTGAGGCTGGGGCGAAGCTTGCGGCGCCTAGGGTTTCAGAAACCCTAGGCCACTGAATCTGCTGAAATTTTGGGCTCTTTTGGGCCGCATAAATTTTGGGTTAGGGTCTGTTGGGTCAGGGTGTAGCGGGCCACAGGTTTTAGGTATTGGGTCAAAAGGTTCGTCTATTTGGGTTTTGTAATTGGTTTTGTGAAATGGACTGTAAAATAAACTGAACATTTATTTTTATTTTTGTTTGTTTTTCTGGCTTGTTACATGGGCCCCGGCAAAATGGCCTTATTACACAAAGATCTACAGGACTTGACCTTAAATGGACTATTCCACTTCAAAGGTTTTTTAGACTTGATCTTGACGAATGAGTTTATCTTCTTTGTGTTTATGCAATCGAGTTGGGGAGAGCTTTGACCTAAGGGTTGTTTAAACTTGATCTTGGATGGATGACTCCACTTCAAGGGCCTTCTAAGCTTGACCTTGAAAAATGAGTTTAACCTCATTTTACTTTTGTTAAATAGGAACGAATAACAACTTTCTTCAGAACTAGGGTGGCACTCTTTAGAAGGTTTTTTTTTTTCATTTCTTAAGAGTTTTCTTGAGATTTTGGAAAAACTTTCTAGTCTTCAAAATCTTCTCTTTAGGCTTCAATTTCTAAACTTGTGAAGTTTAGAAGCTCTATTAAATGGCTTAGAAATGACCTATTTCTATAGTGTTAGTCAATCAAGTAAAAAAAATTGTGGAATATATAGACTCTTCATTTGAGTGATCTACAAGGTTTAAACTCTTTTATTTATTATTTATCATTTATTAATTTAAATTAATTAGAAATAAAATCATTTTTAAAGAATTGATTTCTTTATAAAAGTGTTTTAAAATTATTTGATTTCTTGATTTTTCCTTTCATTATTAATTTGAGATCAACAATAATGACACGTGATGAATTCTGATAGGTCAAATTTTCTCCTTTTACAAGTGCCCCTTCAAGACTTAGTCACAAACACAACTTTTGTTAAGTGTAGAAAGTAGGTAAGTCTAGAAATTTGATTTGCTTTTAATGTTAAAATTCATCTTTGAAGCTAATTGTCAAGATTTACAAGATTCTAATGATGCCATCAAGAATATTTTCTTTTTAGTTGGATTGAATTTGGCAATGAAACCATGCAGCCTACATACCCTCGTATTTTGAAAGAGCAAGTCATGACGTAATTCAAAGTCTTTTTGGATGATAATTTAATCTCGTGCTTAAGAGCATCGTTTTTTTGGATAAACAATTTAAGTTTGTGCTTAAGAGCATCATATTTTGGATTTAACAGTTTAAACTCGTGCTTCTGAGAGTCATATTTTGGATAAACAATTTAAGCTCAAGAATCATTTTTTAGATGAACAGTTAAGCTCGTGCTTAGGAGAATCATCATTTTGCTTTCTTTAAGATGAACCGTTTAATCTTGTGTTTAGGAGATATATAATAGTTTAATCTTGTGTCTAGGAGTGTTGCTTTTTTATTGGATGTAACTAATGTCCAACCATGATTATTTATTTATTTTGATATCTTGGAAACAAAAAATTACCCCCAGTCCCTTAGCAATCCATCATCTTGATTGTGCTTGGAATCAGTGCAATTAGATCAAAAGAGTAGAATGTTATGGTTCTATTCATCACATTGGTTTAAGAAATCATATCGACTAATGCCAAGCTTGATTATGTTACATTTTCAAACCCGATTTTCCCTTCATAGAGTTGCATGATCTTCTTTTTCAATGCGAAGCACTTCTAGAGATGGTGGCTAATTAAATAGTATATTTGTAATAGTTAGGATCATCTACTTTATCAACTTCTTGATGTCCACTAAACTAACTAATAAATTGACTAAGGCAAATGTACTTATCAATCAATAGTATAGCTATGGTGAGCACAAATATCGTTCCCTTGAGGACTACAATTACTAGTAATTATCATCTTTCTACTATTTAACCTAATAATTCAAGAGCTTAATTAAAATTAAATCAAACTATCTAAATTAGCTAATGAATGCACCAGAATAAAACACAAAAAACAATCAAATATCAACCAAGTGACAAAAAAATACCTAGGTAAAAATCCACCTAGATTTCATTTATAGTTCTCAATCTAATTTATGTAATTTCTTTTCTTAGCTTTTTGATCCATTGAAATCCCTAATTTATGCTATTATCTCTTTTGAGCATAAGAGCAACTAACTCTAGGTTGATTAATTGAATTTTTTTCCTAATTAAAATACATATATTGCATTAATTTGCTCTATAGATCCCCCTATTAGATTTGAATCTAATTCGATAGATTTATGTCGTCCTATTTCTAGAATTGCATGCAACTCCATTCAATTATGCAGGATCTAATCTCAAGAAGGGTCCTTATCTTCGTTCCTAAATTCGACTCTCCATTTCCCCTATTGACATAATCTTTTAGGCGAATTCACCAACATTACACTCCTTAAGTGAGCTTTCCTCTTCGCACTAGAGGCTACCCAATCTTCATCTATATTAACAATTACATGTATGGTCCCTCTTACCTTTTGCTTGCCCTTATCCTAAGTATGTGAACTTTGGCCTTGTTGAGCGACACTTTGAGCCATAAATTTCGTAAGCTCGCCATTCCTCATCGCTTCTTCAATAACATCTTTTAAAGAGAGACAATCTTCAATCTTGTGCCCCCTATCGTCGTGAAAAGCACACCTGTCTCTCAAATCTAACCTTCTTGGTTTGTGCTTCATAGGGGAAGGAACAGGCAAGATACCCATGCTTTTTACCTGATTCAGAATATAAGTATGAGTAGAATTCAGGGGAGTATAAGCTTCAAATTTACCCTGGAGGATGTACCTCTCCGTGCGCTCTGGTTGGGCTTTTTGAGACGCCTTAGGTGACTCATTTTGAGGTTGTGCTCTCTATTGTCTCTCATTCTGTACACGAAAAGAATGATGAGTTGGCCCTTATTTACTACAACCCCTGTCTTTGCTTCTGAACTACCTGTCATCCCTCTATAACTTGCCATGCACTTCTCTTTTATTTCATCAGCTTCCGCAAACTTGTGGGCCTTCACATAATTTTGTAAAGACTCTCCTTCCCTTTGCTTCACAGACATTAGACCTATGACAGTGCTCATAATTGTCCTGTGTGCCCTAAACTATCCTAAGAACATTTGATCCAACTGAGAGAAACTTTGAATGGACCCTTGGGGAAGAGACACATACCAATCTTTCACGTTCCCCTTAAGCATTGTAGAGAAAGCTTTACACTTCGGGAAATTAGAAGCCCCAAACACATTCATGTTGTCATTGTAGTGTATAATGTGAGCTCGTGAGTCCCTCATTCCTTCAAACATATCCTTCGGTACCTTGAAATCAGATGGTCGTGTTGCAGGCCATGTGCTAGCCCGTGTAACAATTGAAATACCCTCATACAGTCGTGTCTCAGATCGTGTGGATACTGCATTTAAACATGCTCAGGGCACACATCTGTGTAGGTTGCTCGTGTGTGACACATGGCCGTGTGACAGGCCGTGTCCCAAGCCGTGTGTATCCAAAATTGGCCCAAAACATGCTCTTTTCTTCTCCCATATGCATACATACCTAAACATGCTCAAACAACAATCAAATAGGTCATTTGACACCTTCAATATC
Organism: Gossypium australe; assembly: GCA_005393395.2. Taxonomy (NCBI): domain Eukaryota; kingdom Viridiplantae; phylum Streptophyta; class Magnoliopsida; order Malvales; family Malvaceae; genus Gossypium; species Gossypium australe. The sequence goes on along the minus strand of CM016623.1, from coordinate 36,859,985 downwards.
AATTTACTTATGTAATATAATCAATTCTAAACCTAACCAATATGTCATCATAGACACCTCAATATTTCATTATAATTCACTTCCATATTTTCATATACAAAGCACAACTAACACATCAAAATCTTACATCTATATCATTTCATATCATTAGTCATCATAGTGTCATTGTAGTTCATTCTTTATCAACAAATTCTACCTGAGTAAAACATGCATACCTACATAGGTTATCCAAACACACAACACAAGTTAAAGGTCTAATTTGCACAAACCAAATACTTATTCATCAAATCTAAAAGGGGTCTTATTACATGACATATATACCAAACCAAAATCTAAGTCTACCAAAAATTCCCGAATAGTGTGATTCTTCGAGCTGATTTGATCTCTCGATCCACAAAACGTATCTACAAGAAATAAAACAAATAATACGAGTAAGCTTTCACAAAGCTTAGTAAGTTCATTGATTGAACGGTAAAGCTTACCGAATCAACATAATAATAATTCAACTAAAAGATTAATGAACATATTTCCTATTAACGAGGTTATTATCAAAATTCCTGTCAATCACAACTCCCAATAGGTGAGTAATGCTCAAACATTAGTTCAAATTAAATTTTCACATTTTAATAACATTCGCATTTCTTACTATCACAATGCATAATCTTTTTAACATATAATAATACAACATTTACCACTTTTACGCATATATACTATTACAAACCACTTAACATTTCACACGTCACATTTAGATCCTCATTTGTTTCCATCTAATGAATACTGTAAAGATGATTGAAACCTCGATACACGTTTCCTATTGTGTCATAGTCCAACTATAGTCTTACATATGTATTGCCATGGCCCTGCCGTGGTCTTACATCCATAGTGCCACAACCCAGTTATGTTATTATCATCAGAATCCCATAGCCTAGCTATGGTCTTACATATAAACACTGCCATTGTCCAACCATGGTCTTACGTCCATAATTGTAACGACTCGATAGTCGCGGGTGTCAAAAAATACATTTCTGGGACTCTGTTTTCGTAAATCGGACTCATAAATATTTTTAAGTCAGTTGTGTAGTTAATTAGGTTTTGGTTAAGTGAATTTGCATGAATTAAGAATAATTAGGTAAAAGGACTAAATTGCATATAGAGTGAAAGTTAAGTTATAGACTAAAGAAAAATTAAAGGGATTAAAGAAGCAATTATGCCATTGTCCATTAAATGAGGTGGCATAAGGTGTAATATTATTATAAAATTTAAGTTAAAATATATATTATAATATAAAACCTTAAGAATTAAATATATATATTATAAAATTATAATAAAACAAAATAAAAAAAGAGAAAGAAAGAAGCTAAAACGAAACAGAAAGGAAAGAAAAGAAAAATGAAAAGAAATAAAGAAGAAAGACAAAGCTAGGGTTCAAAGTTTCCGAGTTCAATTGGTTAGTCAATTTAGTCCATTTTTCTTGTAATTTTTATGTTTTTAGAATCTCGGTGTTAAATACTACCTGACCCATGTCGAAATTTTAGAAATTATTAAGTTTTTAAGTGTTGTTAATGTTGAATAATTTTAGTATTAAGGATTAAATTAATAGATTTTTAATTTAGAAATGAAAAGTGATTGAATTGTAGAATAAATTGTAAATTTTGAGTAAAAAGGAGTAAATTGTGAAAATTTTGAAATTTAGGTATTTAAGTGAAAATAGGGAGTTAAATTTAGTTTAAAGTGGAATTTGTATGAAAATATAAGATTAATTGTGAAGAAATAAAATTAGCCTCGGTTTAGGGACTAAATTGGAATTTAGGAAAATATTGAGTAAAAATTGAAATTTCCAATATGAAATTAAATTGTGTTGTATTGATGAATTTTAATTGTTTTAATTCCGTAGCTAACGTCGTATCGGGATGCTTGACTAAAAAGGGGAAAGATAAAGTCGATGAGGAATAGCTCGGAATTTCTGGTTTGTATTTTTATAATCCGAACTTAGTTATTAATTGTTGTATTTTTAATTTAATGCATATGGTAAGTTTTGAGGTGAGTATTTGACACTTTGTCACTGAATTGAATTTAAGTTGATTGAATGGATTGAATTGGTATATATATATATTGAATATATTGATTATTTGAATTGAAATGAACATTGGTTGTGTTTGAAAAGTGAATTGGAACCCTATTAATTGTATCGGGCTAAGTTTGATATAGATGACATGCCATAAGATTGAAAATGTTCAGGGATTTCTTCGATTTCGAGTCGATGAGACACTGGGTGTCAATTTATTACTTAGGATTTATTCTCGGTGATGAGGCACTAGGTGCCAATTTACTTCGGTTTAACCGATGAGATACTGGGTGTCAATTTTACTACTTTGAATTATTCGATGAGCCACTGGGTGCCAAACTGGTGTGTTTGGTTGGATCCGTGTATCCGTTCGAGTCCGAGTTCGAGTCCGAGTCGTGTTAATAGGGGTAAATAAATAATAAAGTTCTATTATTGATATTGAAATGACATGGTATGAGAAATGGAAGTGATATAGTAAATTGAAAATGGAATGTGAAATATGTTGTAAATACATGGAATATATGAGTTATATACTCATGAATTGAATATGAAATTGATAATGCCATTGTTTAAATGATATGTAGATCAAATTGTGAAAAGCTATTATATAACAAGTGGTGAGAATTGAATGTGGTATAAAAAGATGTATTTATGTTTTGAGAATTGAATGGTTAATGTTATTTTATAAATAAATGTGGTTTTAAATATTCAATTGTGCTTAAAATTTAATTGTGCCTATTATATTGTTTTGTCTTTAAATATTCGGATTATAGAAATATCACTGAGTTTTACTCAGCGTACGATTTTATTTTTCGTGCGCAGGTTAGGTATTTAATTTTGATCACCGATTCAGCATCCAACAACGATCTCGAACTCAAATGTGGTGATGTCTATCTTTTGTGTCGACATGTACCTAGGGTGTTTAAATAATAGTTATTTTGTGGTTTGATTGTAACTGAAGTTATAAGTCTAATATTGGTTTGGTATATACATATAAACATGTGTTTATTTTTGAAGTTTTATTATGACATGTTAAATTGATGTTTAAATATTCATAAACTAGGTAAAATTGATTAAATTAGGTATGTTTATAATTTGAATTTAAATTGATGCTTTGATGATTTGTTTTGATGATATAATTGTGGTACCAATGAGGGTACATTGGTTAGGCACCTAGGATGATTGTTTTGACATGTTTGGGATGTGCATGATTGTGTTCTGAACTGGTTAAACGAATGGTTTTTGAGTTGTTTAATGTCTAAGCTTGTAGGGAATGGTAAACTTGTTGTTTAAGGTACATTTTGAGTCCACACGGCCAGGCACACGGGCGTGTTACTCGACCTGTGAGACACACGGTTAGCACCCAGCTGTGTGAACCTTGCAGCTTTGAAAATTTTTAATATTTTTGAAAAATTCTCTGAGTTTTTGAATTAGTCCAAATTTGTTTCTAACACGTATTTTGGGCCTCAATGGCTCGAATAAGGGACAATATATATGAGTTTGATTGGTTTATGACTTGAATATTATATAATACGAAATGTTTGAAAGTTGTGTCTGTTTAATCAGTAAACTCCGGTAATGCTCCGTAACCCGGTTCCGGCGAAGGATAAGGGTTGGGGGTATTACAATAGTGCCATAACCTAGTTATGATCTTATCATCATAATGCCATAGTGTAGTTGTAGTCTTACATATAAACACTGCCATGTTCCAACCATGGTGTTACGTTTGAATAATCGCCATAGCCTGGCTATGGTCTTACGTGCAAATGCAACCTGTCTCCATTGATATCAGGAAATTATCATTGTCGTAACTTTTTACAATTCCTGTTCTATCAACAAATCAAATTAATATTTCTAATTTTACATCATTTAAGCTATAATATTCATAAACAATTAGAAATATAATTGAGTTCATATTAAATGAACTTACAAGACTAATTTGCAATAATGGCTTAGGGTATCTCAATCAGTGATCGACGTAAAATCAGTTCATTATTTTCATTTTCAATTACACACATCAACATAATCTAACATTATGCAATTTGGTTCATATATTAAACTTAAAAATGTACTAAAATTAAAACGAACGAACTTACTTGACTAAATTGCAACAATGACAAAGGTATATAGACTATTCAATAATTTTCTCTTTTATTCGGTTTTCCACTTGTTTTTGATCTAAAATAATATTTTCATTCAACTAAATAATTTCAACAGTAAAATTAACTTATTTTATGCAATTAAGTCCTTTTAATATTTTATGAAATTGCCTCATATATTTCACTTTTATTCAATTTAGTCTCTAAGCCCCAAACATGCAATTTAATCATTTTTTTCTTAAAACCCAATTCAGCCAAACCATCTATGAGCTCCCAACAGTCCATATTTGCAATTATTTCACCTATAGTTCATGCTATTTTACCACTTTAGTGATTTAGTCCTTAAACATTAAAATCATAAAAAAATACTTTATAAAATAATCCTATCTAACAACCAAGCTTAATAATCTAACATAAAACTTCACAAACATCTCAATTTCATTAATGGCATAATCCTCAACATTTGACAAATATACTAATTAGTACTCGAGTTAGCTAAGTTAAGCTAATACGAGCTTAAAAACATAAAAATTACTAAAAACGGGCGACATTTGCTTACTCGATATGAGAACCAAAGCTAACCGAACTCCCTTCTATGGCTTCTTAGGGTTTCGGTTCAAAATTATGAAGATGATAAGTTAAAAATGATTTTAACTTGTTTTCTTTATTATATTTCATTTAATTACTAATTTACTAATTTGCCCTTCCTAATTACTCATAATTTTCAACATTTATAAGCCTAATACCGTCCACTATCCCTTCTAATGGTATATTTACCATTCAAGGAGAGTTTAATTGCACAATTGGTCCTTCAATTTTATTAAATTCCAACCAAACAAACTTAATTTTCAATTTAATCCTAACTAATTAGGACTAAATGAGAAAATATCCCAAAAGTTAGTGGATTTAATCATATCCACCGCAAGGACTTTTTGACCATGATTTAATTACCATTTTGGTCCCTTTACTATTTTAAATCAAAAGCAATTAACTTTGACCTCTTTTAGAATTTAATCTTTTTACCTCAATTAAGCAATAAATCATCAAACTAGACCAAACCTTAATTCATATATAATACGACTTTGTAAATATTTAATAAAAATATTTACGACCTTAAATTACGGAAACAAGGTCCTAATACATCGTTTTCAATAACCACTTGACTTTTGAACCGAACCACTTATACTAACTTTTAATTTTATTGGTTAAAATTCCTCATATCAAAATTTATTATAAAATTACTATTGACTTGTATAACTTAAATACTAATTATACGAACTTACTCGTTGGACTTGTGGCCCTGAAATGACTGAAAAACAGGCTGTTACAAAATAGTTACATCCTATCGTAGAGCATCCATCTGACTCTGCCACTCCTTTGCATGCACGCCAGTACCTTCCTCCTACATGGCTACATTGTCATGAATATCAAAGTTGTCAGATTGTACCTTTCTTATGAGCTCTTCATTCTACTTTAAGAGTTCTTGATGAAATGTTTGCTGCTGCTCGAACCTCACGTTCTGTAGGGCCATTTTCTCCTGAAGAGCGAGAAATTACTGCGATGATGTTTCTTAACCAGAAGAGAATGGTAACCCCTAGCCTGAAGGAAAATTCAAATCAAAGGAGTTTGAGGCCCTTGTGTGGGCCACGTTACCCAAATTTTTCGATTGGTTAGCAAACCAACCGACAAACAAGTCTGCTTTAGTGAGTTGGCCACCTGCCCCGAAGCTCTAGCTTGCCCTGATGAAAAGTTGACAAGAAAAATTTTGTTTGGGTGAGCCATTGTGGTTATTACAAACTGGAAGAAAATTTAATGATCAGAAGTCTGTTCATGTTCATCGCAACAAATTGTTGAGTGTTTTTGTTGTGTGTCCTCATGATGGGGAGAATTGAGTATTTATAAGATACAATTACTGTTCATTGAAATGACGTCTTAAGTAGGCTCCATGCACGCTGACACATATATTGTCCTAGACTTAATATATGTTTGTTAGTCAACTCACTTGACTTCGCATCCTCTGCCTGCAAACACCCAAGAACATGCAAACTTGGCTTGCGAGCCCTCCCCGCGAGTCCTTAATATATCCACCTTGTAGAGCGCAGACTCGAGTCGCGAGTCGACATTTCAAGTTATATTCAAATTTCGGATCGATAATAGGAAGTAACATAATAAATTTGTGAAAGTAATTAATGCCTTTTCTGGTTAGGCCTTTGTGAATATATAAGAACATTGTAACGAACATTTTCCCTTTTCTGGTGAACGAAAACTAACAATTAATCATGATGGAGTTGATATGAAGACACAATCAATGGTGTCTTAACGAGGATAAAAGTGATACAGCTCTTACATTATATGAATTGCACTTTGGCATATTTTACCAAACAAGTTTTTTTCCATTAAATGAACAATTAACAATGAGACGTATACAAGTAGAAAACCACAATAGGATGTAGTAATGATGGTTTTTCATATATCTTATTTTATTTTGTTTAGGTGTTTTTAGATTTTGATTGTTTGTAAAGAACAATTTATAAGAAAATGGAAGAGAATAAGAAAAGTGACTTTGTATCATCAACTTGGAAAAAAAGAAACCTTTGAAAGCAGACGGATTAATATTGTATTGTTATACTTTGTCTCCTATGGTAGGGAAAAGTGTGATTCTATTACTTTTAATAATAACAAAAATAAAATAAAATTCTCATAATGCATACCTCCTAATTTTTCAAAGTGTTTGGATCTATCCCCACCTTGTTTTGAAGATAAATACATTTTTTATTGAAATAAAATAAAATTATTTGATAAGCTATGTATTTTTAGTATCTTTTATGTTTAGAGTTTGTGTATAATCTAAATAATTTTAAAGTTTGAATTTATATTTTCTTTCTTAAAGTATAATTTATCTTATAATTACATTAATGACTTATTGATACATATAAATCTATTTCATCTAAAATTTTAAAAATAAATTCATTTACTCATTTCAGATTTAGGAAATCATACGTAAACAACTAGGATATATAATAATAATTTTTGGTATAACTATGATTTAAATTTAAATTATTAGTGTGAATACCTGACAAGTTAAAATATAATATGCAATAATTTTTAATTAGATTTATAGAATTAAAAAAAAAAAAACTCAAGTGGTAATGTACCTAAGTATCAAAGATTTACCTAAAAGAAAATATCCACGATAATCCAAAAATAAATAAATAAATAAATTAAAAACTAAAAAAAACTTCTGGCACATATGACATTGAGTTTGAGTACTGTTCCATGTGAAGCTTTTTTCTTTTTTTATTACTTTCTTTCTCTCTCTTTCCCTCTGTATATAAGGTGTGATGGGCAGACAACTTTTCCTTCACCACTCGTCCCTTTCTCCTTAACAGTTTGAGGCAGCGAATTAACCCAACAAAACCCAACCTCTGGGTATGGGTTTACTGCTCCTCTTCCGCTTCTCTCTCTTAGTCTTATTGCTTTTTCTTTTACAGCACTCACCAACAAAAGGTGAGGATTTCAATGCCATAAATAATACCAATGCCAGTGGCAGAACCAGAAGTTTAGCTTCTAACTGCAACTGGTTCAGAGGCAAGTGGGTTTATGACCCTTCCTATCCTCTCTACGACCCCTACAAGTGCCCCTTCATCGAGGGTGAATTCGACTGCCAAAAATATGGTCGACCAGATAACACGTATCTGAAATACCGATGGCAACCCTTCTCCTGCAGTCTCCCCAGGTCAGCTTGCTTACCATTCATTATAATTACAATTACACCCTATATGTATATAGGAGTATAAAGTTTGGAATATTAGGTTCAATGGGCTGTATTTCTTGAGGAAATGGAGAGGAAAGAAGATCATGTTCGTGGGTGACTCACTCAGCTTGAATCAATTCCAGTCTTTGACATGTATGATTCAAGCCTGGATTCCAAATTCCCAGATTTCATACATCAAACGAGATGGTCTTACTTCAGTTACCTTTCTGGTCAGTTTTTGATTTCTTGCTATGCTTCTTGTACACTTTAGAATTTTTTTTTTTTAGTTACAATGATTGCTTTGAATCTGGGCTGGGGCATGCATTCATGTCTGTCATCTCCTTTATCTTTTTCAATCTTGTTGCCTTTTGATTTTCTTGGATTTCAAATCCTCTTTTCGGTGCATGGGTGGAAAGGAATAGTAATTATAATCCTTGGTTTAAAATGGCCAGCAAAATTTTGACTACTTAAACTTTTAAGAATAAATATATTGAAAGTAAAATTGAAGTAGATTTTTATAAACATGAATTAGGACAAAAGAGTACTTCCCATAAACTGGGTGCTACAGTTGTCAAAGTTTGCTACGACTCTATTTTGGAGGCTTCAAAAGTATATAGATTTTCACTCTGAATGTTAAAAATGGTTGAACATAAACGTTTTAGTAGAGGATTAATATATTAGCTTTAGGAAAAGACAAATCTGAGGAGTAGCTGTTTTGCTGTTGAAAAATAAAAACGGAGATAGGTAAGTGTGCATTAAAAGTGGAGCGTGATTGGTGGACGCCCTTACTTTAGACCGGGACATCACATGTCAAGCTCTTAAGTTTACTGCACCCTCCCTTTATTTTAACATTTCAATTTCCGGATGATTTTTTTTTTCTTTATTAGTCCCTATATTTTGAAAAATTAAAAATTTAGTTGCTATATTTAAATGATAATGTACATGTATACAACTGAATTTGATAGTTATAACAGTCAAATTTAATATCACCAATGAAATAATTACAGAAAAATGTTATTTTTAGTTTTCTAAATAATAAAACTGAAATTTGAATTATGGTCAGGATTATGATGTGAATATAATGCTGTATAGAACGCCGTACCTGGTTGACATAGTGAACCAGAAGTATGGAAGAGTGTTGAAGCTGGACTCAATCAGGGGCGGTGATTCATGGAAAGGAGTGGATATGCTGATCTTTAACACGTGGCATTGGTGGACCCACACTGGAAGAACCCAACCGTAAGATCATTTTTTCTTTTCAACTAGAATAAAAAAAGACTGATGTTGATAAAATAACACATGTGCATTGTCTATAAGGGACGGGAATAAAACACCAACCCTGTCGTTGTGTTGCCATTATTTTATTTATGACAGTAACGCCTGAAATCTAGTTTAGTAACTACAATGATAGAAGATTATAAAAGATAATGGTAAATAATGTGATGCGGATTTTGTGCAGATTTGATTACATAGAAGACGGTGGGAAAACGTGGAAAGACATGAACCGTATGGTTGCTTTTTACAAAGGATTAACAACGTGGGCTAGATGGGTGAACCGCAATGTGGATCCTTTGAAAACCAAGGTTTTTTTCCAGGGCATTTCTCCAACCCATTATGAGTAAGCAACCAACAACACTTTCTATATCTTTTATCAATGTATACATCTTTAAATAAAAATGAAACATGTGAATTGCAGGGGAAAGGATTGGAACAAGCCAACAGAGTCCTGCTCGGGACAGACACAACCATTCTTCGGGATGAGATACCCAGGAGGCACACCCATGGCTTGGGTTGTTGTGAAGAAGGTCCTGAGTAGGATTAAGAAACCGGTGTTTTTGCTCGACGTTACCGGACTCTCTCAGTACCGAAAAGATGCACACCCGTCGGCATACAGAGGCATGGGCGGCGGGACTGACTGTAGCCATTGGTGCCTTCCAGGTGTGCCAGATACTTGGAACAGTTTACTCTATGCAGCTGTTTTTTAGTGAATTTAGGCAGGAAGATGGAAAACCATTTGTTTTCCACCCTAACCAACTTCCTTTTTTCTGTGATGAGCAATAAGAGAAAATAATGATATCATAATTCAACTGTAAATTATAATTTGTTTGAACAAATTTGATTTGCTCATTCCTACTATTGTAATTTTCTTATTCTTGTGCGTCATTTTTAGAAATAAATGTAAGGTAACCTTTTCTCTCATTCGTGCTTTACCTGTTATTCCTTCATTTAGTCTCCCTACAAGACAATCTAGAGTAATGCTATAAATTAATATTAATATATTATAAAATTGATATATGGTGTGCGTTCCTACATTATTGCAACAATCATTCTATTCTACCACAATCCATGCACTCACACATCACTCTTACTTCAAAATATAATTTACTTGTTAAGTTTAAAATACCGTACTTTCAATTTTATTTTATACAATTTTTTCCTTTAATTCTTAATATTTTATTAAATTCTAATTCAGTATTTTTTATTTTAAAATATCACACCAATAAATTTAATAAAAATTTATATCCATTTTAACAATTGGATCTAAATTTTAAAATGTATAACATAGAATAACTAAATTCTTAAAATATGAACTAAATTCTAAATTTATTAACAGTACAAGAATTGATGTCATGTTTTATCCTACTTATTAATAATATTTTTCCAAATCCATATACCAAATTTTAAATTTTTTCTCCAAAAAAATAAAAATAAAAATAAAAATAAAAGTGCTCATTTTAAGTTTTTTTTTTCTTTTCCTTTTGTTTCAGTTTTCAAGTTTAATAATTGGATATCAATTTTAAAATCTAAAATATAAAAAAATAAAAAAATTTTAAAAAAATATATAAATTAAGTTCTAAATTTATTTGGAGTAGAAATACTGATATTGTATTTTATTCTACTTGTTAATAAAAATTTTTCAGATCCATTTACCAACTTATAAATTTTTTTCTCCAAAAACAAAAGTTAAGAATAAAATAAAAATGCTCATTTTAAGTTTTTTTTTCTCGTTGTTTCAGTTTTCAAGCTTACTTCAAAACTGAATTATAATTTTTTAAAAGTTAAAATATAATTTATGTTACTATTTAAGTTTTTTGATTGAGTTAGTGACACGAGTTAACTAGACACTAATTCGATTAGGGTAATTATAAAAAGATCTTTTCGTATTTACAATATTTATATTATTTGAGGGTTCTTTAGTCTTTTTATTTATAAAAAAAATATGAATATTGTAAAATTTGAACCGATATCAATTACACATTGATAAAACTATACATTTTAATTTTATCATGCACACTTTATTAACTCCATCAATTATATATATTAATAATGTTGCTAATTGAGTTGGTGCCAAAAAATAATTTGACACCAACTTAGGATCGATGTATTTATTTGGTATTCTTAATTTGATGTATTTATGTGTTTAAATTTTATTTTATTCACCATTTAGTCTAATTTTTTCATTCTAATATCGTAAATATTTTATGTGTTATTATTAATTAATTTCAGACAATAAATTTTATTATTTATTGTATATTATTTTTATACACTTGTATATTCTAAATATGTAGTTTCTAAAATTTCTAGTTTATTGTTATATGATTTAAAATTTTATAATTCAAAATATATATATATATAAATCTATCATTTTTGGATGTTAAAACATCTTACATGTCGTTCGGCCCATGCATTGTTTTTGGCCCATGGATTTAATCTATGCTTATCGTGTTTGAACCGAAAAACATTCTATTATCTTTGATAATATATTTGAATTATAGTTTAAATAGGATTTATTTTATAAAGATGAAGTGCAGTTTCTTCAGTTCAAATGAGAATCAAAGTCCACCAACTACATCCATGCTAGTGTGTTGTGCTTTTTTTTTCGCATGGTCCACATTCATCTCAACTAAAACTCCTAATTGATCAAGATAAATTCTAACGCTATTAAAATTTGCAATCCTTTGATAAGATAGAACCCTACCTTTCTTTTTTCCCTATATAAGGGATAGTCGACTCATCAATAGTATATTTTCTCCTTCTAATAGTAGTTGCTATAGATTATTTTCAAATTCAATAGCTGTGGATTAAAGTCAATCGTTCTTTTAGTAGCCTTTTTGTCGTTCACCAAGCGAGAAACAATATTAGCATTTGGATTTTGAAGTGGACATTCTTACATCTTTTGAAGTTTGTTAATACGGTGTACAAAAAGGGAGTATAGAGGAGAAAGGGGTGGTTACTATGAAGGTCGGTTCACTTAGTTAGTGTCACACCCCAAAATAGGGTTTTGGAGTTTTAGGGGTATTTTAGGAATTTTGGCCTATATGAACTCAGAATTTCATAAGTTTGGTAATTGATAATGTTTTCAACAATGGTTTTTGTAATATCCTAAATTAGGGGTTGTGCGTTTGGAGCATAACTCACGTGTTAGTAGGCTTTAAGAGTGGTTTGGATGTGTTTTAAGGGTTTTTAAAACTCTAGGATTAAAATGGAAGCTTTGGAAAATTTTTTTGGAATTTGAGGTTAAAAAGGGGAGCAAGGTAAGGAGGCCTTAAGAATAAATTTTGGCAGGTTATGGCATAAGAATCACCCTGGTAAAGTGGCTTCCATGCGCCACTTAAGGCTTGGGATTAGCGCCATAGCAGGTCAAGGGTTCGAGTAACGCGGGGTGCATAAGTTTTTATTTTGCGCCTGGAAGGGGAGCAATGTCGAAGAAGGCTTTAAAAGAATCTTTCGAGCGTTGGTGGACATGAAAGTCCAGGTGGTAGAGTGGCTAGGGGCGCGAGGGGTGGTTGCGGCATGGAGGTCGGGCGTTCGAGTCCTGATGGAGGCGCGCGGGTGTTTTTATTTTTGCTTGGCGTTAAGGCAAAGGGAAGCTCAAGAGGAAACGCTTAAAGGGAATTCGTAATGCGTCTATGTCATGAATTGCACAGTGGCCGAGTGGCTGGGGCATGGAGAGTGTTGCTTCAGGTCTGGGGTTCGAAACCCAGGAGCAGCGCATGGTTTTCTTTTTTTTTGTGTGGCCGGCGTGAGGCTAGGGGCTGCATGGGGCATGCACGCATGAAGCAGTATGGGCTGTTATTTTTTTTTTAGTATGGAGAGTTTTAATTATTTTATTGGAAGTATGGGTTATATTTTTGTTAGTTTATTTTATGCATGGGTTAGTGATGGGATTGTTATTATTTTATTTTATTTTATTATTTTATGTATAGAATGATGGGTTAGCTTTATTATTTTATTTTATTATTGATGGAAGATGGGGTAATGGTTATAGTATTATTATTATTATAGTATTATTATTATTATTATTATTATTATTATTATTATTATTACTACTTTGATAGTAATGGGAGCTATGATTAAACAATGTTTAATTTTCAAATGGATGGGTCTTGGCGTGGGGGAGGAGCATGGCCGAATGGAGGCTTCTCTCTTGGGGTTAGCATGGTCAGCCTTGTGCAAGACAAGGAAAGCATGGCTGAAATGCATTGTTTTGTTTTCCTTCCCCTCTAATTTGTGTTTGGCCGAATGTGGTCTTCCTAGGGGCCTTCATTTCGGTTTTGAAGCTAGCAAGGGAGAGTGCCGAATTCTTCTCTTAATAGGCACCCCTTCCTTTTTGTCTTTCTCTTTTAGTTGCTTGCCAAAATTCCTTTCCATTCTTTTGAAAGCTGAAAGCCTTTGTCATTAAGTGTTTTAGCCGAACCTATTAGTCATTATTTTCTCCTTGTTCCTCTTTGCTTGTTCATTCGAAATCACCACTTACCCCAAGAACTATCCTCTCTTCCATTATTGGTCACCATAGCCGAATGTTCTAGCATCTTTGGGAAAGCCTTAAAGTCGAAACTTACTCTCTTTTGAGTCTTCACAAGCAGCGTGGGGTGCCGAAAGAAGAAGCATTAAAGGAGAAGCTTCGGGATTTTTGAACATCAAAGGATATTGGTAACTACAAGAGCAAGCAAATCTTTTGGGACTTGGAAAAGCTAGGTAAGTGTTATGTATTTTCGGTCAAGGGCCAATTTCATGGATTTTTGGTGCTAGCCGATTTTAACCTATGGTATATGTAGGGATTTCGACTACTCAAAGATCTAGTATCAGTTCTCGGGTTTCAGTGAGGTAAGTGGTTGTTGACTTTCGGCCTTAGGCCATTTTGGGTATAATGGTTGACTGATTCTGTCTATGGTGGTTTAGGAAAATCGACAGAAGTGTATAGCAGGTTTCGGGACTCAGATCTTTGTGGTAAGGATATTTAGTAAGTATAGTTTCGATCCAAAATATTTAGATTAAAGTATTCGTGTTTAACCGATGGTTCTGATTAAGATATCATTGATGGAGGCAAATACCAGTCAAGGAGGGCAAGGGAAAGTCCCTATTCCGAAGTTTAAGAAACGATCTGTCTCGGCAATGCGAGATTGGCCGCCGGGGTGTAGGCCAGCGTCGAACAGCAAAGTAGGCAGATAGCTGTAGTGTCGCTTAGTGATAGTATCGGGATTGAGGGCATAACGCTGCTAGTAATCAGGTGTGTAAAATCTTACACACTTTATTAGTATAAACTGTTACTATGACGATATATATATATATAACCTCTCATGTAGTAATTTTGCCTTGTGGGCATAAGCTTGGATTTCGGGTAAGTCCCCTATTACTTGATCTATGTTGTATGTTGTGTACGCCATCATATGCTGTTAAATGCTATGCTATATATGAATGCATGATATATGGGATCATGATACTTGTCATGTGAGCATGATGATGGTGGGATTGATGAGAGGAGGGAGATGATCTCTATGGACTGTCACCAGTGGTTGGTACCACACGATGGGTTGGCCCCATCATTTGATATTCGTGACTTCGGTCACCAGTGGTTTGGCACCACATATTGATATTTGTGACTAAGTCCCAGTGGTTTGGCACCACCAGTGGTTTGGCACCACATATTGATATTTGTGACTTCGGTTACCAGTGGTTTGGCACCACCAGTGGTTTGGTACCACATGTTGATATTGTGACCTATGGTCATCAGTGGTTTGGTACCACACGATGGGTTGGCCCCATCACTTGATATATTGTGACTTCGGTCACCAGTGGTTTGGTACCACACGGGGTAAAAAAAGGAGTATAGATGGCTAGTTTGGGATTGCATAATTGCATGTCTTACTAATATCTTGTGTATGAGTTGCATTTTCGGGTTGGGGATTTACACACTGAGTCTTGGTGACTCACCCCTTCCCATATCTTTTTCAGGTGAGTAGATCGCGGAGTTGGAGTCGGAGAGGACTCGAGGCGACCATGCTTGTTCCTCGGTTTTGAAGTTTTATTTCGTACCGTTAAAGTTTACTATTTACTAAATTTCGGTTTGGTTTGTAATATGGCCGCTAATTATTATTTTGGATGTTTAAGTAGTTGCTTTTACTTTATTATATTGCTAATGAACTAGTAAACTGTTAAGCAAATCGGTTAATAGTAACGTTTTTAATAAGTACTCGAATGCGTTTTCAAAGATGTTACCATCGGGTAACAAAATTTTCTAAGTTAACAATAACTTTGATGGTTTTAAAAATTTAAATGATCCAATGTTTTCAAATGTTTCAATTCAATCGTGTTTATCAAAACAACCCACCTAAGTTTTAGCAAACATCGTTATATACCCTCAACAAATTTTCGAATTTCCACTGTTAATTCAAATTTTTCAAAACGTTTTCCCTTCGTGACATACCAGATCCGGTTGAGGCTTGTGGGCCGGGTTTGGGGTGTTACAGTTTTCATAAAATCAAATCAATTTCTGAAAATGAGTTTTAAATATCCTTGATTTTGAAAATAAGACTGAATTGTAAAATAGTCAAAACTGGGAGTTTTTATGAAGCAATTAAACCAGAATTTCAAAATCAACCTAAAAACCCCATCTATAGCATGTTCACGTTATTTCTTTCTTCCTTGCTAGTTGTACAGTCCCTTTTGCTCTCCCAACTCTCCTAATCGCTTTTGATCTCCAATTCCTAACCCCTCTTGATTTCCATCATCCTTTGAACTATAAATCTCCATTGAAACTAAGAAAACACCCAAAAACTTCATTAGTTTCATCATCTTCTTCAAGAGTGGATTTTTCAGAATTTTGCCAAAGTTCATTTTTCTTGAATTCAAGGTTTCATTTTTCTTACATTTAAGGTAACCAATCATTTTCCTATTAGTTTTAAATGTTATCTAGACTTCCAAATCGAATTTCTGGCCCTTAAAACACATGTTTTAGATAAAAGCTGAAATTTTGGTCATTAATGGTGAATTTCGGGTTTGTGGATAAAAACTTGATTTTAAAGTATTTTTCAACTTGTTTTAACATGATTAGAAGGTTTCTAATCTTATTTTGAAGTTTCTTTAAAGATTTCTTGAGTTTTAATGAATTTTCGGAAAATAGCCATAAAACATGTACAAAAAGTCGATATATTAAATCGAGTAGTTTTGTGTAGTTTAAAGGTTGAGAATTAGTCGTAGGTGAATTATAAGATAAACAAAATTGGTTTTAGGTAAAAAGATTAAGTATATATCGAGATATTCGAATTTAAAGTTTGCTATATTATAAATTTTGGTTACATGAGAACTTAGTTTAAACTTATGTTTTGTATGCTTGTAATGAGTCCTTGACTGACTTTTGGATGTATTGTTGTGTGAATTTGTTGTGTTGAAGTTTTGAACTCGATAAAACCTTCTAAGAGTAGAGATAAAGGCAAGGAAAAGCTAGTTTGAGCTTTTGGCTTTTCGGCGAAAGCATAATTGGTGAGTGTTTGGAATAATTACTTGTGGGCATGTCTCAATGCATTATTTTGGAATTTTGTAGTAGCCTAAACCCCTACTCTAAATTTTGAGTGTAAGCTTTCTCATACCTATGTTATCTTGTGAATAATGTGCTTATGTGTTTTGTGAATATATGAATTGAGATGAGATGCTATAACATGTGATAAGTGGTTATGATAACTGTTGTGAAAGTGCAAATATGTACATGTTATGAAAATGTTAAATGTTAGTGACAATGTTTTGCTAAAGATGCAAATATGCAATGACTGTGCACGGATAATCAGCAAGTGATATGTATTTGACTTCAGATATTTTGGCCTTGTGATCTTGAAATCGTTGGATATAGTTGGCATGCCATAGGATTGTGAGTACTCACCTATATGTATAGTGATTTTGGGTGTTGAGGCCCTGGGATATGTTAGAGGGATAAAGGAATGTGAGCTAAGCTCCATTCGATGAGACACATGAGAGGAAATAAGGAGAGTGATAGTTTTATGCTTCATTTTTGGGACATGTTTGACTCTATGAGTCTATGTTTGGTGTATTGGAGATCCATGCCAATGAATGATGATAGAGCTCATTATTATGTTTTATAGATCAAGTGCCAAATTATCTAAAATGTATGTATGATATATGCCTAAATGAGTGTGTGGTTTCTATGTAAATTATCTTCACTTATGAATATGTGTGTATTGTGATATGTGTTTATATAACGTGTGACCATTATGCAATTAATCTCTATACTTGTTTTTGAATATAGTGATATATGCTTGAATGTTTGGTGATTATATGTGTAATAAGATATATGCTTAAAAGTGAATATGTTTACCATGTAAAAGAACTAATAATAATGCACGAGTAAGTATATTATGACACTAAAGTTGAAATTATTAAGGTTAAGCTATATGGTTGTTTCATTAATGCTTGATGAACTGTTTGCATGGTAGTTGTTCTAGGCTATATGGTTGTTTCGTTAATGCCCATGTTAACTTCTAGACATTTGCTGGTTTTTGGTTCGGTTTATCAAGATTACATGTTATTATTATGCTTGGGTTCATGAACATGAGAATGGATTGACGTTACTTGCTTGAACATGGTTTTGCGATATTGAACTGTTAATTAGGCCGTTGAATGATTATTTTTCAAAGTAATTAATGTATGATGTTTAAAAACTAAATTGGAATGGATAAATTACATATGTATGCTGCATTTTTGAGGTCTGGAGCAAAGGTATCGATAATCGGGTTTTAAAATTGATACCTCTGTGTTTTGAAACGTACAGGAAGTTAGAATAGAGATTTGGTATCGATACATTTTCTTGAGTACCGATACTCGGGGTAAATTTATTGGTACTTCATGACAGGTACCGATAATTTTCGAGACTTTGGGATTTAGTCGAGAAACAGAATGCAAGTTTGGTATCGTTTTTTCAGGTGGTATCGATACCACTTTAAGAAAATATCGATACCCTAGTGTCAGTATCGATACCTACGTACATATTTTTGAGAATTTTGCTAAATTGACCTTGTGCATGTTAATACTCGTTTAGGGGACTGTTTATGGTATGCTTTGCATGTAATAATGATAATTAACCAATTAAGTGACCTAAAACCTACAAGCATATTATAATAAAGGACATTTTGCTTAGAATAGGCTTTCTACTTGTTGTGAGTGAGATGAGATGGTGGTGTTGCATCTTGTATTTGGGCTTGGTAACCAGGCTGGGTATAGGGTGTTACAGTTAGGATGGAGAACCGAAGGTTATGAAGAGTGGAGGTAAAAAGAATGTAAAGGCTGAGAGAAAAAGGAATGTTGACAGAATGTAGGCTTAGTATTTTTGAAGAATCGATCCTCTCGTCATTATTCCTAGAGGTATTTATAGGCTAGGGTCTCATGGAAGATGGTATTATGTGTTGGACTTGTTATCTAGCCATTATTACAGAGCGCGTGGGGGGGATGTCTTCCATGGGATGAGGATGTCTATAACAGGACATGTTCTATCATTCATTTTGACTTAATAGGATAAAGCAATTGAGCCAACGTGATGTTTGGTGACCAACAACTTCATGTTTACGATGAAGATTAGATCATCTGTTGTCCAGATGGTCATCCTAAAAGGGTAAGCTCGCAGGTGACCTTTCGGTTTGCTGGTGGTAGGCTTACTATTTGGGCGCTTTTCTGGCTTGCCACGTGTTTTGACACAAATGGGGGTATAAGAATATTCCCCCTTCATGTTGAGAGAAGGGTTATAAAATGACTCTCCTTGAGACACTTTGACTTGCTTACTTTCTCTTTTATATGTTGCTCTAGATGGTGGCTTTATTTTATGGTGAAACGATATATCAAAACTCTTGAGATTCTGGCATAAATGTACTTTGAGAACTGTGTTTTTGAGAACTCATGATAATGATGATCAACAACCTTTTGGAACAAGTGGTGAGTTGTCATTAGACATCGTTTGTTCTTCAAAATTATGCATTTTGGGAGACAGATCTATATGTTCTTTGGGTTTTCTTCTTTTAGATTATTTTGCCTCATTTTCCTTTTGAAATTTATGCAACTACTGCTGGTTGCTTTCTTGCTTTTATTGATTCTCTACAACGATTTTTGCATTTTAACGACTTGTTTCCTTCAATTCACCTTGTAGTGCTTTATTTTTGTTGTTATTAGAGTTATTTCTTGCATTTTTGCTGAAAAATGGCTAGGGGAGATGAACAGTCTGGCAAAATCAGGGTAGAGGTGGTGGCCATATTGGTCATGCTCTACCGAGTGAGGCAATGAAGAGCGAGAAGACAACATCAACAAAGTTTGATAGGGCTACTGCAACGAAGTTTGAGAAGGAGAGGGACGAGTCTACGGTAACATCCTGAAATTCAGAATTTTATGTTTTGTATTATATCTTGCGATAGGCTAGTTAATAATGTTAATTGTGTATGTTTAGGGGTCCTAAGATGGTTTGGGGTTGAGTTGGGCCTTAGTAAAATTTTTGTGTTTAAGCACTTTAAGGAGAGAAGGCAAGTGGCATCAAGACTTAAGGAAATAAGTGTGCTAGCACAAGAGGAGCTAGTAGCAAAGTGGTGAGGCGTTTCATGAAGAGGCTTAAGGGGTGGAGTTCGAATCCTACCTATTACAAAAATTTTTGATTAATTTTTGTGCTTCTTTCCAAAGTGTCGACCAAGCTTTAAAGATGGTAAGGAAGACTTTTTATTGAAGGAAAGAACACAAGGGAGAAGAGTAAGGAGAGAAACAAGGGAATAATAAAGAAAGAAATAAAGGAAAAAGGTAAGGGAGGGAACATGTTGGTCGAATATTAGGAGTTGCCTAGGAAAAGAATTTTTGGTCAACCTTTACCTTTATGGTGTTAGATGCACACAGTTTTGGTAGGGAGAAATGGGGGAGCCGAGTTTCTATAGCCTTTTTGCAAATTTGTGCATGAAATGTTTTATTTCTTTTCAACATTTTGGTATTTTCTTTTCCAACCTTTTTTCTCCTTGTTTTGCCGAAACTTTCAAGCCAAATTGTTCACCTTTTTCCTTTGTTGTGCCGAAACTTCCAAGTCACTTTGCTCTTCTTTTCTTGTTTCCTCATCGTTCCTCCTATCTTTCTCTCTTCTTTCTTTAGTCGACCATATTTGGAGGACGAATCTTCCTCGTTTCTTTCTCTCAAAGTAGCCGAAAACTCTTAGCCATTATCTCTTCTCCATTCTTGTGTGTTAGACATTTCACTTTGGTTGAATCAGGTAAGGGGCTTCATTCTATTCCTTTCATCTTCTTTTCTTCCTAGCTGAATGTGTGTCCATCACTATTCGGTTGTTTTACTTTGTTTTTAAACTGAAATATCACTCTCTTCTACTCCCTCATATCTTGATCATCTTCTTTTTGTAGTATTCTTGTGGGTTGGCTGAATATCTCATTCTTGCCGATTTATCTCTAGCCTTAAGCCAATTTGTGGAAGTTGGACCTATTTTTGTCAAGGTAAGGAATTTCTTCAAGGTTCATTTTGAAATCTCTCAATGCTTGGTTATTCCGTTAAAACGGATCGATGGATTTGACTAATCGGTTATTATAGGGACTAAATCGCTCGTTTTCTCTAATCGTTGGTTCTTCGGAAGTAGTGGTAGGCCGAATCCTATCTCTAATCAACTACTCTCTCTCATAGTAGTATTTTACTGACCGAGACTTTTTCAATGGAGGCAAGTGGTAACGATTTGAAAGGGAAATCGATAGGAGGGCAAAAAGGGAGTGGACTTGCAATCTCTACTCCCAAGTTCAAACGAAGGGCGGTATCAGCAGTTCGGGCCTACTAGGTTGTGGACCATCATCCGGTGAGAATAGGCAAATCGTGGTCGTTCACGATATTAAGGGTAAGCATTTTAGATCGTTGATTTAGATTTGGATTAAGAAAATCTCTTATGTTAGTTATCAAGTGTTATGGTGTCATAGGTGCCGACGATCAAGAAGGTTTAGTCCTTACCGTAATCAGGTGTGTAATCTCACACCGAAATCCCGTAGATTCGTGATTCGATATCATGTTGGAAAATAGATCGTTATTATTTACAAGGCTAAAAATCGTAATATGGCATAAATCGAGTAACTTGCTTAAATTTCATTATTTCTAAAAGATCTGTCAAAATTGGTGTTAAATTGCTAAATTACGAAAATGCCCCTATGGGCCGAATTACCAAAATGCCCCTAATGGGCAGACTTGCTAAAATGCCTTAGTGGGCCGAATTATTAAAGTGCTTTAATGGGCTGAATCACCAAAATTGTTCAATAGAATAATGGTTGTTATATATATATGGATAATTTATTTTATTACGTATGTTGCATTTTGACATATTGCATGGGATGGGAAAAATTGTATGGAGAGCAGTGTAGCCTGGTGGCATTATTTGTTCATTAATATGCTTAATTATGATTTCGGTGGCTTGACCACGAAAATATTATAGTTTAGCAGCTTGACTGCAAATTGGTGTGAGCGGCGGGGTGGGTTGACTTGATCCCCATAGGTGTGATTGGCTGGTCGGGGGTGTGATGGATGGATGGGTTGGGTTACATTCATTTCATATAATTATTATTATGAAAATGGGCTTAGGCCCAAGGTTATGCTTTACGGGTTCAAACCTAGTGGATGACGGTGTGGGGATTATACACTGAGTTCTAGTAACTCACCCCTTTTCTTAACCCTTGTAGGTAACGTTCAGTGATGAGGACTTGGGCCATGGATGACTCGGTGGAGGCCATACTTTGGAAATAATGTTTTCGAACATTAGTGAACTTCTTTTCCGTTTGATTTCGTTACTTTTACTATTTTGTGTTTTAAAGTTGTAATAAGGCCTTTGGGATATTTTTATTTTGTTTTATATTTGGTCATACTTATTATCTTTCTTGAATTATTTTAAATGGGGATTTTCTAAAATCATAAATAACGTTTTTTTCAAAATTGATTAATATATAGTTTTCATAATAAATATGCACAAATAATTTAACTCGGATTCTCTTTCATATTATCAACAATATTTTCAAAAGTCACGGTTTTAAAAGATCACTAGTTTAATTATCAATTTTTTAATCAACCTTTCAAGATTAATAGTATTTTTACCAAATAACACCCACTTTTAGAAAGAATCACAAAGTCTTTATGCGTTTTCTTCATGTGACATGTCAGATCCGGTCATACCGCATGGGCTGGGTTTGGAGTGTTACATTTTATGGTATCAGAGCCCGATTGCAAAACTCGGCTGTGGTTTGGGTTCAAAAATGTTTTTTAAATTTGTTTGAAATTCGATTTATAAACACATGTTTTAGAGGAAGTATGGCACCACGGGGAATCCGACACCAAGTTAGTAAGTTTGTTTTCATTTTATAATTATTGTGGTATGACTGTAGAAATATTCTAGAACTTTTAGCTTTAGGAGCTGAAACTATAGAGATTGAGACTTTAGGATACATTTTGCGAAAACAACTTTACTTCATATACTCCATAAAACATTGTTGAATAAACATTGAATAACATACTGATTCATAAGACTCGTAATCAGATTAAGTCGACTTCGCAATCATGAGCGCTAGAGGACGTGGACGTGGTAGAGGCTGAGGTGCTAGAGTTGTATCTGAGGCATCAGGACACATGCCGGAAATGGACGCACCTGCGTCACCTGTGACTGAAGCTGGGTCACATGATCGAATGAGAGTGGATGATGCTCTGTCCCAAGCGATGCTGCGGGTACTTGAAAGGGTTGCTGGGCCAAGAATTGGGTCAACAGCTCGTGGGTCGATATCGGAGCGACTCAGATCGAATGAGGCTGAAGTTTTTAGGGGTATTTCGGGTGTAGCCCCTAGTGTAGCGGAGTACTGGCTTGAGGCGGTGGAGCAGATCATGGACGACCTAGATTGCACCGTTGAGCAGAAACTGAAAGGGGTTGTGTCATTGCTGAGAGACGAGGCGTATTAGTGGTGGCTCACTATTCAGGAAGGCACTCAGGCTGATCGTATCACTTGGGAATTCTTTAAGACAACATTTCAAGGAAAATATGTCGGGGCTAGCTATGTGGATGCTTGAAGAAAGGAATTCCTAAATCTGGTTCAAGGAAGTAGATCTGTGGCAGTTTACGAGACAGAGTTTCTGCGTCTGAGTCGGTATGCTCGGGGAATAGTACCGACTGATTATGAACGTTGTGTGCATTTTGAGGACGGGTTGTGTGATGAGTTGCAGGTATTGATAGCCCCACAGAAGGAGAGGAATTTTGCTACACTGGTAGAAAACGCTAAAATTGTGGAGGAAGTTAAGCATTCGGAATGGCAAAATCGAGATAAGGATAGAGGCAAGAGCAAGAGAGACTCTGGGTATTCAGGTCCTGCTAGAGGTTTTTAGAAAAGGCCCAGGAATGAGGGACCAGTTCGAGCGGGTGCTCCAGCTGCTACCAATCAGTTGCAGCCTTGTGCAGATTGTGGGAAACTTCACTCGGGTGAATGCTGGAAGAAAATTGGTGGTTGTTTCAGATGTGGATCCAAAGACCATCGGTTTAGGGATTGTCCTCGAGAGCCTACTCAGACTCAGATAGTTCGTAACAGATTTGCGTAGCCAGCAGGAGGCGCTCAACAGCTGCCGAGAGGCCGTAGGCCAGGTCGAGGTGGTAATGGCGTAGGACGAGGACAGGGTGCACCGGGTAGAGGTACCGGTAATAGGGGTAACACGGAGGAAAGACAGCCAGGATTGGTCTATGCTGTCAGATGTCGAGAGGATGACGATGCACCGGATGTCATAACCGGTACGTTCTTCATATCTGATGTACCTTTTACCACTTTGATAGACATTGGATCAACCCATTCGTATGTTGCATGTGATGTGTCTGGAACTTTGAACATTAGATCTGAGATTACTGCTAGAGAAACGACTGTGATTAGCCCTTTAGGACAGTTGGTGGTAGTAAATAAGTTGTATAGGGATGTGCCCTTAGAAGTTCAGGGGGTAGTATTTCCGGCGAACTTGATGGAACTGCCGTTCGGGGAGTTCGACCTTATTTGGGCATGGACTGGCTGGTTAAACATCGTGCGAACTTGGACTGTGCTGCTAAGCAGATGGTACTAAGAACTTCAGAGGATAAGGAAGTGATGATGATAGGTGAAAGAAGAAATTATCTGTCTAACGTGGTATCTGCTTTAAAGGCAGAAAAGTTGGTACGAAAGGGGTGTGAAGCGTTCTTAGCCTTTATCAGTGCTTTGGATGCCAAAGAGTTATCGGTAGAGAGTGTTAGAACGGTGAAAGAGTTTTCAGACGTCTTTCCCGAGGAGCTTCTAAGATTGCCTCCGGATCGGGAGGTGGAATTTGGTATTGAGCTGTTGCCAGGAACAGCTCTGGTGTCCATTGCCCCTTACAGAATAGCACCGAAGGAGCTCGTGGAATTTAAAGCTCAGATTCAGGAGTTGTTGGATCGTGGATTTATTCGACCAAGTATGTCACCGTGGGGAGCGCCGGTTTTGTTCGTTAAGAAGAAGGATAGGTCGATGCGTATGTGCATCGATTATAGACAATTGAATAAGTTGACGATCAAGAACAGGTACCTGTTACCGAGGATCGATGATCTGTTTGATCAGCTGCGAGGAGCTTCGATTTTCTCGAAGATAGACTTGAGATCGGGGTATCACCAGTTAAAAGTCAAGGAGACGGATATTCACAAGACTGCGTTTTGAACTCGTTATGGACATTACGAGTTCCTGGTGATGCCGTTCGAGTTGACTAATACACCAGCTACATTTATGGACATGATGAATTGAGTCTTCCAACCCTATCTAGACCGGTTTGTGGTGGTATTTATAGATGACATCTTGGTATATTCAAAGACAGAAGAGGAGCATGATTCGCATTTACGGATCGTATTGCAGATATTAAGGGAGAAGCAACTGTATGCCAAATTCAGTAAGTGTGAATTTTGGCTAAGGGAAGTGACCTTTTTGGGGCATGTTGTGTCTGCCGAGGGAATTAGAGTTGATCCCCGGAAGGTCGAGGCTGTGTTGGACTAGAAGCCACCGATGTCAGTGGAAGAAATCCGATGTTTTCTAGGTTTGGCTGGATATTACAGACGTTTCGTTGAGGGGTTTTCGTTGATTGCTGCACCCCTAACTAAGCTATTGCGTAAAGGAGTACCGTTTGTGTGGTCAGATAAGCAGCAAGAGAGCTTTGAAAAATTAAAGAAGATTCTGACAGAAGCACCAGTATTGATTCAACCTGAGGCTGGTAAGGAGTTTATTGTTTATTGTGATGCGTCACACACGGGCTTGGGATGTATGTTGATGCAAGGGGGGAAGTGGTGGCTTATGCATCTCGTCAATTAAGGTCGCATGAGGTGAACTATCCCACTCATGATTTGGAGTTAGCTGTAGTGGTGTTTGCTCTGAAGATTTGGAGACACTATTTGTATGGGGAGAAGTCGATTATCTACACGGACCGTAAGAGTCTGAAGTACCTCCTTACCCAGAAGGGGTTGAACTTAAGACATCGGAGGTGGATAGAATTGTTGAAAGATTATGACTGCTCAATCGAGTATCACCCAGGTAAAGCTAAAGTTGTGGCAGATGTGTTGAGTCGTAAGGTGATATCAGATTTGAGAGCGAGGTTCACTCATCTCAGCCTTTATGAAGATGGTATCTTATTAGCTGAACTTCAAGTGAAGCCTGCGCGAGTAAGTCAGATTAAGGAAAAGCAGTTGTTAGAAGAAGTGTTGGGTTCTCGACTTCAGCAAGTGGAAAGTGGTGAGATAGGGGATTTTGGATTAAATAGTGATGAAGTATTGTGTTTCCGCGGAAGAGTTTGTATGCCCAGGGATTCGGAATTGAGACAAATGATTCTGCGTGAGGCGCATAGTAGCCCATATGCTATGCACCCTAGGGAAAAAAAATGTACCGAGACCTCCGTGAGCAGTATTGGTGGCCAGGGTTGAAACGGGAGGTTACTGATTTCGTGAGCAAGTGCTTGACATGTCAGCAAGTGAAGGCGGAGCATCAACTGCCTTCAGGGTTGCTACAACCGGTGAAAATTCCACTATGGAAATGGGAAAGGATAACGATGGACTTTGTTAGTGGGTTACCCTTAACGCCTACTAAGAAAGATTCAGTATGGGTGATTGTGGATCAGTTAACAAAGACTGCTCATTTCTTACCTGTTCGTACGGATTATTCATTGCAGAAGTTGGCCAAGTTATATGTAGCAGAGATCGTGAGGTTACATGGGGACTAGTGTCTATTATATCGGATATGGACCTTAGGTTTACATCACGGTTTTGGAAGGCTTTACATGAAGCTTTGGGTACAAGGTTAAATTTCAGCACGGCGTTTCATCCGCATACTGATGGTCAGTCGGAGAGAGTAATCTCGATTTTAGAAGACATATTAAGGGGCTGTGTGATCGACTTCAGGGGTAGTTGGGAAGATTTTCTACCATCGGCAGAGTTTGCATACAACAACAGTTATCAATCCAGTATCCAAATGGCACCCTACGAGGCGTTTTATGGTCGTAGGTGTCGTACTCCTACTTGTTGGACTGAGCTAGGGGAGCGTCAGTTACTGGGTCCTGAGTTGATCTCAGAGACGGAGGAAAAAAGTAAAGGTAATTCGGGCTCGGTTAAAAGAAGCTTCAGACAGACAGAAATCATATGCGGATCTGAAGCGGAAGGAGATAGAGTTTTCTATGGGTGATAAGGTCTTTCTGAAGGTCTCACCTAGGAAAAAGATCTTAAGATTTGGGCGGAAAGGCAAGTTGAGCCCTAGGTTCATCGGACCATACCGTGTATTAAAGCGTGTTGGGCCAGTAGCTTATCAGCTTGAGTTACCTCTGGAGTTAAGTCAGATACATAGTGTATTCCATGTCTCGATGTTAAGGCGTTATCATTCGGATCCGTCTCATGTTGTGCCAGTGGAGGAAGTTGAAAAAAGACCTGACTTGTCTTTTGAAAAAGAGCCAGTACAGATTTTAGATCGGGATGTTAAGGTGCTAAGAAGGAAGTCGATTCCGTTAGTCAAAGTATTATGGCGTGGATTAGAGGAAGCTACATGGGAGTCAAAGGGCACGATCCGACAGCAATATCCTCATCTCTTCTAATCGGGTAAATTTCGAGGCCGAAATTTCTTTAAGGGGGTAGAATTGTAACATCCTGAAATCCAAAATTTTATGTTTTGTATTATATCTTGCGATAGGCTAGTTAATAATGTTAATTGTGTATGTTTAGGGGTCCTAAGAAGGTTTGGGGTTGAGTTGGGCCTTAGTAAAATTTTTGTGTTTAAGCACTTTAAGGAGAGAAGGCAAGTGGCATCAAGACTTAAGGAAATAAGTGTGTATTTTACTAGCACAAGAGGAGCTAGTAGCAAAGTGGTGAGGCGTTTCATGAAGAGGCTTAAGTGGTGGAGTTCGAATCCCACCTATTGCAAAAATTTTTGATTAATTTTTTTGCTTCTTTCCAAAGTGTCGGTCAAGCTTTAAAGATGGTAAGGAAGACTTTTTATTGAAGGAAAGAACACAAGGGAGAAGAGTAAGGAGAGAAACAAGGGAAGAATAAGGAAAGAAATAAAGGAAAAAGGTAAGGGAGGGAACATGTTGGCTGAATATTAGGAGTTGCCTAGGAAAAGAATTTTTAGTCAACCTTTACCTTTATGGTGTTAGATGCACACGGTTTTGGTGGGGAGAAAAGGGGGAGCCGAGTTTCTATAGCCTTTTTGCAAATTTGTGCATGAAAGTTTTGTTTTTTTTCAACATTTTGGTATTTTCTTTTCCAACCTTTTTTTCTCCTTGTTTTGCCGAAACTTTCAAGCCAAATTGTTCACCTTTTTCATTTGTTGTGCCGAAACTTTCAAGTCACTTTGCTCTTCTTTTCTTGTTTCCTCATCGTTCCTCCTATCTTTCTCTCTTCTTTCTTTAGTCGACCATATTTGGAGGACGAATCTTCCTCATTTCTTTCTCTCAAAGTAGCCGAAAACTCTTAGCCATTATCTCTTCTCCATTCTTGTGTGTTAGACATTTCACTTTGGTTGAATCGGGTAAGGGGCTTCATTCTATTCCTTTCATCTTCTTTTCTTCCTAGCCGAATGTGTGTCCATCACTATTCGGTTGTTTTACTTTGTTTTTAAACCGAAATATCACTCTCTTCTACTCCCTCATATCTTGATCATCTTCTTTTTGTAGTATTCTTGTGGGTTGGCTGAATATCTCATTCTTGCCGATTTATCTCTAGCCTTAAGCCAATCGGTGGAAGTTGGACCTATTCTTGTCAAGGTAAGGAATTTCTTCAAGGTTCATTTCGAAATCTCTCAATGCTTGGTTATTCCGTTAAAACGGATCGATGGATTTGACTAATCGGTTATTATAGGGACTAAATCGCTCGTTTTCTCTAATCGTTGGTTCTTCGGAAGTAGTGGTAGGCCGAATCCTATCTCTAATCAACTACTCTCTCTCATAGTAGTATTTTACTGACCGAGACTTTTTCAATGGAGGCAAGTGGTAACGATTTGAAAGGGAAATCGATAGGAGGGCAAAAAGGGAGTGGACTTGCAATCTCTACTCCCAAGTTCAAACGAAGGGCGATATCGGCAGTTTGGGATTTTCTACAGGGTTGTGGACCATCATCCGGTGAGAATAGGCAAATCGTGGTCGTTCACGATATTAAGGGTAAGCATTTTAGATCGTTGATTTAGATTTGGATTAAGAAAATCTCTTATGTTAGTTAATCGAGTGTTATGGTGTCATAGGTGCCGACGATCAAGAAGGTTTAGTCCTTACCGTAATCAGGTGTGTAATCTCACACCAAAATCCCGTAGATTCGTGATTCGATATCATGTTGGAAAATAGATCGTTATTATTTACAAGGCTAAAAATCGTAATATGGCATAAATCGAGTAACTTGCTTAAATTTCATTATTTCTAAAAGATCTATCAAAATTGGTGTTAAATTGCTAAATTACGAAAATGCCCCTATGGGTCGAATTACCAAAATGCCCCTATGGGCCAATTTACGAAAACACCCATATGGACCGAATTACCAAAATGCCCCTAATGGGCCAATTTCCTAAAATGCCTTAGTGGGCCGAATTATTAAAGTGCTTTAATGGGCCGAATCACTAAAATAGAATAATGGTTGTTATATATATATGGATAATTTATTTTATTACGTATGTTGCATTTTGGCATGTTGCATGGGATGGGAAAAATTGTATGGAGAGCAGTGTAGCCTGGTGGCATTGCCACAATTTGTTCATTAATATGCTTAATTATGATTTCAGTGGCTTGACCACGAAAATATTATATTTTAGCAGCTGGTCAGGTGTGATTGGCGGGGTGGGTTGACTTGATCCCCACAGGTGTGATTGGCTGGTCAGGGGTGTGATGGATGGATGGGTTAGGTTACATTCATTTCATATAATTATTATTATGAAAATGGGCTTAGGCCCAAGGTTATGCTTTACGGGTTCAAACCTAGTGGATGACGGTGTGGGGATTATACACTGAGTTCTAGTAACTCACCCCTTTTCTTAACCCTTGTAGGTAACGCTCAGTGATGAGGACTTGGGCCGTGGATGACTCGGTGGAGGCCATACTTTAGAAATAATGTTTTCAAACATTAGTGAACTTCTTTTCCGTTTTATTTCGTTACTTTTACTATTTTGGGTTTTAAAGTTGTAATAAGGCCTCTGGGATATTTTTATTTTGTTTTATGTTTGGTCATACTTATTATCTTTCTTGAATTATTTTAAATGGGGATTTTCTAAAATCATAAATAACATTTTTTTCCAAAATTGATTAATATATAGTTTTCATAATAAATATGCACAAATAATTTAACTCGGATTCTCTTTCATATTATCAACAATATTTTCAAAAGTCACGGTTTTAAAAGATCACTAGTTTAATTATCAATTTTTTAATCAACCTTTCAAGATTAATAATATTTTTACCAAATAACACCTACTTTTAGAAAGAATCACAAAGTCTTTATGCGTTTTCTTCATGTGACATGTCAGATCCGGTCATACCGCATGGGCCGGGTTTGGGATGTTACATCTACTGTCAACCTTGCCTGCTAGTGCTCTACCACCTATCAAGAGATGAAGAATCTGTTGTTGTGTCGTGGCTTACATAGTATCTCGAAAGGATCCTATCATCTTAGGGAAGTTTCTGACCCAGATTCTGTTGGATCTGGTGCCTTAAGTGTCATATTTTCGTCTCAATACACTTGTAATTTTTCGAATAGATTGGTTAATAAAACTATTTATTAATTACATTAATACTTTCTATATTGTCTTAACATAGTTTTTGCACGGAAAGCAAAATGGAAGCAAATGTTGTTTACTGGTTGTCTATTGTTTAACTAATATTTAGCAGTATTATGTGGTCGAATCGTAATACAAAAAGAACATCTTGTATTAATAAATGAACCTAAACTTGTCCTTTGTCTAATTGAAAATGAGAAAATTGATTGAAAGAATAATACTCCATCTTTCAAGTCCAATTGGAAAGTTGTTTTGTCTTGGGCATCGGAGCGGATGGCTCCTTGAAATAGAGACATAGATGTGATTGACTGTATTATGTGATTGACTGGATTGATAGTACATCAACTAGATCCAAGTAGAATGGATCCTAAATCTGTTTATGGATCTATTCGCTTGTGACATTCATAGTGTGGCATTCCTAAATCCTGAGTGGATGACAGACTATGTATGCGTGACTTGTACAATTTGATGTAAGTAAAAGCTTGAGTTCGAATAGATAAGGAACTGAAAGCTGGTACGTTGGGTGTATAACTTTTACAATATGTAGGGTCAATCATAACAGTGGAATTCATAGCCTGAGACATGGATAAATGATATCCTTTCATTGGCATTACATGGGTGATGAAAAGTAAACATGACCATATGAGTCTTTCGTTTTTGTGATAAATGACTTAATTACTATTTGATAGTAATTGACTTTTCATGAAGGAAGATGTAATGATTACCATGAGATAAAATATGATCATATTGGGTGAACGAATATTATCCCAAAGAGATCAATGATATCATATAAGGGTAACACACTTATAACAATATCATTGACGAGTACTGAATAGCTGCTTTTGTAATAGTATGTTGTTAGGGAGAGCTCAATCATGATACTATAGTGAAATGACTTCGTGACTAAATGAGTTTATAATTAATAGGCGAAAATCTAGAACTTAATTATAAATCATTTGAGCCCTAATTACATATGTCCAATTTTCCCTTCATTAGCTCGTTGAAACAAGAAATGAATTGCGTGTTTGAATAGAAATGAACAGAATGAATAGGAAAAGAGAAATGTGAAACATTCAGGAATGATTATGGTTTTTTTCGAAATGGAAAAATGGAATCATTTGGAAATGAATATAGGTTTCCAAAATGGAAATGGAAATGAAAATGAAAATGATTCATTTGCAATTCTACATTGATTACTTAAAAATGATTGGAAGAATGAGTTTATGTTTTTAAGCTATTTTGAACCCCGAAAATGAAAATAAACCATTCGACCAAAGTGAACATGTTGAGTTGTGAAATATTAAACATATTTTCTCAAAACTTTATTAGGGGTAAAATGGTCAAAATTTTATCAGGGGTAAAATAGGGATGAGAAAATTGTTTAATATATAATATTAAAGTTTATTTTGGGAAATAGAAAAATTGAATCGGATTAGATGACATTATAGAGCATTAGGTCAAAAGGCCTAAGAAATACTCATAATTGGACCCGATGTGAGAGAGACCCCAAACCCTCGTATAACATGAAGGGGCAAGCAACCTTAGTAGGAATACTAGGGTATGCCATCCACCCTACTCTTACTCTAAGTTGAAAGTTTTTTTCTATTTGAAATAAACCGCTACAACTCAAAAAGGGTTATACTTTCTCTTCTTATAAATAGATGGAACTAGTAGGGAATAAAACAGAATTTGGAGAGATTGTTACTCTGCCAAAAAATAGAGAGAATTTACTCTCAACTATTAAATATATTTTTCAAAATAACAATTCTATTGATTTCTATTGAAGAAGAGAGAATTTTCATTTTCACTCAAATAAAAGAGAGAAAACTTTTTCTAGTCTATACTTCAATCCAATTGGTTCGAGCCCACACTTGAAGAAGTTTGTGGTACGAGAATAACAGAGAAAATTGTTTGGTTGAAATGCGGGAACAACGAACGTTCGCTAAGCCAAAAACACAGTTAAGTATTCAGTTAAGATTTATTCCTATAAATATCACAAACCAGGTCAATTTTCGAAATTTTAATTTTCTGCTGTGCAAGAAAACTATTTTCAAACTGGATTTTTTTTAACAATTGGTATCAGAGCTAGGTTGTGCTATGTTGATGGTGTAAACCTAGAACAAATCTTTCTCTTAACCTTATTTAATTAATATCTGATAAGATGTGACATTTTTGTAATTATTCGCATGTTTAGGGGAATATATGTGAATAAATGCAATATTCTATATTTGTTATATAAGTATTATTTTTTTGTCAAGGTTGTGGTTATTAGGAAATAGACCGTGGACTATCATCTTTACGTAGAATTATTTTTTATTTATAGAATTTTTGTGAGCCAAAAAACAGACATAAGACATATATGTAATTTTTCCAAAAAGGAGTCCATGATGATGAGAAGATGGAACGATGGCCGTCGAAGACACAAGGAATGTATTGTGGCAAAAAATTATGTAATTGTTTTTTTGGTTTTTCATTTATTTTCTAGAAATAGAACCATGGAAATCTTGGCTGATAATTTTATTTTATTACTCATCTTTATATATCAGTTTAATAATTATTTATGATATAATTGTGATGTATATTTATGAGATGATCTATAGTTGATCTATTAAAGATAAGAAGTGTGATAATGGGAAAATACATATGTTGTATTGTTCCATTCACTTTTTTAGATTATTCGATTACTGTGAAAAGTGTGGTAATGAAAATGTGCATGTCTAGAATTGGATCTGGCAAGGAAAGACTTGATTTTTAAGTGGTCAAATACGACTCACCTCCCTTTCCTAGGACACTATCTGTTGCACGGTTCACATTCACTTGTTTGATATTTTCTTTTAATAGAAAAACTGTGAAGAATCAAAATTGTTGATTCTATAAATAAATGAACATGAATACTACAAAATTGTCATAGTATGTCATGCATATATGAGATAATCATGCAATATAGTTTAGGAAAGAATGTCACATGTACTTGTCATGCATATATTAATCATTCATGATTAAAACCAAAAATTAAAAACCTTGCATGTTTTTAAAATATTGAGTGGGAGAAGGTCCCTAAACAAGACCTACGTATTCTATTAATCGTCTATTGTGATGGCATGGCAAGTGCATTGCCCCACGGTAGGATTACTATATGGATTTCACTAAAGAGGTTTCCTTAAAAAGGGAAGAATTCTCTTGTGATCAAATGATAATTGGAATGACCCTTGTGGTAGGCATTATCATGCGATAGGTAAAGAAATTTTGTTTTCAAAAGAGGACAACTAGGCACAACATGCTATTCGATGAGAGTGTCCCATGATGACTCATTTGTGGTACATGATGCGATAGGTGTTAACTTGATGGTTATACACTCAAGATATTCTAGTTAAGTAACTCCCCACGGAGCTCTACTTAAGTTAGAATGATGGCCAAACGTTACATAGTTATTAGTACATGTGAATGCCTAAGGAATTAGGTTCATGTACTAATTGGATGGTAACCGCCTATAAATGAGTTATTGGTTATAGTAAAGTATAATACCAAAAATATAAGAATTGAGAACAACAGTGTCCGCAAGTGAACGGGTCAAATTGTAATATAATTTAGTACAACGAAATACTTGAAAGTATTCCAAGGATCGTACCCGAGGGAGGGTGAAATAAATTATGGAAACATTTTTTACAATAATAAGTATATATAGTACTAATTAATTCCTATATTACAAAAAACCATAAAATAGATTAATGAGATAAAAAGAAATCAATAAATAAGAAAAATAAACAAACGAACTAAATCAATAAACCAATTAGGAAGATTAACTCACTTCAGGGTTTGTAACTAATTAGGGTTTTAGGGTGGATTAGCTACCGATTAACCAATTATTACCTCTCGGCCTCCAGTTAACTAATCTATTGGTTCATACTCGCTTATCTCTCGACCTCACTTTC
The DNA here is from genome assembly GCA_005393395.2 of Gossypium australe. NCBI lineage: Eukaryota > Viridiplantae > Streptophyta > Magnoliopsida > Malvales > Malvaceae > Gossypium > Gossypium australe. The sequence goes on along the minus strand of CM016623.1, from coordinate 36,825,600 downwards.
TCAACCAAGATAAATTACAATTTACTCGGTTCGACTTATATCTAGACCTCGTCTAGCTTATGATAACTTCCTAGAGTTGTCAATCCTAGTGGTTTAAGCACACATCATTTATACCAACCAATCCATCTCAGGAAACCCTAAATTCTCTATTAATCACATCTCCATCCTCTCGTTAATCTCGCTTAAGGGATTTAGGCACTCATGTTATTCATCTCAATCTCAATTGAATAAATCATGTGAAGAACATGATTGATTCGAAAGAGAAAATAGATTTGAATAATCATGGATTGAATATTGAATGGGGAATGAAGCAGCAAATCGATTAATTAAAATAAAAAAATAAATCGAAGGCAAAAGCAAGTAAATTGAAATTCTTCAATTAAATAAATAAACTCTTGGGTCAAAACTGATTCCAAGAGGAAAAACAAAAGAGTTATTAAAAAGCCGAAAGAAAATAATCTAATCCTACTCCTAAACTACTAGGGTTTTTTAAGGCGTCTAGGATGACTTAGTTACATCAAGTCCTTAACGTCTTATTTATAGAAGTGTTTGCAACCCAAATTAGGTCCTCGACACTTCCTACGTCTTCTTATAAAGTTTATTGTGCGAACAAAAATAACCCCAAAATACTTGGGTTGGAAGTCGACCTATGTCGCGCCAAACCAAGTCTATGGCGTGACACGACAAAAAATCTACCTTATTCATTTGTTTTGTGCTTTGACGTCCCAGGAAGTTTGTGCATCACTCGCCCCTTGCTTCTATGTCAATTGGGCCTTTACATCTTCATCCTACGCACTCAATTAAACATATTAGTACTACTTAAGCCCCGTGTCGGCCTATTGGGTCCCAACACTTACAAAATATGTTTAAAAAACCACTTATTTTATTAATATTTATTCCTAAGGCCTAATTACCTAAAATGATTAAAATCCTAAATTGCTTCAAAAAACAAACTCCTTAAGTATGGAATTGACTTAAATTGACTACTAAATTTGATGATAGGTCAAATACCCCCACATTTGAGTCTTTGCTTGTCCTTAGGCAAACTAAGAGAAACAAAATAAAAACTAAACTAAAAACAAGAAATAAACATGCAAAGAAAATAGAATGTACTTGAGCTAGCTTGATACATAAGAATGGATTGGAGCATCGACACTAGGAAGACTTGCTTAAATATATAGCTCTAGCTAGAAATTTAAACAATTCAAAGTTATTTACACCTACACAGATTATTTCAATAAATTACAAAATAAACAAGTTAAAGAAAATTAGGTATAGATCTCCATCAAAATGTATATACAAATATAGTATTTATTTTTGCAGGGTATGGTCAGTTCAAATATCTTTTTCCTACTCAGTTTATTTTTATCCATGTTTTGAACTCTAATGCAATAATATTTCCCAATATACTCCTTTACGATTTTTTGTATTTGTGCCAATACGGTTGAGTTTTTTCTCGAACCATGGACTTTACCGTTTCAATAACCATGGAGTTTACCATTTATTCGAACATCCTATACTTCTACAAATATAATTACATATTCATGCTACCTTTACCACTTGGTATATTTAAACTCTTTTTCCTATTTATAGTCTAATAAACTAAATTAATTAGTCTAAATATAAACAACCTAAATTATTTAATTTCAGACTAAATTTACAATTTAAGCAAACAACCTAGGTATATGCTCCTAACCAATCACTTGTATTTCTACAAGCTCAAGCACACTAAACATGTAATTTAAAAAAACTAGAGACGAAAGAAAGAAAATAAAGTAATAAACCAAAAAAAAGTTAAAAAATTTTCCTAAGTCACCCCACACTTTATTTCGCACGCTATCCCCAATGTACAATTAAACCATATAAAGGAAAAAGGTTACCCGATTCACGTGATACGTGCAACTCAGTTGGTGGAACTTCCTTCTTTCGATTTTGGCTCATAATGGTAGTGTTGTAAAAAATTGTGCGGTTCCTACAAAGAAAAATTAAAACACACAAATATATATAGAAATAATAAATCCTAGCTAATTAAAAATTAAAACAAAAATTAAAAATCATCCCTAAAAATAAAAATAGAGTAAAAATTCCAAATACAAAAATATATTCAATATCAGTAGGACTCAGATTCCAACTCCTCCATCAATGCCTTGCCCCTCTCGTGCCTTGTAGACGTTTTGAAAGACTGCCTTCTCGAAGTCTGGGCCGTGCTGTGCTGGCTTGGGTCGTGGGTTACCACACCCTTCGTTGATGAGTGGTCTGGTCTAAATACTCATTCATAGTCCAGTGGCACGATCAACGTCTCCTTCTCATCAATACTGGCACCTTCATTGCCTAACAGTGGGAACCTTTCGAACATATCCGGGAGTGGTGCTGGTGTGAGCCACCCATTCTGTTTCATAATTTGGATTAAAATGTCTCCTATGTCTTGCATCAATCATGTCAGCCAATCCGATATTGACATGTTCGTGAGGCCTATCCTCTTTGATTTGTGAGCTTTACTCGTCCTCTTCATCAGCCCTTGAGTGTCGCTCCTATGTTTTGTTCTTTGCTCATTCTCTTGATTTTACTTGAGTTGGAGCTTGAGGAACTGGTCGTACAAGAGTGACTTGGGGACATCGGATCGACGACATAAAGCAGTGATCAGATGTTCGACGTACATACTTTACTTTTGATGTCGTATGCACTTGATCCTCGTAGGTCCAGTGACCTACACAAGTTTCATCTTTTTCACAAGATATATTAAAGCATAACCGCTCGATAGGCAGTAATGTCAGAGGCATTATGGGTCGGCGCTAGGAAATCCCCCCATAAAATAATTGATAATACCCTCTATGTCAAAATACTCAAATGTGAAAAAGTTTAAGGTCTCTAAACAATCGTGGGTATAATACAGGGCATCGTAGTATCAAAAAATATCTCAAGGTGTACTCGACACCTCTTTGCACTTGATAGTAATGTGGCTGACCGTTTCACCCATTTGATTGCGATTCTCCCTATCTTTTAGGGATGCATAAAATTCATAAACTATAGCGTCAACCGTCGGTTTGGTCGAGGTTGCAAAAAAGTTATTCCAAGGGTGGGATCGAACTAGATCCCATATCTCCTTGCAAAAAAGTTTTCGTGGTGCCATTTTTGAATTAAAGTAAAAAAACGACAAACCTAAACAAAAAAAATTATGAAGATCGAGTTTAGAACAGGATACCTCGAGTAGTTGTCGATGAAATTCGGCTCTTGATCGATATGGAATGTAACCAAATAAAAATGAAAACTGAAATGAAAAAAAGAAGAAAAACCTAATGTGAACCCGAGGATGGGAATGCAAAAAATCGAAGCTCAATAGCGGGGAAGACGTATGACGACTCCAAGAAGATGTTTTATCTCTTTTGGGGTGTTTTAGATGTGTGTTTCTATGCCTAAAATCAAATACTATAAATAGAATTTTGAAAGACTATTTGCGTGAAATGACCCAATTTTGGCTAAAAACACAAACGCCTAAAATTGCCTCATTTAGCTTTGAAGTGCTTGTGTCGCACCATAACTTGTGTGTGGTGCTACACGACATTTTAACATAATCTTTCTTTGCTTCGAAGAGCCTGTTTTGGGCCATGGCTTATGCATGGCATGAAACGACGTTGTCCCTAGCCTTTCGGGATATGCCGATGTCCTCAAATTGTTTATTCTTGTCCCCGTGTAGCTTCTCTTTGTCCCATTATGTCCGAAAATATGAATTCTCCTATTTCTAACATGTAATTACACTATAACTACTCTAAAATCTAACTACAAACTAGAAATTGAAACTAATTTGAAAAATTTTACAAATTTATTAAAGTTCAACGGTTGATACTATGTTGTGCTATTGTTTGTGTTTAGTAATTCTCTAAACTTCACCATTGAATTCAATCCTCGTTCATGCCCATCGCGTGCTTTCCAATCACTCTGTCTTCCATCGAAGTCTCGCCATTCGTCTCATTCTCTTCTCTTATGAGTACCTAAACTTGCACCACTTGGAAATGCCTTCGAAGACCATTAGGAAATAAATTAAATAAAACATAACATTCCTTCTTAAGCAATCCCTCACTTTTGGGAATCTCGACCACACTTGAACATTTCTACCTCGGCATTGATTTCTATAAGAAGCTCGTTTTGCTCTAGAGCAATAGTTGATTTAGAAGTGGCCAGCAATTGCCTACCCAATTGAATGAGGATTTCCCGATCTTCCTCACAATCAAAGACTACAAAATCGATGGGGATTATGAATCCCCATACCTTGACCAATGTGTCCTCAAGCACACATTTTGGATGCACCAAAGGTCCATTGCCTAATTGTAGTGTTATCAGTGTTTTTTTAATTCCCCAAATTCGAGTTTCTAATGAATCAATAGGGACATTAAATTTATACTAGCCTCTGAATCGCAAAGGGGTTTACTACAACATTGATCCTTTATCTCTATTAAAATCATAAAGCTACCCAAGTCTTTTAATTTAGGGGGTATTTTTGTTATGTTGTGAGTTGAGATTACCACATTAGGCATTGATGTGACTACATCCTCAATCGACTCATGGTGCTCGGTGTCTTCATCTTTCTCCATGGGTTCGTTGACCTTTTTGGGAGCCTTCTCTTCTTCATGGATGGGATTGCTCGTCAGCTTCAATGCTTTGCCTGATCAAAAGGTGGTCACCTTTACGTGCTCCTTCCAATCTTTTTGAGGGTTGTTCTCTGTATTACTGGGGAGGTTATGGCCATTTTGCTTTTGAAACATTGACATTAACTGGTTCATTTGGTCGCAGAGATTTTCCATTTGGGATTGAAGTCATCCACACGTAGCTTGGACATGTTGAATGTCCTTTTTCACAGCTTGGACACTACTTATATTTCGACCTTATAGTCCAAAATTGTTTGGGGTCAAGGTGTTCACAGATAGACAATACAAATTTTGGGTTGATTCCTACCTTGATGACTTCCCAGGGTTGTAAGCCTAGGGTTTTTTTCGCACTCTCCCTTTCCTAAATAGTTGATCCATTGAATTACCCTACAAAATAGTTAAAAGATTATACTTTCACTCGCTAATCCCTCATAGAAGAATTAGTTCCTCAGGACTTTCATAAACAACATGGAGTAGATATAAAAATTAAACATAATAAATGAATAGTAGAGAGTTTAAGAAAAACCTGATTAATATTGATAATGAATGCAAATCCACAAGAGTCAATCTCCTTTACAACTCAGATCTCTTGAAAGAAAATAAAGAACAAAAGAAATGAAACTCTGGAAACCTAAGAAAACGAAATTAAATCTAAAGAGAAAGTCTAAGCTAATGGAATGGTGCCTCCAATGTGTGCCAAATAGGTTTATTTATAGCCTTTAGGTAGCCGTCATCCTTAGCCTTAGGGTAGCTAATGTTCCAGAACTTTAAAGTTTGATTGTCCAGACCAAGACGCCCCTGCTTTGTGTCTTATTCTTGTTACAGATTTAATGTCTCGACACCAGGACCTGTGTCACGACGTAGCAACCAACATGTCCCTTTATAGCCATATTTAGGGATATGTCGTGACAGACTCAGCCTATGTCGTGATATTGAAGGCTGTTTCTCACTTTCTCTATTCTGCTTTCTATGTTGCGACATTGGATCCCTCTTGTTTTGACATAGCGTCTAGTATTGCCCTGAAATGCCTTCTAATGGTCTCCTACACACTCACAATGTATGCTAGCTCCCCCTTAGGCCTTATTCGAGCCTTAGGTTAATAAAAGACTCAATGTGCACATTTTATTGAATGTAAACTGATAAACCATAATATATACATATTTAATCCGACATTTAGCATACTTTTGGATGATTTAAGCCTTGAATTGTGGAATTTGGTGCTTTTAATTCTTTAATTTCATGTTTTATACTTAGGAAAGCACCGGAGGATGAAAACAACAAGAAATGGGCCTAAAACGGAGTAAATGGGCCAAATTACCAAATCGGCACAACCTGGGCCCAAGACCACACGGCCGTGCCTCATTAACAGACCTGAACACGACCTGACCATGATTCACACGGGCGTGTGCCATGGGCGTGTCCCTGACGTGACCTGTTTGAATTTCATTCGGATTAGGGTACTTAGAGGCAAAGAAAGCCATTCCAAAAGCTTATATAAACACCCTAGAGGCCAACCTTTAGGGGGCGGCCAACTAGGCCAAAGAGCCGAGCCAGAGAGGCCAGAATTGTGGGATTCACTCGAAGAAAGGCAGTTGATTCATCTCAAGAAGCCGGAGTTATACTCAAGACAGAGGATCTCTCCTTCAATTCCTTCAGGGGGTTTTAGGGTTTTCCTATGTTTTGTTTTATCTTTTCTTTTGAGATGTATTCTTTTATGATTATGAACTAAACCCTCAGATACCTGAGGGGGATGAAACCTAAGACGGATCTTGTTATTGTTTTCTGAACTATATGATAAATACTTGATTTGTTCTTAATTATGTGTTATTAATTCTTGATTTGATATTCTAGGATATTGATTCAAGTATTGATGTGCTTAGGCAGAGGAGGAATAGACCCAGTCTAAGAGTAGATCTAGCATAATTAAGCGGAGTTGATCGCAACCCTAGAGATAGGATGACGAAAATCTACCGGATTAGGGTCAAACCTAATATGGGAGTCCATAGATCGAGTTAGTGCAATTTAGGGGTTTTAAGTAGAAAGAGATTTCAATTAATCAACCTAGGGTTAGACGTTAGTAGCCTCGAGAGAGGTATTAATATACATTAGGAAATCCTATGGATCAAGTCAAGTGAATAAATCGTCTGGTTCAGAGTTAAATAACAAGTGAAGTCTAGGTAGATTCTTCCTCAGGTATTGTCTTAATCAATTGGTTTTTCCCACAAGTATTTTCCCCAATTTATTCTCTTTGTCTTTGCATCTTTAGTTTAATAGTTAGTTAATTTTAGATTAATTAATAAATCCTTTAATTTCTAGGCTAAATAATAAAAAGAAAGTTAGTATTAGTACTTTTGGGTCCTTTGGGTTCGACAATCTGGTCTTGCCACTAAGCTATACTACTGTTCGATAGGTGCACTTGCCTCAATCGTTGTCACAGTTAGTTTTTAGGCTCGATCATTCTTTTTATAAATTTTTAAGACTCTGACATACACGATCAAGTTTTTGGCGCCGTTTCCAGGGAGCTAAAATAGTAAGAACGCTCAATTTTTATTACTTTAGCCATTTTTATTTTTATTTTGCTTTTAACTTTGCTAATTTTCCTTCTTTTTGTTCCTAGCACCTCTAGTTTATAACTAGAAGGAACTCGACAGGACCCCTGATTTACGACAGTGAAATAAAATGTACCGCTTGCAAAAAAAATCGAAGAGATGTGAAAAATCATAAAGACAAAGCCTACTAAAGCAGCCGATGTTTTCAACCTTGACGCGGTCACTATGTTATCTAACCAGGTAGAACTTTTAAATAAAAAAATTGATGGTTTGTATGGTTCTATACAGGTACATCCGGTAATATAGTACGATACAAATGGAAGAGGGCTGAACAACACAGAATATCTATCCTACGACCCTGGCACAGAGAACGAACAAGTCAACATATGGGTAGCTATTCTAGACCTCAAAATAATCTTTATAGTAACACTTATAATGCAGATTGGAGGTACCATCCCAATTTCTCGTGGGGAGGTCAAGGTAATCAAAGACCGCAACTTCCTTCAGGTTTTCAACAATCACCTCACCAGCAGGAAAAGAAGCCGAACCTTGAGGAGATGTTGACAAAATTTATAACGGTGTCAGAAACTCGTTTACAAAACACCGAAACAGCACTCAAAAATCAACAAGCATCGATTTAAGGATCAAGAACCAATTAGGGCAACTCGTTAAGCTGATCTATGAACGACTACAAGGCAGCTTGCCAAGCAACACTGAAGCTAACCCAAAGAAGCAACTTCAAGCCATAACAATTCAGGATAGTGTAGGGTTAGATGAGCCCATATTAAGCCAAGAGACTGTGGTAGAGGAAGGTAAGGTTGAGGTAAGCCACGAGAAGCCAAAACCGATAATTAAAGAGTACCAACCTCGTATACCGTACCCCAATGCGATGAAGAAGGACAACACAGACGAACAGTTCGGTAAATTTCTTAAACTTTTGAAGAATTATATATTACCTTACCATTTCTTGAAGCTCTTTCGCAGATGCCAGATTCAAGGAAATTTTTAAAAGAGCTGTTAACAAACAAGCGGAAGATAGACGAGGAATTGCATGTGGAATTAAACGCAGTGTGCTCAGTAATGTTGCAAAACAAACTACCACGAAAATTAAAAGATCCAAGAAGTTTTACAATTCCATGCTTAATTGGTAGTTTATGTGTTGGTAATGCTTTAGCTGATTTAGAGGCAAGCATAAATTTTATGCCTTATAAAATGTTTAAACAACTAGGTCTAGGGAAACCCAAACAAACTAGGATGAGCATTCAATTAGCTAATAAAACTATTAGAATTCCTAGGGGTATAATTGAAGATGTTCTTGTGAAAATTGGTAAATTCTTATTCCTAGTAGACTTTGTCGTTTTAGACATGGATGAGGACAATAGTATCCCCTTAATTTTAGAAAGGCCCTTTTTAGCAACTGCAAGGACTAAAATTGATGTCAGTGCAAGAGAACTCATACTTTGTGTAGGTGATGAATCAATTAGTCTTCAGGCCCTCGACTCCGCTAGGATATCAAGCTATTAACGACCATTCGATTAAACCTTCTTTTCAGGAAGCACCGCGGAACAACACAACTGAGCCAGATCCTATACCTCATGCCAACAAGGAAATGACTCATGAGGAACGACGACTTCAGATCGATGAACTAGACGAGTGGAAGACACACTTCAAGGAGAAATTAGGAATAAACAAAGCAGAACCAACACCATTCCGTTGGACAAACGAATTTAAGATCGAAGATTAGGTATTGTTAGATAAGGTAGACCCTCGAATACCTCTTCCTGACCCTAATACAAACAAAGAAATATCTTTTAGGGTACTCAAGGTTTTCCCATACGAAACAGTCGAGGTAAGTAATCCCATATTCGACACTTTTAAAGTAAACGCTACTCGACTTGAGCTATATACTGATAATAGGACTAATAGCATGAGAAAGGACTTTCAACTCCTCAAACCACCATGATTATGCGAATGAGAGGTAAGTCTAGCTTAAGACTTTGAACAAGTGCTTCTCGGGAGGCAACCCGAGTACTAATCCCATTAATTTTTACATTTTTATTTTTTCTTTTCTTTTTTCCTTTTTAGCACCTAACTATAAACTAACCAAGTGCAGATTTCCATACCACACGGCCTTGCACACGGCCTTGCACACGGCCGTGGCTGTGGCCATGTGGATACTACGGATGTACGTACTGACATGGCAGAGATAGTACGAAACAGACTGAAAAATATCTTCAAGCCACGGGCCCCGACTAAACACCACGATCGTGTGATGCGGCCGTGGTCGACACTGTTTTATCAACACGGGCGTGGCGACCTACACATGAGCGTGGGAGAAACGAACGAAGCATAACACGGCTGTGCGACATGGCCGTGTGACTTGACACGCCCACAGTACACGGGCGTGGGGATGTACCAGACTAGAAATCTCTATTTAAAACACCCCTCTCCCCTTCTCACCTACTCCCAACTCCTTTCTCTTCCGCACTCCTTACATTCCCCTTCTCTTTCATTCTCATTTTTCTTCATTCCCCCTAACCCTAGATCTAACCATATCCATGTTAAAGAAACAGAAGGATCCTAGCACAGTTTCCCTTTGTGAGACCGATCTACATAAGTTCATGCCGACCGCTTCATTAACTCGACAGAAAAAGGACCTTTGAGTCCATTTAACTTTTCTTTTTATTTTCCCTTCTCCTTTATTTTCCTTTTCTTTAGTTTTCTTTTACTTAGTTTAATCTATTTTCTTTCGTTTTCTTTGATTTAGGTTCTAAAGGCTGCTTAGGGATTCACACACCACGGCCTTAGAAATCACACCCACCTCGCTAATCATCTAACAATAAGGACTCTTCGGTCCATTAGTCTTTTCTTTTAATTTTATTTTACTTTCTATTTTCTTTCTCTTTATCTTTCTTGTCTTTAAATATATATTTAGTATATTGTGAATTATTATTAGTATTTCCTGGCTAATTCTTCACGAGCTTCCCAATTTCTTCATCTAGCGCAGAGATTGTCAGCGGGCACCACACCACGACACTCCCAGCTCAAGGAAGCCATCCAAATTTAGGAAGTTTCACCTCTCCCTATCTCTTAAATTTTATATATATCTTTGTACATTGAGGGCAATGTACATTTTAAGTGTGGGGGGTGAATATTTATTTCGAGTAAGTGCCTAACTTTCTGCATTATTCTCAAATCCCTGAATTATACCTTGAATTATGCCTTGTTCTTAAGTAATTTTCTCATATTATGATTAGAATGAATTTCTTTTGATTTATGATTTTTATTGACATGTTTTGGATTAAGTCATTGATAATTGTGCAGTGATGATTTAAACTTTAGGAGACTAGAGAATCAAGCATGATGAGTCTATTTTCAAAAATTAAAATTTTGTTAGGTTGTCTACCTGAATCTAATTATTATCTTGAAATTTGAAATTTACAAAGTTGATATCAAAAACCCATAATTTTTGTGAGATTTGAGCCTTTTAGAGCATACATTCTTTTGTGCTCACTTTTTAATTATGAGTGTGTCAACATTGATTTGTTATTCTAGAACTTGCTTCAATTATACATGGCAAGACCACATTATTGATTTGATATACAGAGATGATAAAGCCACTTAGGATTTAACCCACTCACTCAACTAAAAAACTTACCCTCACAATTAACCCCTAGTGAACCTCTTTGATCCTAACAACCCTTTTATTGACTCACCCACTAATATTACCCCAAAACCTATCTTGTATTTATTATCACTATTCCTTGAATCCCTTTTTGTCGAGATTTGATTTTGAGCAGTTGCCTAACTATGTTCTATATTTCAGTTGTTAACGCTCTTTCTTATTATTGTACTTGATTTGTTCTTAAAAAAAATCGAAGTATATTTGTTATTAGTTCTATAATTAGGTGAGCTTATACGTTTAAATTCCACATCTTGAAGAAAAAAAAAGCTCGTATTATTAGTATTACAAGTTTGATGTAATTATTTAGGATTAGTTCATTTTTCTAGTTAGGTAAATTGTCAATTCAATCTCGATTCTAACCTTCTAATTCAGCCTTTATCCACACCGTTAACCCAAGCCCCATTACAACCCTTTTTAAAGACCTTTTGATTTGTGTATCATCTCATTTTATAGTGGTGGAGATTTGATTTTCAGGCAAGCCTATGGGATTAACTTTTCATGTTCGACTTTTGAGTGCTTAATTTTGAATGTTAAACACTTTGAGTGATTTGAGTGAATCTTTAGTGAGGATGTCAACTCTTGTCGATTTTGAATTAAAGGTGATTATTTAGGTAAGGGGAAAACACCTATGTTTTCGTGCTATAAAAACTATGACTTTAATTGTTTGAATCTTTAAGATCCTTTTACTTAAATTATCAATGTATGAGTTATCTTTGAATTATGATGGAACATTATTGATGAATATTATGAATCAAGGAAGTTCATTTTTAATTGTGAGTTGAGAATTTTGCTTGACGGCAAGCAAAAGCTTAAGTGTGGGGGTATTTGATAAACTGTAATATATACATATTTTAGTCCCACATTTAGCATACTTTTGGATGATTTAAGCCTTGAATTGTGGAATTTGGTGCTTTTAATCCTTTAATTTCATGTTTTATACTTAGGAAAGCACCAGAGGATGAAAAGAACGAGAAATAGGCCTAAAACGGAGTAAATGGGCCAAATTACGAAATCGGCACGACCTGGGCCCAAGACCACACGGCCGTGCCTCCTTAACAGACCCAAACACGGCTTGACCACGATTCACACGGGCGTGTGCCATGGGCGTGTCCCTGACATGACCTGTTTGAATTTCATTCGGATTAAGGTACTTAGAGGCAAAGAAAGCCATTCCAAAAGCCTATATAAACACCCTAGAGGCCAACCTTTAGGGGCGGCCAGCTAGGCCAAGGAGCTGAGCCAGAGAGGCCAGAATTGTGGGATTCACTCGAAGAAAGCCAGTTGATTCATCTTAAGAAGCTGGAGTTATACTCAAGACAGAGGATCTCTCCTTCAATTCCTTTAGGGGGTTTTAGGGTTTTCTTATGTTTTGTTTTATCTTTTCTTTTGAGATTTATTCTTTTATGATTATGAACTAAACCCTCAGATACCTGAGGGGGATGAAACCTAAGACGGATCTTGTTATTGTTTTCTGAACTATATGATAAATACTTGATTTGTTCTTAATTATGTGTTCTTAATTCTTGATTTGATATTCCAGGATATTGATTCAAGTATTGATGTGCTTAGGCAGAGGAGGAATAGACCCAGTCTAAGAGTAGATCTAGCATAAATAAGCGGAGTTGATCGCAACCCTAGAGATAGGATGACGAAAATCTACCGGATTAGGGTCAAACCTAATATGGGATTCCATAGATCGAGTTAATGCAATTCTAGGGGTTTTAATTAGAAAGAGATTTCAATTAATCAACCTAGGGTTAGACGTTAGTAGCCTCGAGAAAGGTATTAATATACATTAGGGAATCCTACGGATCAAGTCAAGTGAATAAATTGTCTGGTTCAGAGTTAAATAACAAGTGAAGTCTAGGTAGATTCTTCCTCGGGTATTGTCTTAATCAATTGGTTTTTCCCACAAGTATTTTCCCCAATTCATTCTCTTTGTCTTTGCAGATTTAGCTTAATAGTTAGTTAATTTTAGATTAATTAATAAATCCTTTAATTTCTAGCTAAATAATAAAAAAAAAGTTAGTATTAGTACTTTTGGGTCCTTTGGGTTCGACAATTCGGTCTTACCACTAAGCTATACTACTGTTCGATAGGTGCACTTGCCTCAATCGTTGTCACAGTTAGTTTTCAGGCTCGATCATTCTTTTTATAAATTTTTAAGACTCTGACATACACGATCATAAACAGAACTAAAGAAACTAAATTAAAACATAACGAAAATGCTTGTATTCAAACTCCTTAAATGTGAAAACTAGTCTAATCTGCTACACCAAATTACGACAGATCAGGTTCGAATGATTTTGAATAGGGATCTCTACCCCTATTAACTATGTAACTTGCCTCCTTCAGTTGGTTTTCATAATGTGACTCCACTCTTGCCGGCTTGATTGACATCTCCAAACGGTTAAGCTTTTATAGGATTCGTTGGAATTGATCATTGTCATCCTCTTGCGTCACAGCTTTTTCCATCGGTGGCTTAGATTGGTACATGAATCTTTCGTTAGACCATGTAACACCCTATACCCGGATTGTTCGCCGTGCCCGAATATCAGGATACCACACCACCGTCTCACATCATACACAATATATCTAGACATTTAAAGAAGGCAACATCTTTTATGTAAACATTCAGATAGTTTTTGACTAAATATATTCTTATTTATCAATTATACATGTTGAACATACATCAAAAGGTCTTAAAATAATAATTAAACATGCGTAAGGTCTATTTAGCAAAATTTCAAAGAAAATCACGTAGGTATCAATACTAGAACAAGGGTATCGGTATTTTCCTAGGACGGTATCGATATCGTTTGGAAAACCGACACCAAATCAGTATTCTATTTCTCGTCTAGAATCAAAGTCTCAAAAAATATCGGTACCTTTGCAAAAGTATCGATAAAATTACCCCGAGTATCAATACTCGTGATATGGTATCATACCAATTTACGAATCTGACTTCTTGCACATTTCAAAATCATAGAAATATCATTTTAAAAACACGAATATCGATACCTCTACTCCAGGACAGAAAAACAGAACATACTTGAGCATAAAAATCATTCTAACTTGTACTAATTCATCATGCTATCATATCATCATCAAATAAACATCAAAATGGCCATAATAGTAGTATCAAAAATCGTAAATAAGTTCAAATGATAATCAGCAGAATACGATTCAATTCTCAAAATCCTAAGAGAAATTAAGCTATGAAACTTCCAAAACATCATGACAAATATCATTAAGAGTCCATCACATTTTCTTATTCTCAAAATGAAAACAAATATAATAACACCTTCTAAATCACGTAAATAGAGTTGCTTGGATCACCCATTGGAAACCACACCGCTCACACCGACACTTAATTACTCTACAAAGGTTTTAAGAAAGGAGTGGGTCGGCTTAACAAGCTTAGTGAATGCTTGGAATAACCACAATGTACACACAATATCAAAGGTTAAATAAAAGCATACTACAAGACGTTCATAACCATATCCTAATGAAGTCACAATAACATACTCACGTTTCATTAAGTTATAAAACTAACATATACTCCTACATGAAATTACACTCAACTCTCTTATATTTAATTCATTTAACAATAATTCATTAAGACTAAATGATGTATACATGCTTTAATAACCCACAAGTCCAGCTGATATATTCACATGCATTCACAAGTTAAATGGAAACAATCCAAACCATAATTACATACACAGTTTATTATAAGAACATACTAACATTTTCGTGAAACTTAAATCGACTCATTTAGCATATTATTCGCATGTTTTAGCATTCATTTCACATTGTATTATTATAATAATATCATATTTGAACGATAATTTGCATAGCAACCACATACTCATGCCAATCGAACTAAAACTCAATCCACTACGCAAACAAGTCATGATGCATCGACTAAGCAGACATGTAACATATTTCACACATTTAATCATCTTCCATTTATACTATTACACATTTATCACATGATTAATTTAGGATATATCATAGCACATATAAATCACATTTAATCACATTCAGTCACATTTTATGATAGTTTGGCTCTTAAGGTTATGAAACATAATTTGAGCTCTATCATCACTCATCGGATATACGAATATCCAACACACCAAATAAACTCATAGAGTCAAACATGTCTCATAAGTGAAGCAAAAAGCTAACACTCTCCAACACAGTAAATAGACTCATAGAGTCAAACATGTCCCATAAGTGAAGCATAAAGCTAGCACTCTCCAACACACCAAACATGTCTCGTTGAATAGAGCTTAGCTTAAATTCCCTTATCACTTCAACATTTCTCAGGGCCTCAACGCCCACATCACAAAACATGTATAGGTGAGTACTCACAATCCTATGGCATGCCAATTATATCCTACGGTCTCATAAGGTCACAAGGCCAAAATATCCACAATTATACAATTATTGATTTAATGCACAACATCTCTATTCATATTCATCAATTCACATTTAATTGAATCACATTTAATTGCACTTTAAGTGCCACAATAATGCTCATTGAGCCATCACATATCCGACCATATATGTGTGCATTAAAATCAGTTAATCATATATCACATACAAGCATTCTTACTTATGGTCTCAGAACTAACTAATAATTCGACAAAGGCAAGCGCACCTATTGAACAGTAGTATAGCTATGGTGAGTCCGGAATATTGTATCCACAAGGACTCAAAGTACTAGTAATAACTATCTTTCTATTATTTGGCCTAATAATTAAGGGGATTTGTTTTTAATTTAAAACTAAATAATTAACTATGAACGCGACAGAGTGTGAAGAAAGTAATCGAATAAACCAATGATAAAGACAACACCCAGGAAGGAATCCACCTAGACTTAACTTATTATTCTAACTCTGAATCAAATGATTTATTCACTTGCCTTGATTCGTAGAAATCCCTAAATTATGTTAATATCTCTTTCGAGACTAAGAACAACTGACTCTAGGTTGATTAATTGAAATCTCTTTCTAATTAAAACCCCTATCGTCGCAGTAACTAGATCTATGGATTCCCTTATTAGATTTGACTCTAATCCGGCAGATATATGTCGTCCTATTTCTAGGGTTGCAATCAACTCCGCTTAATTATGCTAGATCTACTCTTAAACAGAGACTTTTGCTCCACTGAATAAGCACATCAAACTTGAATTAACATCCTGAAAATATTAAAGCAGGAATTAAGAACACATAATCAAGAATAAGAACAAGTATTTATCATGTAATTCAGATAATTAAATAATAAGGTTCATCATAGGTTTCATCCTCCCTAGGTATTTAGGGAGTTTAGTTCATACTCATAGAGGAAAACATCTCAAAATAAGAATAACAACAAGACAAGAAAAACCTAATAAAACTTCGAAGGAAATTCGATTGGGGATCTTCAATCCTGGAGCGGATCTGCTTCTGAGATGATTCCGACGGCTTCCTTTGAGTAATTTCTTCGTTCTACTCCGCGTCTCTCTTTAAATCCTCTTCTAGTGTGTATTTATAGATTTTAGAATGCTTAGAAACCCTAAAAAATGGGTTTTTCCGTGTAACAGGGAAGCAAGGTGCAAAATCGACATGGGCTAGCACATAAATGTGCGACCAGTCTGTGTGTCTCACATGGGCGTGTGCCCAGCTTATGTGGATCCTGAAAACTCCAATTTTGGCCCCTTTTTTGCTCTTTTTACTCCTAAATGCTCTCCTAAGTATAGAAACATGAATTTAAGACATTTGGAGCATCAAATTCACTAATGCCAAGCATGGAATTAAAATATGTTACATTTATGGTTTATCAAATATCCCCACACTAAAGCATATGCTTATCCTTAAGTAAAATCCTCAACTCATAATTAAAACTAATTCTTCTCAACTTATAATCCTCATCAATAGTGTTTTGAAATAATTCACAAATAATCATGCATTGAGATTTCAGCTAAAAGAACATTAATGTCTCAAACAATCCAGGTCGAGTATTTTAACATGAAAACATAGGTATTTCCCTTTATCTAAGTAATTACCTTTAATTCAAAACCAACAAGAGTTGACATCCTTACTAAAGATTCACTCAAATCACTCAAAATGTTTAAGGTTCAGAAATAAACACTCAATAGTCAATTATGAAAATTCATTACCATAGGGTTGCATGAAAATCAAATCTCCACCAATATGATTTGAGATGTTACACAAATCAAAAGGTCTTTAAAGGGTTGTAATGGGGCTTCAGTTAGGGGTATGTGTAAAGGTTGAAAAAGAAGGTTAGAATCGAGATAGAATTGAAAAAATAGGCTAATTCTAAATAATTACATCAATGGATAACTAATCACGAATAAAAATAAGCTTCTCCTCAAAAATTAAACTGTTCAAGCTCAAGCCTCATAGAACTAAGTAGTAGACAATGTGATTTTTTTCGAATAGTAGAGATAATAAGCAATAATATGCATTTTTTTTTCATTTTTTTTGAATAATAAGAAATAATTTACTAACTGAACAAAAGAACATCGTCAGACATCAATTCAAATCAAATCTCAACAAAAAAGGAGTTAATAAAATAGGAAAAATTCTCAATGAATGAAAAATAATGAGTTAATGGGTTAATATTAAAGGTAAATTAAGAATGGTGTTTTAGGCTCGAAAGGGGTTCACTAAGGGTTAATTATGAAGGTAGGTTTTTTATGGGTGGGTTAAATCCTAAGTGCCTTTATCATCTCAGTATATCAAATCAAAGGTGTAGTCTCGACATGTATAATAGAAGCAAGTTCTAGAATAACAAATTAATATTGATACACTCATAACCAATAATAAAAGTGAGCAAGAAAAATATATGCTCTAAAGGGTCAAGTTCTCATAAAAATTTATGGTTTTTGATGTCAATCCTGTAAATTTTAAACTTCAAGGTAATATTTAAATTTAGGGAAACAACCTAGAAATTTTTTAATTCTAAAAAGTCAACTTATCATGCTTGATTCTCTAATGTCTTAAAGTTTAAACAATCAATGCACAGTACTATGACTTAATCCAAAACATATCAATAAAAATCATAAATAAATAAAAATTCATTCTAATAGAGAAAATTACTTAAGAACAAGACATAATTTAGGGGTTTTCTAATAATCATATAAATAACCTCCCCACACTTAAGATATATATTGTCCTCAAATGACAGTATAAGTAGAATATCATAAGAGAGGGAGAGAAGTGAAACTACCCTGAATTTTGGATAAAGTCATCAAATTAGTGACTAGTGGAATTGTAGAGAAGGCCAAATGTAGTGCATGATTCTGAGCAAGCTATTAAGAAAATAAACACAACTGGAGGAGAAGATTAAAGGATTACTCGATTAGGAACAACCATAATAACTAAAATAAAGTTCAAAATATAATAGACATGTCTTTAAAAGATAATAAGAAACATAAAAGACAAATAAAATAAAAATAGAAATAGAAATAGAAATAGAAATAGAAATAGAAATAGAAATAAGATAAAATAAGAATACAAAATAAGAAAAGAGAAAAGGGGTTAGGGTTTTTATAGGGTGACACGGTTGTGTGAGGGTCCCTGTTGGGCCACACAGCCGTGTTACCCGCTCGTGTGCTTGTTTTCAACCCGTGCTCGTCGAAGGAAAAAAAAAGCCCAGTCTTCACACGGCCTCGGACATGCTCGTGTGTCCAGGCCATGTGCTTCACACGGTTGAGTTGCACGGCCATGTATATCGTCCTTCGCTTCTCCCACACCTGTGTGACCTCCCACACGCCCATGTGGCTAGGCCGTGTCTCGCACACGGCCGTGTGCCTTGACCGTGATTCTCTGACTTGTTTTAAAATTCAAAAAATTTTGCTCAAGGTTTCACACGGCCGTGTGGTTTAATTTAAGGTCGTGTGTCTGTCGATTTCGGGGAAAATTTTAGCCCTGTTTCCATACGGCCAAGGACACGCCCGTGTGGGTTAAAAACCTGCATTTAAACATGAAAAGAAGTAAAAATAAACTAATTAGTAGGGTTAGTGCTCGGGTTGCCTCCCTAGAAGCGCTAATTTAGAGTCTAAGCTCAACTTACCTCTCAATCGCATGGTCATGGTGGTTTGAGGAGTTGAAACTCCTCTCTCCTCGACTGTACCATATGGGAGACATTTAGTATCATAAAGGGAGTTGCTCCGTTTGCATTAGGCTTTGAAGTGGCAGTTTGAGGATCTATTTTATCTAACAGTACCTGCTGCCCAACCTTAAATTGATTGGTTCTATCCTTAAGCTCGACACTGTGTTGCTTCTGTTCCTCTTTGACATAAGTCCGCCATTCGTCTAGTTCGTCTATCTGTAGCATTCGTCTTTTATGGATGGTTCCATTGTTGGCGCATGAACCAGAACGGGGCTCATTTGTGTTTTTCGAAAGAGTTTCCTGTAAAGAGGGTTGAACTCCATGATTAGTCTTATTAATAGGATTTATAGAATTGTCTTTATTACTTGATGTCTTAATCGAATCATGAGCTTGGAGTGTGGTCGTATCATCACCTACACGAAGTGTGAGTTCATCTGTACCAACATCAATGATAGTTTAGCAGATGCTAAAAAGAGGTGTCCTAAAATTAAAGGGAAATCACTATCCCCATCGATGTCTAGGACAACAAAGTCAACTGGGAATATGAATTTATCAATTTTTACGAGTACATCTTCCACAATACCCCTAGGAAATCTAATGGTTTTATCTGCTAATTGAATGCTCATCCTAGTTTGTTTGGGTTTCCCAAGACCTAGCTGTTTAAACATTTTGTAAGGCATGACATTAATACTAGCCCCTAAATCAGCTAAAGCATTATTTACATTTAAACTACCAATTAAACAAGGAATAGTAAAACTCCCTGAATCCTTCAATTTGTTGGGTAGTTTATTTTGTAAGATAGTTGAGCACACTGCATTTAGCTCCACGTGCGACAAATCATCTAACTTCCGTTTGTTTGGCAAAAGCTCCTTTAAAAATTTAACTGAGTTGGGCATCTATGAAAGAGCTTCAATAAACGGGGATATGGCACATGGGGTGCATACTCCGTACTTATCAATTTTTGTTTACTGTGGCTTTCATCAACCTTACCTTTACTTACTATGTTTTCTTGCCTTGGTTCTAGTTTGGACTCAACTAACCCTTCTTCGTCTTGAACAGCAACTGCATAGAGTTGCTCCCTTGGGTTAGTTTCGGTGTTGCTAGGCAAGCTACCTTGTGGTCTTTCTGAGATCAGCTTAGCAAGCTGACCTATTTGATTCTCGAGCCTTTGAATCGACGCTTTCTAATTCTTAAATGTTGTTTCAGTGTTTTGGAAACGTGTTTATGACACCGAGATGAATTTTGTTAGCATCTCCTCAAGGTTCGACTTTTTCTCCTGCTGGTAAGGTGGTTGTTGAAAACCTAGAGGAGGTTGTGGTCTTTGGTTACTTTGACCACCCCACGAGAAATTGGGATGGTTCCTCCAACCTGTAGTATAAGTGTTACTATAGAGATTATTTTGAGGTATAGAATTGTTACCCATATAGTTGACTTGTTCGTTCTCTGTGCGAGGGTTGTAGGATAGATATTCTTTGTTGTTCACCCCTCCTCTATTTGTATCGCACTGCATCACCGGATGTACCTGCGTAGAACCATACAAATCATCAAATTTTTTTATTTAAAAGCTCTACCTGGTTAGATAACATGGTGATCACGTCAAGGTTGAAAACATAGGCTGATATATTAGGCTTTGTCCTCATGACTTGCCACTAATAGTTATTCAGTGACATCTCTTCGATAAATTTGTAAGCCGCTTCAGGTGTTTTGTTATTTAGAGTCCCACCGACGACTGCATCGATTAGTTGCCTAGTTGAAGGGTTCAAACCGTTGCAGAAGGTTTGAACCTGTAACCATAGAGGTAACCCATGGTGAGGGCACCTTCTCAATAAGTCCTTATACCTCTCCCATGCATTGTTAAGAGTTTTAAAATCCATCTGCCCAAAAAAAGAGATATCATTCCTCAACTTTACCGTTTTAGCTTGCGGAAAATATTTTAATAGAAACTTTTCGGTCATTTGCTCCAAGTAGTGATGGAACCTCGTGGTAACGAGTTTAACCACTGTTTAGCTTTATTCCTCAATGAAAAGGGAAATAACCGTAAGCGAATGACATCATCAGAAATGCCATTAATTTTAAAAGTGTCGTAGAATTCTAAGAAATTAGCCAAATGAGTATTTGGGTATTCGTCCTGCAAACCATCAAACTGAACAAACTGTTGAATCATTTGAATAGTGTTAGGTTTTAGTTCAAAATTATTCGCAACAGTAGCAGGTCTAACAATACTTGATTTAGCCCCAGTTAAATTGGGCTTAGCATAATCGTACATAGTATGAGGAGCAGGATTTTAATTCACAAGATTCGCGGCAACCACAGGAGGTAGCGGATTATTCTGATTATCAGCCATCTCCTCGGGAGTATTGGTATCGTCCTCTTGCTCTTCCTCTATATACTGTAGGATTCACCTTATTTCTCTACGATTTCTGCGAGTTGTGCTTTCAATTTCGTTATCAAAATAATAGAGGTCCTGACGGGTTTCTTCTAATCATAAACTAAATATACCTGTCAGAATTAAAACGAAAGAAAGATTAGAAAACAAATAATAAACTAAAAAAAATTGCAGAAAAAAATGGCTAAAGTAATAAAAATTAAGTGTTCCTAATATTCTAGTCCCCGGCAACGGCGTCAAAAACTTGATGGTCTCAAAACTAACTAATAATTCGACGAAGGCAAGTGCACCTATCGAATAGTAGTACAGCTATGGTGAGTCCGGAATATCGTATGCACAAGGACTAGAAGTACTAGTAATAACTATCTTTTTTATTATTTAGCCTAATAATTAAGGGGATTTGTTTTTAATTGAAAACTAACTAATTAACTATGAGCGCGACAGAGAGTGAAGAAAGTAATAATAAACCAATGATAAAGACAACACCCAGGAAGGAATCCACTTGGACTTAACTTATTATTCTAACTCTGAATCAAACGATTTATTCACTTGCCTTGATCCGTAGAAATCCCTAAATTATGTTAATACAGCTTTCGAGACTAAGAACAACTGACTCGAGGTTAATTAATTGAAATCTCTTTCTAATTAAAACCCCTATCGTCGCAGTAACTAGATCTATGGATTCCCTTATTAGATTTGACTCTAATCCGGCAGATTTATGTCGTCCTATTTCTAGGGTTACAATCAACTCCGCTTAATTATGCTAGATCTACTCTTAAACAGGGACTTTTGCTCCACTGAATAAGCACATCAAACTTGAATTAACATCCTGAAAATATTAAAGCAGGAACTAAGAACACATAATCAAGAACAAGAACAAGTATTTATCATGTAATTTAGATAATTAAATAATAAGGTTCATCATAGGTTTCATCTTCCCTAGGTATTTAGGGAGTTTAGTTCATACTCATAGAGGAAAACATCCCAAAATAAGAATAACAACAAGACATTAAAAACCCAATTAAACTTCGAAGGAAATTCGACTGGAGATCTTCAATCATGGAGTATATCGGCTTCCGAGATGATTCTGACAGCTTCCTTCGAGTAATTTCTTCGTTCTACTCTGCGTCTCTCTTTAGGTCCTCTTCTAGTGTGTATTTATAGACTTTAGAATGCTCAGAAACCCTAAAAATTGGGTTTTTCCGCGTAACAGGGAAGAAAGGTGAGAAATCGACACGGGCTGGCACATGGGCGTGTGGCCAGCCCGTGTGGATCCTGAAAACTCTAATTTTGGCCCCTTTTTCGCTCCTTTTGCTCCCAAATGCTCTCCTAAGTATAGAAACATGAATTTAAGAGATTAGGAGCATCAAATTCACTAATTCTCATCATAAATCATCCAAAAATATGGCAAGCACGGAATTAAAATATGTTACATTTACAATTTATCACTCACATTTTACCTGTCGTAATAATATCTTATTCCACAATTCAACACATAAATATTTATCAAGATTCCACTTGTTTTCGCTACATATTTACATCATTAGCATATCATTATCATTCTCATTTGGAATATATATCATGCCCATAACACAAATCACAATAGTCATCACACATGTCTCATAACATTATATCCCATCATAATAATCAATCCGCAATTATTCACATAATCACATAATTTTCCAAATAAAAATGTAACATCCCGAAATTGGGCCTAGTTGGATTGGGCCCAATGGGCCTTGGGAGTAGTAGCGTTTAAAGTTTTCGGGAACAAGAGAATGGCTCTAATGCTAGTTGGGCCTACTAGGTGATTGATTTTGGAAGGTTAGGGGGCTTCTATGAATTCCCGGAATCAAATTTAGGGTTTAGTGAAATTTTGGTTTTAGGTGAATAAAACCTTGGAAGTTAGTAGGTAGGCTTTAAGAATAAAATATGGAGAAAAATGACACAAGTGGAGTGTGTGGTGTAGTGGCAAAGTGACGCCATTTAGTGAGCAAGGGGGTGACGCCACAAGGAAGGAAGGAGGTCCAGGTTCAAGTCTTGGCTCTTGTATTTTGGTTTTCTTTTTATATGGACCTTAGAATTTGGCTATAGATTTATATTTAGGTGCGCATGGTTTTAGACACAAGAGGAGCTTGTGGACAGTTAGCGGCTGGATTATGCTACAGGGGAGCCAGTGTTCGAATCTCCTGGAAAGCAATGGAATATTTATTTTGCGGATTGGACGGCCAGAGTTTGAGTTGGATTTAAACTCTGCTAGCGGAGGGATCCCACATCGAAAAGATATAAAGAAGGAAGGTGAGAAGCTAGCTATATATAGAGCATTCTATGTGGAGAGAGCACATATCTTGGTGGGCGTTGGGCGTAGGAGCACTCGGAGCGCGGTTTAGCAGCTTCAAAATTCCTATCAGGTGTGTACTTCTCTACTCTAGTTGTAGACCGGCAAAATGCCAAAATGCTGGTCACACGGCGATGGTAGCCACACGAGCGTGCGAGCACACGTGTGGGGGCTTCGACGTGATAGTTGAGGCCATCATTAGTACTCTTGTGGGCTGAGGCTTCTTGGGGCACGATGGGTCGAAGTGGGCCCAATGGGCCCGTGGGCCTATTTGAGTAAATTGTATGATTGTGTAGTATAGAATGGACAAGACTAGGTGAATCTCATATACGTAGATAGGTTTGTGCTAGGTGGCCTCACGAGCTTGTGGGTCCGAATGGGCCGAAATTAGGTTTTAGGCCCAATAGACCGGTAACAACCGGAAATGGTGGTTGAGTTGCTTGAGGCGACATTGGGCCTCAGAAAAGCCATTACAGGTGCGAAATTATTGATACACCCTTGGTAGGTAAATTACCAAAATACCCTCGATAGGTAAAATTACTATTATACCCTTAGGGTTTGATTAGCTTGATGATGTTGTATTTTGGTTATTCTGATTATGATGGTAAGTCGTTTCATACGTTATATCTGATATATGTTCTGCATACACACGAATCATTATGCCATATTGCATGGGCTTGGGATGTGATGAATAGAGAAAGTATGATTTTTAGACTGTCACAATGGTTTGGTACCACAGTGGGTTGGCCCCACATATCTGATTCAGTGATTAAGTCTCAGTGGTTTGGTACCACGGTGGTTTGACACCACGTAAATATTCGTTGATTTTGTGACTTGTCACAGTGGTTTGGTACCATAAGTGGGTTGGCACCACGTGTTATAATTAGTGACTCTGTCACCAGTGGCTTGGTGCCACATATATGGCGTGTAGCGGATGGAGGGTTGATTGTAGAAATCCCCACGGTGTGTTGGGCTGGTACGGGTGGCGTGTAGAGGACGAAAAAATTAGGTTGGGCTGGGACACATTACATTCATATTTTGTGTATGTCATATTAAGTGGGCTAAGGCCCAATGTGCTATTATGGGCTTGAAGCCGTTTATGTGAAATAAGGGGAAATACACACTGAGTCTTGGTGACTCACCCCTTGCTTAACTTGCAGGTAATCAGTAGATCGTGGATCTGGGAGCTGAGGCGGACTCGTGGAGGCCATGAAATGTTTCTTTTTGTAAACTCGTTTTCTTTATATAAATTATTTTAATTAGGGATATTGTTATGTAATAAGGCCTTCTAAAATTAATATCTGTTTTGTTTAAATTATTATTTATTTATGCTATGACATTATTATATATGTTAACATGAAAGCGAAATTGGAGTTTTCAAAATATACGTAGCATAAGCAATCGTTTTCTCACTAATGCCAACAAAGATAACAAACTTTCGATTAACTCAACTCAGAAATTTTTCTTAAAACTACAAATCTCTGTTTTTATAAGATAACCTAAAACGAAAAATTTCAAAGTTACGATTTTTTTCTTTAAATTCCAAAGTCCCTTTTTTAACCTTTCCCTGTGACATACCAGATCTGGTCGTAGCGTCTAGACCGAGTTTGGGGTGTTACAATTTTGGCATCAGAGCCTAGGTTGCAAAACTCGGCTGTGGAGTGGGTTCAACAATGTTTTCCAAAAATTGGTTTGAAATATTGTGTAAAAAATATGTGTTTTATTTTTGAGGTATGGCATCCGAGTCTCCGGCACCAAGTCCGTAAGTTTCCTTTTTACACTATATTCTATTATGTGCTGTATTTATTCTGTGATGTGGATGTGATGTTTGAATATAGAAATTGAATGTACGTATGATAGATATCTACATGCTTTTGTGGTTAGATGTTGGCTTGTGTGTAAGAGGTTTCAAGAGTAGGTTAGAAGTGTATTAGAATTAGAGTGTGCAACGTGAGCGTAGTGTTGTAGGTTAGGATGTACGACTGTTAGTTAGTTGGAAATTTCGAGGACGAAATTTCTTTAAGGAGGGTAGAATTGTAACATCCCGAACTTGGGCCTAGTAGGATTGGGCCTAATGGGCCTTGGGAGTAGTAGTGTTTAAAATTTTTGGGAACAAGAGAACGGCTCTAATGCTAGTTAGACCTATTAGGTGAGTGATTTTGGAAGGTTAGAGGGCTTCTATGAAGTCCCGGCATCAAATTTAGGCTTTAGGGAAATTTTGGTTTTAGGTGAATAAAACCCTGAAAGTTAGTAGGTAGGCTTTAAGAATAAAATATGGAGAAAAATGACACAAGTGGAGTGTGTGGTGTAGAGGCAAAGTGACGCCACTTAAGGAGCAAGAGAGTGAGGCCACAAGTAAGGAAAGAGGTCCAAGGTTCAAGTCTTGGCTCTTGCATTTTGGTTTTCTTTTTGTATGGACCTTAGAATTTGGCTATAGATTTATATTTAGTTGTGCATGGTTTTAGACACAAGAGGAGCTTGTGGCCAAGTGGTTAGCGGCGTGGATTGTGCTACAGGGGAGCCTGGGTTCGAATCTCATGGAAAGCAAGGGAATATTTATTTTGCGGATTGGACGGCCAGAGTTTGAGTTGGATTTAAACTCTGCTAGCGGAGGGATCCCACATCGGAAAGATACAAAGAAGGAAGGTGAGAAGCTAGCTATATATAGAGAATTCTATGTGGAGAGAAAACATACCTTGGTGGGCGTTGGGCGTAGGAGCACTCGGAGCGCGGTTTAGCAGCTTCAAAATTCCTATCAGGTGTGTACTTCTCTACTCTAGTTGTAGAGCGGCAAAATGCCAAAATACCGATCACACGTCGATGGTAGCCACACGAGCGTGCAAGCGTACGTGTGGGGGCTTTGACGTGATAGTTGATGCCATCAGTACTATTCTTGTGGGCTGAGGCTGCTTGGGCCACGATGGGCCGAAGTGGACCCGATGGGCCTGTGGGCCTATTTGAGTAAATTGTATGATAGTGTAGTATAGAATGGACTAGACTAGGTGAATCTCATATACGTAGCTAGATTTGTGCTAGGTAGGCCTCACGAGCGTGTGGGCCCTAATGGGCCGAAATCAGGTTTTAGGCCCAATATTTTGGTAACAATCGGAAATGGTAGTTGAGTTGCTCGAGGCTACATTGGCCCTCAGAAAAGCCATTACAGGGACGAAATTACTGATACACCCTTGGTGGGTAAATTACCAAAATACCCTCGGTAGGTAAAATTACTATTATACCCTTAGGGGTTGATTAGCTTGATTATGTTGTATTTTGGTTATTCTGATTATGATGGTAAGTCATTTCATACGTTATATCTGATATATGTTCTACATACATGACATACCTCATGCACGAATCATTATGCCATATTGCATGGGCTTGAGATGTGATGAAAAGGGGAAGTATGATTTTTAGACTGTCACAATGGTTTGGTACCACAGTGGGTTAGCCCTACATATCTGATTCAGTGACTAAGTCTCAGTGGTTTGGTACCACGGTGGTTTGACACCACGTAAATATACGTTGATTTTGTGACTTGTCCCAGTGGTTTGGTACCACAGTGGATTGGCTCCACATATATGATTATTAGGGATTGTCACGGTGGTTTGGTACCACAAGTGGGTTGGCCCCACGTGTTATAATTAGTGACTCTATCACCAGTGGCTTGGTGCCACATATATGGCGTGTAGCGGATGGAGGGTTGATTGTAGAAATCCCCACGGTGTGTTGGGCTAGTACGGGTAGCGTGTAGAGGACAAAAAAATTAGGTTGGGCTGGGACACATTACATTCATATTTTATGTATGTCATATTAAGTGGGCTAGGGCCCAATGTGCGATTGTGGGCTTGAAGCCGTTTATGTGAAATAAGCGGAAATACACACTGAGTCTTGGTGACTCACCCCTCTGCTTAACTTGCAGGTAATCAGTAGATCGTGGATCTGGGAGCCGAGGCGGACTCGTGGAGGCCATGAAATGTTTCTTTTCGTAAACTTGTTTTCTTTATATAAATTATTTTAATTGGGGATATTGTTATGTAATAAGGCCTTCTAAAATTAATATCTGTTTTGTTTAAATTATTATTTATTTATGATATGACATTATTATATATGTTAACATGAAAGCTAAATTGGAGTTTTCAAAACATACGTAGCATAAACATGAAAGTTAAATTGGAGTTTTCAAAACATACGTAGCATAAACAACCGTTTTCTCACAAATGCTAACAAAGATAACAAGCTTTCGATTAACTCAACTCGGAAATTTTTCTTAAAACTACAAATCTCTGTTTTTATAAGATCACCTAAAACAACAAATTTCAAAGTGACGATTTTTTTCTTTAAATTCCAAAGTCCCTTTTTATAACCTTTCCCTATGACATACCAGATCTGGTCGTAACGTCTAGATCGGGTTTGGGGTGTTACAATTTTGGTATCAGAGCCTAGGTTGCAAAACTCGGTTGTGGAGTGGGTTCAACAATGTTTTCCAAAAATTGGTTTGAAATATTGTGTAAGAAATATGTGTTTTATTTTTGAGGTATGGCACCCGAGTCTCCGGCACCAAGTCCGTAAGTTCCCTTTTTACACTATATTCTATTATGTGCTGTATTTATTCTGTGATGTGTGGATGTGATGTTTGAATATAGAAATTGAATGTACGTATGATAGATATCGACTTGCTTTTGTGGTTAGATGTTGGCTTGTGTGTAAAAGGTTTCAAGAGTAGGTTAGAAGTGTATTAGAATCAGAATACGCAACGTGAGCGTAGTGTTGTAGGTTAGGATGTACGATTGTTAGTTAGTTGGAAATTTCGAGGACGAAATTTCTTTAAGGAGGGTAGAGTTGTAACATCCTGAAATTGGGCTTAGTAGGATTGGGCTTAATGGGCCTTGAGAGTAGTAGCGTTTAAAATTTTTGGGAACAAGAGAACGGCTCTAATGCTAGTTGGACCTATTAGGTGAGTGATTTTGGAAGGTTAGAGGGCTTCTATGAAGTCCCGGGATCATATTTAGGCTTTAGGGAAATTTTGGTTTTAGGTGAATAAAACCCTGGGAGTTAGTAGGTAGGCTTTAAGAATAAAATGTGGAGAAAAATGACAGAAGTGGAGTGTGTGGTGTAGTGGCAAAGGGACGCCACTTAGGGAGCAAGGGGGTAACGCCACAAGGAAGAAAGGAGGTCCAAAGTTCAAGTCTTCGCTCTTGCATTTTGGTTTTCTTTTTATATGGACCTTATAATTTGGCTGTAGATTTATATTTAGTTGCGCATGGTTTTAGACACAAGAGGAGCTTGCGGCCAAGTGGTTAGCGGCGTGGATTATGCTACAGGGGAGCTTGGGTTCGAATCTCATGGAAAGCAAGGGAATATTTAATTTGCGGATTGGACGACCATAGTTTGAGTTGGATTTAAACTCTGCTAGCGGAGGGATCCCACATCGGAAAGATACAAAGAAGGAAGGTGAGAAGCTAGCTATAGATAGAGCATTCTATGTGGAGAGAAAACATACCTTGGTGGGCGTTGGGCGTAGGAGCACCCAGAGCGCAGTTTAGCAGCTTCAGAATTCCTATCAGGTGTGTACTTCTCTACTCTAGTTGTAGACCGGCAAAATGTCGAAATGCCGGTCACACGGCAATGGTAGCCACACGAGCGTGCGAGCGCACGTGTGGGGGCTTCGATGCAATAGTTGAGGCCATCAGTAGTATTCTTGTGGGCAGAGGTTGCTTGGGCGACGATGGGCCGAAATGGGCCCAAAAGGCCCGTGGGCCCATTTGAGTAAATTGTATGATTGTGTAGTATAGAATGGACAAGACTAGGTGAATCTCATATACATACACTACACCAAAACAGACTTTTAGCGGCGTTTTTTTGGGCTTTTAGCGACGTTTTTAAGCACCACTAATAGTATTTGCGGCGCTTTCGAAAGCGCCGCAAAAAACGCCGCTAAAGAAAGCGCCGCAAAATTTAGTGGCGTTTGTTGTGAAAAAACGCCGCTAAAGGTAGGGGCTTTTAGCGGTGCTTTTAAGGAAAACGCCGCTAAAGGTAGGGGCTTTTAGTGGCGCTTTTACTGAAAACGCCGCTAAAAGTAGGGGCTTTTAGCGGCGCTTTTCAACAAAATGCCGCTAAAGGTAGGGACTTTTAGCGGCGCTTTTTGGGAAAACGCCGCTAAATGTACGAACTTTTAGCGGCGCTTTTTTGGAAAACGCCGCTAAGGTAGGGACTTTTAGCGGCGCTTTTTGGGAAAACGCCGCTAAAGGTAGGGACTTTTAGCGCCGCTTTTTTGGAAAACGCCGGTAAAGGTAGGGGCTTTTAGTGGCGCTTTTTAGAAAAACGCCGCTAAAAGTCATGAAAATTAAAAAAATTAAATTATTATAAAAAAGAATAAAATTAAAATATTATAAATATTAAAATATTATAAAAATATTTAAGGAAAAAATAATAAAAATTAAACATTTTTCAGCCCATAACATTTAAACCAAAAAAAGGAAATCGATAGCAAACAATATTCAACAAGAATTTTAAAAAACGAAGCAAGGATGGATTTCTTCAACTCTTCATATCACTTTAGCAAATCACTTGAACTTGCATCTGAACCCTTTTCATCCTCAGACTCCTCCCCAAGGATGGATTTCTTCAACTCTTCATATCACTTTTCATTCTCCAAGTACTGAAGACGCAAAATTCCTGCTTCTTTGTCACCATGCCAGTGACTCATACCTGATAAAAGAAAATGTAAAGAAACAAAATAAATCAATGAACTTACAGAAAAAAAATAAACAACTTGGCTAAGATCAAAGATTCTTTAACTAAAGTTCAATTACTTTATTGTTTGTGAACCGAAAAGAACAATACTAACCTCTTGGCAACTTAAGATATCCATCACTCTGACGTCTATATAATTTTGTAGTTGGAAAGTCATCACCTATTAAACATGTCCAATAAATTTAAAAAATGTCTATATCATCAATGAAAATTTTCCAATGGTTATTCTAAGTAGCTATAAATCGATACTTCAATAATGAGTGAATAAAACAAAATATTTAAATAAAATCAAAGGTCCACAATAAAGGGAGCAACGGTATTTTACAAGATGAGTTCTCCAAATTCCCAAAAGATGCTTTTCTAATCATATCTTTTAAATACAAATCATTTATTGGATAGGCCTGGTTAATACTAACATTTAATTATAGCAACCTGCAGTGGTCAAGTTCAAATGCAAAATCTATCAATACCATGCAAAAGCAAATCTTAGAAATGTAAATTAAGCCTATAGTAGGAAGGATGCAAAACAATATCAAATAAAATTATGGTCTAAAGAAACATCAGAAAATGTTTTTGTCCTAAGAACAAAAAACTTACAACAGCTCTATAATTCTTGATCAGAGACAATTGGATATGGTAAAATCATAACTTCCCCCCTTTATTATGGTATTTCTTAAGATGATCCATAAACAAAATAGACCCCTTCCTCGAATAAGATTTTAACTCTCCAACATTCAAAACTATTCTTAATTTTGTCCATATTAAAAGTGACAGTACACTAACTCTTCCTATCAAAAGAAAAATACAAGACATTCAGATGAAAGCCCCAAGTTTAGAGATTCTAAGCTGACAACCACAACTCAAATGTTAAAATGAAATCAGTAATGGAATACATAACTTCGAAACCACACAGAGGCACGACTGAATAAGATTTTATTACAACTCCACCCACTCATCACAAGTTGAAGAAGAAAGAAAGCATTAAAATCACTTCACAACAATGTTAGAACTTACAGCCACAACCACGGGTATACAGATGACTTTGTTCTCTTCCTTGTAAGGAACAAGTTGAGCTACGCAAATAAAATTTCTAAGGGCTTGGATAAAATTTCTCAAATTTTACTTGCATCGAAGAATCATATGCTTCACATTTCATTGAGTATCAGGGAACTTCATTTTTTTTACCTTGGACTAATCTGCCTGAATTTTAAACATATAAAAGTTCTGGAAAATCACTTGCACTGTTCCCACACAAAAATTAATTACAAGAATATTCCAACACTAATTTCATTTAACGAAAATTGTTTATTTCAACCATAATGAGTTAAAAATAAATTCATTCAACAATGGAAGCAGCAATAAACATGCAACACTACAACCACAAAAGATATAACCATGCTAACAACCAGATATGGGAAGAATGCAAACCTGCGTACGAAGCCAAGCTTTTCATAGCCGCGAGAAAACACTTCTAAACCACCTTCTCATAGGAGACTTGCAAATACAGTGTATTTGCCAAGTTCCTACCCAGATACCAATAAGTTGGGGCTCAGGCAGTGGTTCAAGATGCAAATGGAGACTTTGTTGATGCTAGGTGCCGGTTGCAAATTGGCACTGCCAATTTATTTATGTTGGAAGCTTATGCTATCTTGTTTGGAGTTCAATGGCTTTTAGAAATGCGTATTAGAAATCGTTATAGAAAGTGATTCACTTGGTGATAATTTGGTACTTTACAAGCACTGACCGTGTAGTGTCAAGCCTAGGGCACCTAATTACTTACAAGCACTGACCGTTTATTTTAAACATGTACTTAGGTCACGGAATCAACCAACTCATCTTCTAGCTAGTTTTGCTACCTTGAGAAGTGGTTGTAATTTTATTTGGTAGCATGATCTGCTTAAATGTATTGATCAATGGTTATGTATGGACAATCTTATTAGTTAATGACCTCACAGGTGCACTTTTTTTCCACTCTTCAGCTTCGATGAGTGGTTTTATAGTAAGGGTACCTATTCATAAAAAGAAAAAGGAAAAGGAAAGTATATAATGAAGCTTAAAATACACTGATGGTCCATAGTGGTTTGTTTCCAGAAAGAAGAGAAAATGTGACAAGAAAAAAAGCAAATGCTTGCATGAAGTGTGAATTAAGCATCTTATAGAGCCTCAAGTACTGAACCCTTTCAAGCAATGCCACTATGGGTTTAAATCTTCTAACTTAGAACTACTACAAAATGTATAGCATAAGGCATAGAACTACTACAAAATGTATAGCATAAGGCAAAGCAACATAAACAACACAAACAAAAAACTAGAACATATATTTTCTATCTGAACTTAAACCTTTCATTCAAAAGAGAAGGCTTTACTTAACCAGAAACCCAATGACCAAAGATTCGGAATTTAGAAAATTGAGATTAATTAAAAAAAGAACTTGGGTTTAACAGGAATATAAAAATTACATAGCTAAACAAGGTTCAATTTTCATTGAGGCAAATGATCAAACATTTTATGTTCTAACAAAAATGCAAACAAGCAAATTCAGGCAGCAGAGAAATGAACTTCACTACAAAATAAAATTTAACTTCAAACCCAAAACAAACAAAAAAACCCAAAAAAAAAAGAATAAAAAACTTACCAAAAAAAGGGAAAGCCCAAATCAAGATAAGAATCCAAAGGGAAACACTGATGCACTGATAGAGCAATTAGCGAATAGAAGAAAACTGTAGTCTTTGCAGATACAATTAGTGAAAACTGAAAGTGAGAACAGATAAATGGGTTGGGCCAACATGTGTTTTTTTTTTTTCGAATAAAAGAAGATAAAAAGAGAAGGGGATTCAAGAAAAAAGAAAATAAAGGTGCAGCTTTTCTTTTACTGTAAAAAAGGAAGAGATTGGAAATCAAAGTAAAAGAAAAGGAATAGAAGGTGCAGACCACAACTGTTGAAAGCTAAGAAATTAGCCAGTTTTCTTGGTCGGTGCAGTGCAGTAAGGATTCTATATGTTCATTTCGAGGACTATTTTCTTAATAAAAAAAAAACCATGAAAATGGTTTAATGTGTCAAATATGTCTCAAATATACATCAAAAGTTTAATGTGTTACTTGAGAAACTGAATTATGTAGATTTATTTTAGCAGTTAGGCATAAGCCATTTCTAGGTTAGTAAAAGGAGGGGGTATGTCTTATCTTAAGGAATGAATCGTTCAAGAGATGAAAATGCATTAATACCTATACAACCACCAATGTGTTTGCCCCCTGTGTGAGGCAGATAGAAATTAGAGAGTGGTTATCATTATATAACCAAGAAAATGTTAGAGATAAAAGAGAAAAAGTAAAAGACAAATTATAACATAAAAGAAACCGCACTCTTTGTCAAATTAGAACTGAACAAAGTTCCATAACTTATAGTTCGAACTTGTAAGTATCGTATTTATTCAAGAATCGCAACCATAAAAGAGCTCTTGTTTTCATATGTGAATTCTTTCAACTAGAACTAAAGCCTAAGAAGAAAAAACTAAGTATAGAGCAGAAATCTCTTTCAAGAATGTTTCACTATATCCATGTCTACAACTTTGAAAATGGAAATACGCCATTAACATGTAAGCCACAAACCAAAATTTTAAACTCAGCCATATTCATGGAAAAGTTGGAATTGCCATTAGAACTAACTAAGCAGCAATAATCTGATATTCTGCTTCTCCGCATGAAATTGCCAAATCAATATAAAATTAAAGGCAACTATCTCCTCACAAGGAAAGTTATAGATTAAAAGTATGTTCTTTGCTTTTTGGTTTTGGGGTAAAAGAAGAAACAAAGAGAGGAAAAGAAAACAAGATGGACATTAATCTGCACACTTTATACAAGATTCTAGTATTTGTACAAGGGAGTAGCAAAGATTGCACATCCCATGCAATTCAGAACCTACTATTCATATTGATTTTCTAATTAGACTATGATCAGTTTATGTTCTGTTTGTAAAGACCAATATGACATCACAGAGTTATAAGTCATTCATTCCACTGAAGATAATAAATGGACTGGTGAAGGATTTCACACATATAAAAGCAATAAGCCATTCAGACTCTTTTGCAGACAGTGTATTTCTAAATCTTTTAGGTAATTGCTAATACTGGAAAAACAATACTTACCAAAAAAACATTAGGGACAGTACGCTGCCCGGTTTTATTAAGAGCAACTTATAAAACTTAATAAAAAACATTAACTGGAAAGTTAGCAACTTATAAGGAAATAGCAGTCAATCAGTACGAATATCCACGACCCAAGGAAATACCTTCACGACCCGAATATCCAGCGGCAATGGCGGAGAAACTGTGAACCAAAAAATAATAATAACGATGTTGTTAACAAGTTGAGGCAGATAAAAGAGAAACTTACCTCAACTTGTAAATGAAAATGAAAATTTGTAAATGAAATTGAAACAGGAAATATGGCACTGAATTTATTTAATTTGTAAATGAAAATAAAAAAAATTTCAACTGAGATTCGTGTCTCAAAACTTACCTCAAATAGCTCAAAACTTACCTCAAATAGATTAAACCACAAGATTTATTAAGAGCTTCTTCTTCATCTTCTTCTCTTGATGAGAAATTCTTTTTCAAAGTCGAAATGAACAAGAACAAATGTTTTTTTTTTTCGAGTAAAAGACGATAAAAGAGAAGGGGATTCAAGAAAAAAGAAAATAAAGGTTCAGGTTTTCTTTTACTGTAAAAAAGGAAGAGATTGGAAATCAAAGCAAAAGAAAAGGAAAAGAAGGTGTAGACCACAACTGTTGGAAACAGAGATGAGAATAGGAAGAGCAAAGAGATGAGAGTTAGGGATTTCGGGAAATCAAAAAATGGGGGAACAGAAAGCGTTAAGCAATTTTTGATAAACGCTAACAATACGGCGCCGTTTTTAACTAAAATAAAATGATTATTTGCGGCGTTTTTTTATAAGCGCCGCTATTTCGTACCTTTTGCGGCGTTTTTAATTAAAAACGCCACTAATATTCTTGATACTAATATATTTTTAAAGATTTAATCAAATTTTTTCTTTATTTTAAAGTTTAATTAATATTTAAAAGAATTGGATAAATTTTAAATTTTTTAAAATTTAAAGTTATTTAATATATAAATTAAAAAAAAATTACTCATATACCCAAAAAAATTTAAAAGTATTTTAAATAATAGTATTTTATTTTTTTCATTTTTAACATTTATTTTTAATGTTATTGGTTCTAAATTTTTCTACCTGTCATTAATTTTTTGAATATTTTTAAAAAGTAAATTACAAATAAATTTTATATTAATTAATTAATATAAAAAATTAGATAAATAATAATAGATCGAAGAGGATGAAAGAGTATTGCATGAGTTTTCGAAAATAATACATGATGGCCACTTGGATGATGGATCAGAATGTACAACACTAGTTTGTTTAAATCCAGACCCTAAGTCGGCCCCTAAACCCCTAAAACTTATAAAACCTTAAACACATAACCCCAAAATCTAAACCCTAAAACATTATAAACCCCAAAACCCTAAACTATAAACCTTTATAAACTCTAAACCCTAAAATACCATAAACCACAAAATCTTAAATCATAAACCCTTATAGACATATAAACCCTAAAAGTATAAATACTAAACCTTAAATCAAAAACTCTAAACAACTAAAACCCTAAACTATAAACATTAACCCCTAAACCTTACGACCCACACCTTACACACTAAATGCTAAACCTTTAACACTAAGGCAAATAATTAAACACTAAACGTAAATTAAACCCTAAATCCTAAACCTTAAAATTCTACACTGAAATCATAAACCCTAAACTCAAAAACCTGACACATTAATCATTTCCTCCTAAACCCCTAACCCTAAACCCATAAACTATAAACCTAAAACCCTAACCTATTAACCATTAATTTCCCTCTAAACCTCAAACCCCTAACCCTTATAATATTAACCCCAAACTCTTAACCATTTACCTTTAAACCCATTAACCCTAACTTTTAACCCATAAAACCCTAGGACAACCTTAAACTGTAAATCATAAACTATAATCCTTAAACATTAAAATAGTAACTCCTAAACCTTACACCCTAAACTATATATGTTAAACCATAACCCCTAAATAATCATGAGAATTAATATTCAATATTTTAAAATTAATACTATCTCTTTTACGATTATATAAGAAATTATTTAATATTTTTTTCATTTTTAACAAATATTTTTCTCTTAAATAATTTAAACTAGAATCATAATTTTAATGTATTAAAATTAATGTTACCTCTTTTACAATTATATAATAAATTATTTAATATATAAATTTAAAAACAATCAGTCATATATATCCAAAAAAAAACTTTAAAATTATTTGCGGCATTTTTCCAAAAGCGCCGCTAATGCCCAGACTTTTAGCGGCGTTTGTCCAAAAGCGCCGCTAATGCCCAGACCTTTAGCGGCGTTTGTCCAAAAGCGCCACTAATGCCCAGACCTTTAGCGCCGTTTGTCCAAAAGCGCCGCTAATGCCCAGACCTTTAGCGGCGTTTTTCCAGAAGCGCCGCTAATACCCAGACTTTTAGCGGCGTTTTGTAAATAAACGTCGCTATTGCTCATTTTTAGCGGCGTTTGATAAATAAACACCGCTATTGATCATTTTTAGCGGCGTTTGATAAATAAACGCCGCTATTGCTCATTTTTGGCGGCGTTTTCCTTCAAACGCCGCTAATGTATAATATTTGCGGCGTTTTTCTTTGAAACGCCACTAAAAACGCCGCTAAAATTCTGTTTTGGTGTAGTGATAGCAAGATTTGTGCTAGGTGGGCCTCACGAGCGTGTGGGCTGGAATGGGCCGAAATTGGGTTTTAGGCCCAATAGTCCGGTAACAACCGGAATTGGTAGTTGAGTCGCTCGAGGCGACATTGGCCCTCAGAAAGGCCATTGCAGGTGCAAAATTACTGATACACCCTTGGTGGGTAAATTACCAAAATACCCTCGGTGGGTAAAATTACTATTATACTCTTATGGGTTGATTAGCTTGATTATGTTGTATTTTGGTTATTCTGATTATGATGGTAAGTTGTTTCATATGTTATATCTGATATATGTTCTGCATACACACGAATCATTATGCCATATTGCATGGGCTTGGGATGTGATGAAAAGGGGAAGTATGATTTTTAGACTGTCATAGTGGTTTGGTACCACAGTGGGTTGGCCCCACATATCTGATTCAGTGACTAAGTCTCAGTGGTTTGGTACCACGGTGGTTTGACACCACGTAAATATACGTTGATTTTGTGACTTGTCCCAGTGGTTTGGTACCACAGTGGATTGGCCCTACATATATGATTATTAGGGATTGTCACGGTGGTTTGTTACCACAAGTGGGTTGACCCCACGTGTTATAATTAGTGACTCTGTCACCAGTGGCTTGGTGCCACATATATGGCGTGTAGCGGATGGAGGGTTGATTGTAGAAATCCCCACGGTGTGTTGGGCTGGTACTGGTGGCGTGTAGAGGACGGAAAAATTAGGTTGGGTTGGGGCACATTACATTCATATTTTGTGTACGTCATATTAAGTGGGCTAAGGCCCAATGTGCGATTGTGGGCTTGAAGCCGTTTATGTGAAATAAGCGGAAATACACGCGGAGTCTTGGTGACCCACCCCTCTGCTTAACTTGCAGGTAATCAGTAGATCGTGGATCTGGGAGCCGAGGCGGAATCGTGGAGGCCATGAAATGTTTCTTTTCGTAAACTCGTTTTCTTTATATAAATTATTTTAATTGGGGATATTGTTATGTAATAAGGCCTTCTAAAATTAATATCTATTTTGTTCAAATTATTATTTATTTATGCTATGACATTATTATATATGTTAACATGAAAGCTAAATTGGAGTTTTCAAAACATACGTAGCATAAACAACCGTTTTCTCACAAATGCCAACAAAGATAACAAACTTTCAATTAACTCAACTCAGAAATTTTTCTTAAAACTACAAATCTCTGTTTTTATAAGATCACCTAAAACGACAAATTTCAAAGTTACGATTTTTTTCTTTAAATTCCAAAGTCCCTTTTTATAACCTTTCCCTGTGACATACCAGATCTGGTCGTAACGTCTAGACCGGGTTTGGGGTGTTACAAAAGACAAGGGAAACAAAAATCTTACACTTGGGACTTAAAGTAGGGGTTTAAGGCTACTACTAAATTCTCAAATAATGTATTGAATCATGTCCACAAGCAATTATTCCAAACACTCACTGATTACGCTTTCGTCGAAAAGTCGAAAGCTCCAACTAGCTTTTCCTTACCTTTATCTATACTAGTAGAAGGTCCTAACGAATCCAAAGCTTCAACACAATAATTCACACAACAATACATTCAAAAATTAGCTAAGGACTCACCATAAGCAATCAAAAACATAAGCCTAAGTTATGTTCTCATGTAGCCGAAACCTTTAACATAACCAACTCAAAATCCAAACATATCGATCTACACTTAATATCTTAACATAATATGAGTTTCATTCATCTAATTATTCCTCAACGACTAATTCCCAACCTTTAAACTACACAAAACTACTCAATTCATGGTATTGACTTTTTCGACATGTTTTATGGCTATTTTTGAAATTTCATTAAAACGTTAGAAATATTTAACGAAACTTTAAAGTAAGTTTAGAAACCTTCTAAATCTGTCAAAAATAATTGAAAAACACTTTGAAAACATGTTTTTAATCAAAATCCTGAAATCCACCATTAACGAGCCAATTTTTGACTTTTATTCAAAACATGCGATTTAATGGCTAATAATTCAATTTTAAAGACTAATTAATATTTAAAACTAATTAGAAGTTGAATCGTTACCTTATACGATGAAAAATCAAGCATTTGATTGAAAACTCGAAAAACTCAAAAGCTTGACGATAGAGAAATTAATGGTAGTTTTAGGTGTTTTTCTTAACTTCTATGGAGTTTTATGACTAGGGGGATGATATAAATCAAAGAAGTAAAGTTTAGGAATCAACATCGATTGGGAAAGGCTTCTTCAAACAATGGACGGCAACACACAATATTAGGGAAGAGACTAATGTGAAATTTATAGGTGGAGGATAATTTTATGTTGATTTTTAAAATTTGGCTTAATTGCCTCTGAAAAACTCACAATTTTGAATCTTTTATAAATCATTCCTTTTTCTCAAATTAAAGGTTTCTAAAAGAATTTTTCAAAAATTGATTTGACCTTTTAGAAACCATAATAAAAAATATTACCAATATACCATATCGTAACATTTCAAACACTCTAAGGCTAAAATTCCTAAAATACCCCAAAAACTCCTAAGCCCTATTTTGGGGTGTTACAGGTCACATGTATGAATTCATGGCCATGTCTTCTATGATTTTATAGGCCCGTTCATACACATGGTGTAACACCCCTTGCCCGTATTCGTCGCCAAAATCGGGTACGAGGAATTACCAGACTTAATCACATATAACCAATCATTTCTGAGTCAAAAATTTCCATCCAAATTTAAAACTTTTCATATTCAATCATAGAGTCCCTAATATGGACCTACGAGGCCCAAAACATGTTTTGGAAGCAGTTTAGGACTAAACCGAGAACTTTGGAAAATTTCACAACACTTAGAAAATTTTTCTTCAAAACAGGGTCACACTCAATATGCATCCTCAACAATTCTTATACATGCATAATTATATCTAATTATCATACCATACCATTGAGCCAAACTTAGCCATTCGACATCAAGACAACTAGCACATTCAACCATTAGGTATTTAGGCCATAACCCACAACTCATCATGTATCATGCAAACACAGCTCACATCATAAGACATTGGCATATAAATAATATATATAGGCTTACAATCAATTAGACAATATAAGCCAATTAGCATGGCTACATACTACAATAACCTTTAAACATTACAATCCAATACATTTGGCCAAAATATAATAACACATACACAAAATGACTAAGTCCCTATACATGCCATAGACTTAAATTATTTATATCTCTAGCTAAAGAACTCCAAATTAAGATCAGTTAATTTTCCCTGAAACTAGAATAACATATATTATTACCATAAAATTTTCAAAATTTTTGGTTTAGCAAATAAGTACAGTTTATTCTTTGAAGTCTCCCTTATTTTGCTGTCTGACAGTTTCGACCCTTCATCATTAAAAATTAATTATCTCTTCGTAGGGATTCGGGTAATGTTCCCGTTTGTTTCTATTGAAGGTAGACTCATTAAGAAATTTAATAATATAAATTATAAACCATAATTACTTTTATACAAGTTTTAATGATTTTCCAAAGTCAGAATAGGGGATTCCAACATCATTCTAACACTGTCTCACAAAAATTCAAATATCACAGAATATGAAATTCTTTTTTTTACACCATTTATTTTATGTGAAAATAGACTCAGTTAGATTTAATTTCATATCTTATTCAACCTCTAATTCTATTTCCACCATTTTTGGTGATTTTTCAAAGTCACACAACTGTTGCTATCCAAAATTGTTTTGTTGCTAAATTTACTCTTTCATAATTTCACTTACTCCATTTCATCTTACCGAAGGTTCGATCAAATATCGAGCACATTGTTCATAAATTTTCACACTTATACCTGCACTTATTCATCACATAGTCATATTCAATTACACTTAGTCATTACATGATCACATGTATTTTCACTTAGTCAATTTCCCGTTGAACTCATCAGAATAATAACAGATACACGATGGCCTGCACGTAGTACCACCCTTGTAGACGAAGCTATCTAGTGCACATAGTAGCCTGCACTTAGTACCACACATGTGATCGAAGCTATCGGGTACGCATAGTAGCCTGCACTTAGTATTACACATGCGACCTATCCGTCTGGTACACGTAGTAGCCTGCACTTAGTACTACACATGTGACCTAAAACCATCTCGTAGCTCTCTTGTACACATAGTGGCCTACACTGTGTACCACACATGTGACCTAGCTACCTCATTCGTATCTTTTCTATTCCGAAGGTTCAACCGGGAATTCTCACTTTTCGCACTTAGCCCACCATCGTCTTTATTAGGGTGGTATCGCACATAGCCCACCGGAAAAGTTAGTTATGATGGTATTGCACATAGCCCACCAATTGATAAATAGACGATTGTATCGCACAGAGCCCATTGTAATAAAGTAACAAGGTGGTGTCGCACTTAGCCCACCATCGAGTGTTGTCATTACTCGTTTATATGACTATTTCGTTATTCATATGAAACTATACAATAACTATCAAATTAATTCACTTGAATCATACATGTTCTCAATCATGCCATACACCAATCAACAATAACAGTACATATATATCAATTGTATCATTTACACATAAACTTACCTCGGTGCAAAACGTTTCAAATTGCGGTTTAGTTCGTAACCTTGCCTTTCCCCCGATCAAGGTTAATTCTGCATTCTTCTTGATCTATATAACAATAAAGTTCACTCATTTAGATCATTCTATGATCATAATGCATCAAAATTTACACTTAGGCAAAAGTGACTATTTTGCCCTTGTACTTTGGCAAAATTATGATTTTGCCCCTAGGCTCGTAAATCATTTTTCAACACATTATCTCATTAAACATGCCTACCTGAACATTTATTCCTTTTACAACAACCCACAAATCTAACTATTTCATGCATTTATTACACATTTTTAATCTTTGCATTCAAGTCCTATCTAGGTGTTTTCATGCTAACACCTTCCACAAAAGTTATTTCTCATCTTCCTAACATTCATTTTCTTCCATAAAAACTCAGCTAACAACATAAATAATTTCATGGCAAGTCCTTCAACTTCCAACCATTTAACAAATTAGTCCCCTCATTGGCTAGCTTAAGCTTTGGGGACTCCAAAAGTACAAAAGTCATCAAAAATAATTATCAAAAGGACTTACTTGCAAGGATGAGATGTAACTAAAATTTTCAAGCTTTCAAACCCTTAAACTTGCTGAAATTTTTGGTAGTAGAGGGGGAGATGAATAGTGAAAGATGATAGCTTCCTTTTGTCATCTTATTTTATCATATTTTAGTTAATTAGTCACCAACTATCACCTAATTTGACTAAATTTAATGCTTTTGTTCCCTATGCACCCTATGGCCAGCCATTACACTCCAAAATGACCCAATTGCATTTTAAAATCCTCCAAATTACATTCTATAGCTATTAGGTACTCCTACTTTATAACATAGAACTTTCTCATCTTATGCGATTTAGTCATTTTTCACAATTAAGCATACTATTGCTAAAATTAAAGCACCAAAATTTCCACATAGCCATATCTTAATGCTATAACACATAAAATAACATCAAAATAATTTTCCTTATCCTCGGTGTAGTGGTCTCGAAGCCATTATTCCGAGTAGCCCCAAAATCGGGCTGTTACAACTCTCTTCCCTTTAGAGATTTTCACCCTCGAAAATCTTACCGGTAAA
Organism: Gossypium australe; assembly: GCA_005393395.2. Taxonomy (NCBI): domain Eukaryota; kingdom Viridiplantae; phylum Streptophyta; class Magnoliopsida; order Malvales; family Malvaceae; genus Gossypium; species Gossypium australe. Next base: position 36,782,610 of record CM016623.1, on the reverse strand, counting down.
GAGGTTTGGATATTGCTCTCTCATGGTTTCTTCCGGTTCCCACGTAGCTTCTTCTACACCGTGTTTTTTTTAATAACACTTTTACTAAAGCTATGTCCTTGTTTCTTAACTGTTTCACCTCTCGAGCCAAGATTTTAATCGGCTCTTCCTCATATGTCATATCCGGTCGTATCTCCACCTCTACCGGTAAGCCAACCGATATGCCACTGGCTCAATTCTTTCGGTAATCTCATACGGCCCTATGAACCGCAGACTCAATTTCCCCTTTCGACCAAATCTCAATATTTTCTTCCACGGGGACACTTTCAAAAATACCCTGTCACCCACATGAAACTCAATTTCCTTTCTTTTTAAATCCGCATACGACTTCTGTTGGTCTGAAGCAGCTTTCAGACTATCCTGGGTCACTTTCACTTTTTCTTCAGTCTCTTTAACCATGTCGACCCCATGGATTTGCTTCTCACTAAGCTCGGTCCAATACAAAGGAGTCCGACACTTACAACCATATAAGGCTTCATACAGTGCCATCCGTATACTTGACTGATAACTGTTGTTGTAAGCAAATTCGACCAAGGGTAGGTATCTTTCCCAGCTACCTTCGAACTCCTACACACAACATCAGAGCATATATTCAAGAACTTGGATTACTCTCTTAGACTAACCGTCAGTTTGAGGATGGAATGCAGTACTAAAACTCAACCTTGTACGTAAGGCCTCTTGTAACTTCTTCCAAAACCTCGAAGTAAATCTCGGATCTCTATCTGAGATAATAGATACGGGTACTCCATGTAACCTCACCACCTCCGCAATATACAAATCGGCCAACTTATCCAGCGGATAATCAATACGCACCGGTATAAAATGAGCCGACTTCGTTAGTCTATCTATGACAACCCACACAACATCTTTCTTTTTCGGAGTCATAGGCAATCCTGCCACAAAATCCATGGTAATCCGATCCCACTTAACCATCACTGGTTGAAGCAATTCCGAAGGTACTTGATGCTCAGCCTTCACTTGTTGACAAATTAGACATCTTGTTACAAACTCAGAGATGTCACTTTTCATTCCCGGTCACTAATAAAATTTCTTCAGATCATTGTACATTTTCGTACTGCCCGGGTGTACTGACAAATAACTACTGTGTGCTTCATTCAATATCTTCCGGATCAACTCACCATCCTTAGGAGCACAAATCCTGTCATGGAACATTAAACAACCATCCGAACTCACCCGAAATCCTGAATCATTTCCCGATTCATACTTAGCTTTCTTAACTTGCAGCTTGTTATCATTCTCTTGAGCCTCACATATTTGTTGAACAAATAGTGGCCTAACTCTCAGCTCATCCAATATAGCACCATCATCAGACAATGCCAAACTCATGCTCATAGCTCTCAAAGCATACAAGGATTTCCTACTCAGGGCATTCGTAACCACATTCGCTTTCCCCGGATGGTAATCGATTACTAGCTCGTAGTCCTTCAATAACTCAAGCCACCGCCGTTGTCGCAAATTCAAATCCTTTTGATCCATCAAGTATTTCAAGCTCTTAAGGTCTGTGAAGATTCGACACTTCTCACCATACAAATAATGTCGCCAAATTTTTAACGCGAAAACAATCGCGGCCAACTCCAAGTCATGTGTAGGATAATTCTTCTCGTGCAGTTTCAGCTGTCTCGAGGCATAAGCGACTACTTTACCCTATTGCATCAACACACAGCCAAGACCATTTAACGATGCGTCACTGTACACTACAAACTCTTTGCCCAACTTGGGTTGCATTAAAATCGGCGCCTCAGTCAACAATGTTTTCAATCTCTCAATACTCTGTTGACATTTTTCAATCCATTCAAACTTAACATCTTTGTGTAACTGTTTCGTCATCGGGGTAGCAATCATGGAAATCCCCTTTACAAACCGTCTGTAGTATCCTGCCAAACCCAAAAAGCTTCTAACTTCTGACACATTTCTCGGCGCATTTCACTCCACAATAGCCGAGATTTTACTCGAGTTAACTCTAATACCATCACTCGACACGATGTGTCCTAGGAATCTGACTTCTCGGAGCCAAAACTCACTCTTTCTAAATTTAGCATTCATCTGTTTGTCTCTTAGAGTTTGCAAAACAATTCTCAGATGCTCCGCATGTTCACTCTCATCCCGAGAATAAATCAATATATCGTCAATGAAGACAACCACAAACTTGTCCAAATAAGGTCGGAAGACACGGTTTATTAAATCCATAAAAATTGCAGGAGCATTTGTTAATCCGAACGGCATGACCAGAAACTTGTAATGGCCGTACCTCGTCCGAAATGCAGTTTTTGGCACATCTTGCTCCTTAACCCTCAACTGGTAATAGCCAGACCTCAGGTCTATCTTGGAGAACACCGTAGCTCCTTTCAGTTGATCAAATAGATCATCTATCCTCGGTAAAGGATACTTATTTTTCACCGTCACCTTGTTGAGTTGTCTGTTATCTATACACAATCTCATTGACCCATCTTTCTTCTTCAAAAATAGTACCGGAGTGCTCCACGGTGAATAGCTCGGTCTCGCAAAACCCTTATCCGTCAACTCTTACAACTGAACCTTCAATTCCTTCAATTCTAATGGGGCCATCCTATACGGAGCAATTGAAATAGGTGCCGTTCCCGGAACCAACTCAATTCCAAACTCGACCTATCTAACTGGAGGTAATCCGGGTAACTCTTCCGAGAATACATCCGAATACTCACATACAACCGGCACTATTTCAAACCGGCACTGTTTCAATCTTTACTTCAGACTTTTGAGTATTTAACACGAAAGTGAGATAGGAATCGTACCCTTTTCTCAAATATTTCTCAGCCACCATGGAAGAAATCATCATCGGTAAACTATCTGACCCACCTGATTCAACCCGAATAACATCTCCATTTTCACATTTCAATTCAATAAATTTACTACTACAGTTCACTAAAACACTATGGGTAGTCAACCAATCCATACCAAGAATCAAATCAAATTCATCAAACGACAACAACATAAGGTTTGCTGGAAAACAATGACCTTTAATTGTCAAAGGACAATTTCTACATACCTTGTCAACTAACACATGTCTACCTAACTGGTTTGACACCTTTACTACAAATTTCGTAGACTCAACAATCATAAGTGGTTTAGTCCAAAAGTCAAGTGGTTTTTGAAAATGAGGTATTGGGACGTCGTTTCCATAATTTAATACTGTAAATATTTTTATTAAATATTTATAGAGTTGCATTATAGGTGAATTGAAGTTTGGTTCGGTAATTTTGACGATTGGTTGCTTAATTAAGGTAAAAGGATTAAATTGTAAAATAGGTAAAAGTCAATCGCTATAGATTTAAAATACTAAAGGAACCAAAATGGTGATTAAACCATGGTCAAAAAGTCCATGCGGTGGTGGAAATGATTCATCCTCTAGCGTTTGGGCTATTTGCCTATTAAGTCTTAATTTGTTTAGGTTAAATTGAAATAAAGTTTGTTTAATTGGAGTTTAATATAATTGAATGACCAATTGTGTAATTGGACTTTCCTTAAATGGCCAAAAGGTAAGAATGATGTGGAATTCTCTAGTTTTGTGGTTAAATGCTATTAGATCCTTATTAATTAATAATTAATGAAAAAGAGCTAAATTGTAAAAGCTGTAAAGTCAATCGCTATTAGTTTAAAAAATGTTAATAAGGGGGTTTTAAAGGGCAATTAGTAAATTATTAATGTTTATTAAAGGTTAAATTAGTAAATTGCTAAATTAAGTTAAAAAAATAAAAGATATCATCTTCTTGAATTTTCTTTCAAAAGTCAAAACACCATTGCTAAGGGGAGAGCAAGCTTCAACCTAGCTAGGATCTCATATATTGTATTTGTTTGATGCCAATTTTTAGTAATTTTTATGTTTTTGAGTTTGTTTTAGCTTGATCTAGTTAACCGGGGGACTAATTTTTGAAACTGTCAAATGTTTTGGATTATGCCATTGATGATTTTTGGATATTCTTGAGGTTTTAGGGTAAATTATTGGGTTTGGTTGTTAGATAGGACTATTTTGTAAAGTAGTTTTTAGTAATTTTAATGTTTAACGACTAAAATATTAAAGTGATAGAATTAAAAGGACTTGATGTGAAATAATTGAAAATATGGGCTGTAATGGAGTGCTATACAATTTGGCTGAGCTTAGTTTTAGTTAAAATTGGTTAAATTGTAAGTTTTGAGCTTAGGGACTAAATTGTATAAAAGTAAAATATTGGGGGCAATTTTGTAAAAATGTCTAAAATGACTTAATTGCATAAAATGAGTTAATTTTACTGTTGAAATTAGTTAATTGAATGAAATTATTATTCTACATCAAGAATGGGTTGAAAATCGAGGCATGGAGAAGTTTCTCAATAGTCCCGGTACCTTTGTCATTGCTGCAGTTTAGTTTGGTAGGTTCGTTCAGTTCAATTTTAATACATTTTAAATGTATATTATATGAACTTAATTGTAGAATGATGGATAATACTGATGCATGTATTTGGGAATGGAAATAATTAATATATATGGTATCGATCACTGATTGGAATATTCTGAGCCAATGAATGTAGGATAGAGTACGATTGACATGCCAATATGTTGTTTTGTGTATGGTACGTGATTGGTATGAGATGTGATGATGATTTCTGTAACACCCATTATCCATATTCACCATCAGAATAGGGTTACGGAGCATTACCACACTTACAACACTTTTAAACATACATTATTTTAAACCAATTCACAAACATAATTCACATCTAATATCAACCATATATTCACTTATATGCACATAACCAAAATTCACCAAATTAAGCCAACTCTCATGGCTATATTGACAACTCAAAACATTTACATTCACAAGCCATTACAAATAGCTAAAATCACTATCAACCCATAATCAAAATGACATCAAAATAGCTATACATGCCATATACTTAATATACCAAAGTTCAAAGGTACCAAGTGATAGGTGGTAGTGTGAAACGATCTCCGAACGATCCATGAATCCAAGCTAGCTTTGAATTCACTATAAAACATGAGAAAATAAACAAAGTAAGCTATAAAGCTTAGTAAGCTCGTATAAAGTAAAATCAACAATTTGAAGTACACAATTCACCAATCTGAACTAGTTAACATATAATTCATGATAACAATCAAACCTTTCTCATATTTACTCATATGCTTGTATACAATTTTATAAGTTCTTCTATTTGAATCTCATACTTTATATGTACATACCTGTACAAATTCGTAACGAACTCATACCTTTTTGTAATATTGTCCAATACTCGATATTTGTAACATCCCGAAATTAGGCCTAGTACGATTAGGCCAATTGGACCTTGGGCTTTAGAAAAAAAAATTTGAGTATTATTTTATTACTTTTGTTAGCTCGGGTATGATTTTTTATTGTGGGCTTAGTATAGTTTTGTGAAGGTTGGATTTAGTTACGAAGTTAGAGTAATTCTTAGTATTGAATATTTAATGAAGTGGACTAACTGAACTTGACACTTAAGTTAATTTAGGTGTTAAATTAAAGCACATGAGGAGTTAGTGGCATAGTGGATAAGGAGCTTGAAAGGTTGCTTGAAGGAAATGGTTCGAGTAGCATGGAAAGCATATTGAGGATTTTATTTTTGTACATCTTAGCATTAATGTTCGGTCAACTTTATTTATGATAAGGTTGGACTTTCAATTTTTTATGGAAAGTTGAATAGCAAAATAGGAAAGCTTGAACTTTGGGAAAAGAATCAAGAAGTTAAGGTAGGTTAAGGGGACAAAGGGCTTGGATGATGGAAGTTGTTTTGGAAATATTTTTATGGTCATTTTGACCATGAATATGGACGCATAGATGGCTAGGGGGGTTGGCTTGATTTTGAATGTGATTAGGAAGAATTAAGGGATATGATAGGGAGAATTAAGGGAAATGATAGGATAAGTGTTAAATGAGGAGAGAAAAATGGGTCATGATAGGTGATGGAGTAATGGCCAAATTTGGGGTTTGGTAGGATGGCATTTACAGTTTGGTAATAGTAGGTTAGGTGTGCCAAAATTTCTTTTGGTTATTGGTCATTTTCGGCTAGTTAAGAAATGCTTTTCATTTCTTGTTTTGAGCCATATCAAATTCCTTTGAACCTTACCAATTTTTCTCTCTAGTGCACCAAAGTGAACCATAGCCGAATGCCCTTAGGTGTTGTTGATATTTTCTCCTCTTAGGCATTTGGCCGAAACTTATTTGGAACCTCCCTCTTATCTTCTAATCCTTGGTAACCAAAAAGAACCTCTTTTGTTCTCATCTTCCTTTTCTTTTCTTAACATATTTGTTATCATTTGCAAACCATCTTTTACTTTCTTCTTGGCCGAATCTCTTTCTTCCCCATTCTTCTTGATTTTTATTTCATTAGTTGCTAAAGCCGAATCATCCTTCTTCCCTTTTCATTTACTTTGCCATACTAATTCTTCATCTCTTTTTTGCCGAATATCAATTGTTTTCTTCATTCAAAAACCATAGCCGGAACTCCCCATACTCTTTTTGTTTTGTCTTGGCCGAATATCAACAAGGGTAGGTCTTCATTTGGTCTTCTTCAATCGGTTTTGGAAGATAGACTCTTTGGGACTTTGGAAGCAATCGTTCTAAGCCTCATTTCTCTGACAATCGTTTTGGGTAAGCCTATAGGTAAGATTTGATATTTCATTCGATAACCCTTCGGGATTTGTTGGTGGCTGAATGGCCTTGTTTATAGTTTTGTGGTTTGGCCGAATGTTCATAGTTCCATAAAAAGGTGTTCTTTTGTGTGTAGCTAAAGGAAGGGAACTCAGAGTGTGATTCGGGATTTGGTAGGAGACCAAATCGGCTTTAAAGGGAGAAGGAAGAACCACGTTTCGAGATCGTGTTAGATTCGAGTAGTTCGGGATTTCACTAATAGGTAGGTGTGTAGTTAGCCTACCGTTTTCCGGGTATTTGTGTTATATCTGTATGTATTAATTATGTGCTAACTTGTACAATGGAAATTGTGATAAGGATACCCTCAAGGGGTATGTCGATAATCCGGTAAGTACTAAATCTGATAAATAGTGATTTCTAATATGAATATGTGATAATATGCTTGATGAACATGCTCATGCATCATTATATTATGTCATTATGGAATGTTACATGTGCATGGGTTGGGATATGATATGAAAAAAGGTACAGGTGTACTTCGAGTACGTGGTTTGATGTTAGCCTTGAGCTACATCGTGGATTGACGTTGACTGAGGTCATGTTGTGGATTTATTTGTGATTTAGTTCGCGTGGCTTGATGAGTGTCTGTGTGCCTTATCGTGGTTGATATCGGCTATGTGCCATATCGTGGTTGATGAGTGACTATGTGTCTCATCGTGGTTTTGGTGTTAGCTACGGCTACATCGTGGATTGGCGCTGACTGAGGTCGCGTTGTGGATTATTGTGCTTAATTGCACGTGGACGGCATTGATTGCCTTTTGGAGTGAAAAGGGAAGGGTGATTTATTAATCCCCTGGTGTGTGGTAGGCTGGATAAGGGGGTGTGTAGCGGATGGACCCTAGGATTAGGTTGGGTGCACTTTGCATAATTCTATGTGACCTGTGAAATGAGGTATTAATGTGGAAATGGGCCAAGCCCAAAATGTGAATGTGGATTGGATTGAGTAATGGGCCAAGCCCAGTATATGATATGTGGAATAATGTGATATGAATGTGGGCCAAGCCCAGAATGTGGTAATATGTGAATATGATATCCTATTATCTGATATATGGGTTATATGTGGTTAACATGTGGGTGGAATTCAGTGGATTAATTACACACTGAGTCTGTGTGACTCACCCAATTTTTCTCAAACCTTATAGGTGATGTTCGGACCGGATTGGAGTGGATACGAGGTGGCCCATGCAGAAGATATTTTATTTGTTTTACACATTTCATTTATAAAAGGTTATTTATTGTAATAAGGGTCACTTTAAGTATTTAAGGATTTTTATTATGTTTTAAGTTAAATTGTCGATTATATTATTATTTGAAAATGTTTTAATTTAAACAACTTAATTTTATTTGGAACTTTAATTACACAATGTTTTAGTAAAGACAACAAATCTTTTATGTTTTAAACTCTAACTCAAAAGTTTTTCAAATGTTTTTTCGCAGTGGCATTTCAAATTCGGTCACACAAATGGGCCGGGTTTGGGGTGTTACAATTTGGTATCAGAGCTAAGTTCAAAAGCTCGGCTGTGGGCCCGAGGCCCAAAATGATTTAAAGAATTGTTTTAAAATGTTATGGTTGAAAATTTTATGATTGGAAAGGCATGGCCCTGAGTCTCCGGCACCAATCCGCCCTGGTAAGTACCTCAAACTGTTGATTTTGATGATATGATGATGTTGATATGACTATATAATAGTAGGAACTACTTTAGAGACCCAAAACTATAGGTTTGGTGTACTCGCGAAACAACCTCTTATTGAAACTTTTCATAAAACAGTGCTTTAAAGAAAGTGGAATATTGATTAATTCATAAAACTTTTAAATTTGATAAGTCGAGACGTTAGACATGAGCACTCGAGATCGTGGTCGTCATGGACGTGGTAAAGGCCGATTGTGCTAGGGCTAGATCTTCGGCACCGAGGTATATTTTTGAAATGGAGGCGTTAGCATCACTAGTGGTTGAGACGGGGTCTCATGATCGAGTTCGGATTGATGAGCTGACTCAGATAGTTAAGGAAGTATTGGAGGAGGTTAGGAGTATGCTTGAGATGCGGGTCTTAGGAGCATAAGGCTTGGGATTGTTTCCTCACTCTCAAGTCAGGTATGTTTTGGTTGGAAGTGATGATTGAATGTAGGAAAATTCTTGGTATAAGTGGTAGATAACGGTTTGCTATGGTGGATTAGATGTTTGGTTGTGTGAGAAAAAGGATTCAAGATTGTGTTAAAAAGTACATTGTGGTTTTTTTTTAAGAGTAGAGTGCGCAGCGAAAGCATAGTGGTGTGTTTTGAGCAGTGTGTTAGTAGTTGGATTGGAAAATTTCGAGGATGAAATTTCTTTAAGGAGGGTAGAACTGTAACATCCCGAAATTGGGCCTAGTAGGATTGGGCCAATTGGACCTTGGGCTTTAGAAAAAAAAATTTTGAGTATTATTTTATTACTTTTGTTAGCTCGGGTATGATTTTTTATTGTGGGCTTAGTATAGTTTTGTGAAGGTTGGATTTAGTTACGAAGTTAGAGTAATTCTTAGTATTGAATATTTAATGAAGTGGACTAAGTGAACTTGACACTTAAGTTAATTTAGGTGTTAAATTAAAGCACATGAGGAGTTAGTGGCATAGTGGATAAGGAGCTTGAAAGGTTGCTTGAGGGAAATGGTTCGAGTAGCATGGAAAGCATATTGAGGATTTTATTTTTGTACATCTTAGCATTAATGTTCGGTCAACTTTATTTATGATAAGGTTGGACTTTCAAATTTTTTTGGCAAGTTGAATAGCAAAATAGGAAAGCTTGAACTTTGGGAAAAGAATCAAGAAGTTAAGGTAGGTTAAGGGGACAAAGGGCTTGGATGATGGAAGTTGTTTTGGAAATATTTTTATGGTCATTTTGACCGTGAATGTGGACGCATAGATGGCTAGGGGGTTGGCTTGATTTTGAATGTGATTAGGAAGAATTAAGGGATATGATAGGGAGAATTAAGGGAAATGATAGGATAAGTGTTAAATGAGAAGAGAAAAATGGGTCATGATAGGTGATGGAGTAATGGCCAAATTTGGGGTTTGGTAGGATGGCATTTACGGTTTGGTAATAGTAGGTTAGGTGTGCCAAAATTTCTTTTGGTTATTGGTCATTTTCGGCTAGTTAAGAAATGCTTTTCATTTCTTGTTTTGAGCCATATCAAATCCCTTTGAACCTTACCAATTTTTCTCTCTAGTGCACCAAAGTGAACCATAGCCGAATGCCCTTAGGTGTTGTTGATATTTTCTCCTCTTAGGCATTTGGCCGAAACTTATTTGGAACCTCCCTCTTATCTTCTAATCCTTGGTAACCAAAAAGAACCTCTTTTGTTCTCATCTTCCTTTTCTTTTCTTAACATATTTGTTATCATTTGCAAACCATCTTTTACTTTCTTCTTGGCCGAATCTCTTTCTTCCCCATTCTTCTTGATTTTTCTTTCATTAGTTGCTAAAGCCGAATCATCCTTCTTCCCTTTTCATTTTCGTTGCCATACTAATTATTCATCTCTTTTTAGTCGAATATCAATTGTTTTCTTCATTCAAAAACCATAGCCGAAACTCCCCATACTCTTTTTGTTTTGTCTTGGCCGAATATCAACAAGGGTAGGTCTTCATTTGGTCTTCTTCAATCAGTTTTGGAAGATAGACTCTTTGGGACTTTGGAAGCAATCGTTCTAAGCCTCATTTCTCTGACAATCGTTTTGGGTAAGCCTATAGGTAAGATTTGATATTTCATTCGATAACCCTTTGGGATTTGTTGGTGGCTGAATGGCCTTGTTTATAGTTTTGTGGTTTGGCCGAATGTTCATAGTTCCATAAAAAGGTGTTCTTTTGTGTGTAGCTAAAGGAAGGGAACTCAGAGTGTGATTCAGGATTTGGTAGGAGACCAAATCGGCTTTAAAGGGAGAAGGAAGAACCACGTTTCGAGATCGTGTTAGATTCGAGTAGTTCGGGATTTCACTAATAGGCAGGTGTGTAGTTAGCCTACCGTTTTCCGGGTATTTGTGTTATATCTGTATGTATTAATTATGTGCTAACTTGTACAATGGAAATTGTGATAAGGATACCCTCAAGGGGTATGTCGATAATCCGGTAAGTACTAAATCTGATAAATAGTGATTTCTAATATGAATATGTGATAATATGCTTGATGAACATGCTCATGCATCATTATATTATGTCATTATGGAATGTTACATGTGCATGGGTTGGGATATGATATGAAAGAAGGTACGGGTGTACTTCGAGTACGTGGTTTGATGTTAGCCTTGAGCTACATCGTGGATTGACGTTGACTGAGGTCATGTTGTGGATTTATTTGCGATTTAGTTCGCGTGGCTTGATGAGTGGCTATGTGCCTCATCGTGGTTGATATCGGCTATGTGCCATATCGTGGTTGATGAGTGACTATGTGTCCCATCGTGGTTTTGGTGTTAGCTACGGCTACATCGTGGATTGGCGCTGACTGAGGTCGCGTTGTGGATTATTGTGCTTAATTGCACGTGGACGGCATTGATTGCCTTTCGGAGTGAAAAGGGGAGGGTGATTTATTAATCCCCTGGTGTGTGGTAGGCTGGATAAGGGGGTGTGTAGCGGATGGACCCTAGGATTGGGTTGGGTGCACTTTGCATAATTCTATGTGACCTGTGAAATGAGGTATTAATGTGGAAATGGGCCAAGCCCAAAATGTGAACGTGGATTGGATTGAGTAATGGGCCAAGCCCAGTATATGATATGTGGAATAATGTGATATGAATGTGGGCCAAGCCCAGAATGTGGTAATATGTGAATATGATATCCTATTATCTGATATATGGGTTATATGTGGTTAACATGTGGGTGGAATTCAGTGGATTAATTACACACTGAGTCTGTGTGACTCACCCAATTTTTCTCAAACCTTACAGGTGATGTTCGGACTGGGTTGGAGTGGATACGAGGTGGCCCATGCAGAAGATATTTTATTTGTTTTACACATTTCATTTATAAAAGGTTATTTATTGTAATAAGGGTCACTTTAAGTATTTAAGGATTTTTATTATGTTTTAAGTTAAATTGTCAATTATATTATTATTTGAAAATGTTTTAATTTAAACAACTTAATTTTATTTGGAACTTTAATTACACAATGTTTTAGTAAAGACAACAAATCTTTTATATTTTAAACTCTAAGTCAAAAGTTTTTCAAACGTTTTTCCGCAGTGGCATTTCAAATTCGGTCACACAAATGGGTCGGGTTTGGGGTGTTACAATATTTTGCACACTAAGTGCCAATATGTAGTCGAAGCTATTATAATCTCACACACTAAGTGCCTCACATAGCTGAAGCTATCTCGGTCTCGCACACTAAGTGCCATATATAACCGAAGCTATTTCTAATCGCACACTAAGTGACATACATAGCCGAAGCTATCTCAATCTCGCACACTAAGTGTCGATACATAGCTGAAGCTTCATCAAATATTTTCATACAATTTTATTCATCAACAATTCAATATAAAGCATTAAATCTCAATTATAATAATGCTTATCAACATTTCTCAATTCAATCCCTAATTTTCATTTTCACTAAAAATCACTTAATAAAACATGTAATACTCATAAAAAAATATTCATAATTTATCATCAAACATCAAAACTCATACATATTCATCAATGGCATCATTTAAAATCTTTAACATTTTTGCAAAATAGTCCCTGAGCTAGTTAGTACTAGCTGCAACGATCTCAAAAACATAGAAATCGTTAAAAACGGAACAAAAATCACTCACCAATTGACAAAATAGGGTTGCCCGAACCTAGCTCAACAATGGCTTCCTTTTTCCTCTTTTAATTTCGGCTGGAGATGGAGAAATAAAGATGATAAGTGTTTTTGTTTTATTTATTTTAAGTTTAATTACCAATTTACAAAAATAACCTTAATGAATACTAATTATTTCACTAAATGCCAAACCATTATCATCCATTAACTCAGTAATGGGTTAATTACCATTTAAGGACCTTAAATTTATGGTTCTATAGCTATTTAACACCTTTCGCTAATAGAACAAAAGTTTTACACTTTACGTGATTTAGTCCTTTTTATCAAATTAAATAATCAAATGATAAAATTTCTAAACGAAACTTTCACACAATCAGTCAATCATGTTGTAGATATTAAAGTAATAATAAAATAAATATTTTGATCTCGGATTTGTGGTCCCAAAACCACTGTTCTGATTTGACCAACTCTCCCCCCTTAGGGATTTTCGTCCCCGAAAATCTTACCAGTGAATAGGTTAGGGTACTGTATTCTCATAGCTTTCTCGGGTTCCCACGTAGCCTCTTCAGCACCACGTTATTGCCAAAGTACTTTTACGAGAGCTATACTTTTATTTCTCAACTATTGAACCTCACATGCTAGAATTCTGATGGATTCTTTGTTATACGTTATATCTGGTTGAATTTCAATCTCTGACGGAGAAATCACACGTGATGGATCAGATCTATATCGACGCAACATCGACACATAGAATACGTTATGAATCTTTCCTAACTCCGATGGTAAGGATAATCGATATGCCACTGTCCTTATTCGTTCAATAATCTCATACGGCCCAATAAATCGCGGACTCAATTTGCCTTTGCTACCAAATCGAAGTATTTTCTTCCACGGGGACACTTTCAAAAACACTTTATCACCGATTTGAAATTCAATATCTTTTTGTTTCAAATCTGCGTACTATTTTTGACGATCTAAAGCTGCTTTCAAATAGTCGCGAATTACTTTCACTTTCTCTTCGGTTTCTCTAACCAAATAAACGTCGTGAATCTGTTTCTCGCTAAGTTCAGACCAATACAATGGAGTTCAGCATTTACGACCATACAAAGCTTCTTATAGTGCCATCTTTATGCTTGATTGAAAACTGTTATTATACGCAAATTCAACCAGCGGCAAATATTTTTCCCAATTGCCTTCGAATTCCAAAACACAACATCGGAGCATATATTCAATTATCTGAATTACTCGCTCAGACTGACCATCAGTTTGCAGATGAAAAGCTGTATTGAAATTCAACTTCGTACCCAGAGCTTCTTACAATTTATTCGAAAATCGTGACGTAAATCTCAGAATGTTTATCCTAAATAATCGAAACTGGCATCTCGTGCAATCTAACAATCTCAGCAATATTCAATATATCTAATCTATTGAGTGAATAATCAGTATATACCAGAATAAAATGTGTTGATTTCGCTAGTCGATCAATGATAACCCAATTTGTATCTTTCTTTTTCGGAGACAGGGGTAAACCCGATATGAAATCCATAGTCACTCTATCCCATTTCCATTCTGGTATCATCACAGGCTGAAGCAAACCCGAAGGTACTTGATGCTCGACTTTCACTTGTTGACAAATCAAACATTTCGATATAAACTCAGAAATATCCCGTTTCATACTCGACAACCAATACAATTTCTTCAAATCATTATACATTTTAGTACTCTCAGGATGAAAGGATAAACAACCACTATGTGCGAGTAAAATTTTCTGAATCAACTCTGGATTTTTAGGTACACAGATTCTATCTTGGAACATTAAATAATCATCGGATCCAATTTGATACTCTGAATCACTAGTCGACTCACATTGCACTCTTTTAGCTTGCAGTTCTCTATCACATTTTCGAGCTTCAAAAATTTGCTGAAGAAATACTGGTTTAGCTTTTAACTTAGCTAAATTCAAACCGTCATCGGATAATGCAACTGTGTATTCATTGCTCTTAGGGCAAACAACGACTTCCTACTCAAAGCATCCGCGACCACATTCGCTTTCCCTGGGTGATAATCAATTACTAACTCATAGTCTATTACTAACTCAAGCCATCTCCGTTGTCGCAAATTCAAATCTTTCTGAGTCATAATATACTTTAAACTCTTATGATCAGTAAAGATGTCACATTTTTCACCGTACGAATGATGACGCCAGATTTTTAATGCAAAAACTATAGCAGCCAACTCTAAATCATGCGTCGGATAGTTCTTTTCAGGCGGTTTCAACTTCTGGAGGCATAAGCTACAACTTTTCCCTCTTGCATCAATACACAACCCAAACCGTTCAATGACGCATCATTGTAAATCACAAATTCTTTGCCCGATTTAGGTTGAACCAACACTTGTGATTCAGTTAACAATGCTTTCAATTGATCGAAACTTTGTTGACATTTCTTGGACCATTCAAACTTTACATCTTTTTGTAACAATTTGGTCATCGGTGTAGCAATCATCGGGAATCCTTTGACGAAGCATCGATAGTAACCAGCCAATCCCAAAAAACTTCTGATCTCGAATACATTTCTAGGTTGTTTCTAGTTAATAATTGCAGATATTTTACTCGAATCAATTCTTATACCTTCTGTAGAAACAATGTGACCCATAAATCCAACTTCCCGGAGCCAGAACTCACATTTGCTGAATTTAGCATACAGTTGCTTATCTCTCAAGGTTTGCAACACAATTGTCAAATGCTCGGCATGCTCAGATTCATCTCGTGAATAGATCAGAATGTCGTCAATGAACACAACAACGGATCTGTCTAAATACGGTCTAAATATCTGATTCATCAATTCCATAAAAATGGCAAGAGCATTAGTTAGTCCAAAAGGCATAACAAGGAATTCATAATGTCCGTATCTCATTCTGAACGCAGTTTTTGGCACATCTGATTCTTTAACTCGCAACTGATAATAACTCGATCTCAAATCAATCTTTGAAAATATTGTTGCACCTTTCAACTGATCAAATAAATCATCTATTCTCGGTAACGGATACTTATTCTTTATCGTAGCCTTATTGAGCTGACAATAGTCAATAGATACTCTCATTGACCTGTCTTTCTTCTTAACAAACAATACTGGGGCACCCCAGGGCGAAAAACCCGATACAAAACCTCTATTTGTTAAATCTTGCAACTGAGCTTTCAACTCTTTCAACTCTTTCGGAGCCATTCTATACGGAGCTATAGATATCGGTGAGGTTCCCAGTACTAATTCAATAGCAAATTTAACCTCTCTGATAGGTGGCAACTCCGGTAATTCTTCAGGAAACACATCCAGATATTCACAGACAACTGGCACTAATTCAATCTTTGATTCAGACACTTTTGTATCCAAAACATAAACAATATAGGTTTCACAACCTTTTCTCACACATCTCTGAGCTGACATAGACAAAATCACTATTGGCAACCCATTCGACTCATCAGATTCAATCTGAAGAATTTCATTATTCTGACACTTCAATTCTATAGTCTTTCGTCTACAGTTCACAACAGCATCATGTAGAGTCAACCAATCCATACCCGGAATTACATTGACTTCATCAAATTGTAAAAGCATCAAGTCAGCCGAAAAATAGTAGCCCCGAGCCATTAAAGGACAGTTCTTGCATGCTTTATCAACTAGAACATACTTGCCTAAGGGATTCGATACTTTAATCACAAACTTAATAGACTCGACATGCAAACTCTTATTAAACAAAAAAATTCATACATATATACGAATGAGTAGATCCAGGATTAATCAATGCAATAACATTTGTGTCGTAAAGAGAAAATGTACTGGTAATAAGATCTGGGGATGACGCTTCTTCGCTAGTGCGAATAGTATAGGCTCTAGCAGGTGCTTTGACCTCGGATCTCACAGCGGAGTCCCTTGTCACCCCTCGACTACCACTCACATTCCCAGCATTTCTTGGTGGTCTTCCTCTAGTCAACATATTACTTGGTCTCACATTCTGAGGTCTATCTTTCTCAACCATCTCAGGATAGTCTTTAATAAAATGATCTCGTGAACTACAACTGTGACAAGCTCTATTATTATTTTTCACCCAACAATCTCCAAAATGTCGTCTTCCGCACTGTTGACACTTGGGCTTAACGTCTCTCACGTTGCAAACACTCGATACCGATGTGACTTGAGCTTTAGGGCTGGTGTGTTGCTTTCCATGATCTCTATTGGAATATCCCACTGAAGTTGTCGATCGGTTGAAATAGTCTCTAGATTTCTTCGACGAGGATTGATAAGGTTTACTCATCGATCTCTTCCTCGAGTTTCTTGCCTTTAAATCAACCTTTTTCTTTTCTCAGCTAAAGTCTTCGGCTTTGCAAGCCCGATCAACTAACACAACAAATTCTTTTAAATCTAAAATCCCGACCAGAAGTTTAATATCTTCGTTTAGCCCATCAACAAGCCGCTTGCACATTATCTCTTCAGTAGAAACATACTCTCGAGCATACTTGCTTAACCATACAAATTCTCTTTCATATTCTGTCACGGTCTTTCGGCCTTGTTTCAACTCTATAAATTCTTTATGCTTTTGATCAAGGAACCACTGACTTATATATTTCTTTCAGAACTCCGTCTGAAAGAATTGACAGGTCACTCGCTCTCTCGGCACTACAAATACCAAGGTATTCCACCATTGATACACAGAGTTTCTCAGAAGAGAAATATCACACTTTAAGCATTCAGCTGGCGTACACGAAAGTTCATCAAACACTCATATAGTATTTTCAAGCCAAAACTCGGCTCTATCAGGATTATCATAAACATTAGCTCTGAACTCTTCAGCTTCGTGTTTACAAATCTTATCAACTTGAGGCTTGTTCAATCTTAAAAGCTTGACTCATTGATGAGCTACAGGTATAAGTTAGGGATTAGGAGGGGGTGGAGGTTGTTGAGCAGTTGGGTTCATTCGAATGTATTGAGTGAACCACTCGTTCATCATTTGTAAGAAGGCTTCTTTAGCCTCTCCTACCTGGCTTCCTGTTACGGGTCGAGAATCAGACGGCGCTGTCCCTTGAGCGGGAGCAGGCGCATTACTTTCAACCTCATCAGCTACCGCTCGATTATTATCCATTTGCTATATAAAAACACATTTTCAAATGTCAGGAGTCATCACACTATCACAGTTTATATATGGCATGTATAGCTAGACTCTCACATACGCTATGTTAGTCCTAGCATCGACTAAACCGTAGCTCTGATAACAATAAATGTAACACCCTTCACCCGTATTCATTATCAGAATAGGGTTACAGGGCATTACCAGACTTACAACACTTTTAACATACATTATTTTAAACCAATTCACAAACATAATTCATATCTAATATCAACCATATATTCACTTATATGCACATAACCAAAATTCACCAAATTAAGCCAACTCTCATGGCTATATTGACAACTCAAAACATTTACATTCACAAGCCATTACAAATAGCCAAAATCACTATCAACCCATAATCAAATGACATCAAAATAGCTATACATGCCATATACTTAATATACCAAAGTTCAAAGGTACCAAGTGATAGGTGGTAGTGTGAAATGATCTCCGATGATCCCTGAATCCAAGATAGCTTTGAATTCACTATAAAACATGGGAAAATAAACAAAGTAAGCTATAAAGCTTAGTAAGCTTGTATAAAGTAAAATCAACAATTTGAAGTACACAATTCACCAATTTGAACTAGTTAACATATAATTCATGATAACAATCAAACCTTTCTCATATTTACTCATATGCTTGTATACAATTTCATAACTTCTTCTATTTGAATCTCATACTTTATATGTACATACATGTACAAATTCGTAACGAACTCATACCTTTTTTTAATATTATCCAATACTCAATATTTTGCACATTGAGTGCCAATATGTAGCCGAAGCTATTATAATCTCGCACACTAAGTGCCTTACATAGCCGAAGCTATCTCAATCTCGCACACTAAGTGCTGATACATAGCCGAAGCTTCATTAAATATTTTCGTACAATTTTATTCATCAACAATTCAATATAAAGCATTAAATCTCAATTATAATAATGCTTATTAACATACGAACTTACTTCGAATGTGAAAACGATAACGCGAGTCAACTAATCCAAAACCTTGTTCTTCGCCCGATCTAAGTCCGTATTTCGCTTTTCTTGATCTATATAATATCAAATTCAACTAATTTAATCATCCATTTATTCAATTTAGTCCAAATTTCACTTTCACGCATTTTTACACAATTGCCCCTAATATTTCACATCTTTTACAATTTTGTCCTTATTTTATAAAATCACAAATTCATGTAATTTAAACACAACCCATGCTAGCCAAATTTCTCAAGTACTCATATTAGCCCATATTTCTCATTTATTTCACATTTTAACCATAAAATTTCAACATTTCTCAATTCAATCCCTAATTTGCAGTTTCACTAAAATTCACTTAACAAAACTTGTAATACTCATAAAAAATATTCATAATTTATCATCAAACATCCAAACTCATACATATTCATCAATGGAATCATTCAAAATCATTAACAGTTTTGCAAATTAGTCCCTGGACTAGTTAATACTAGCTGCAACGATCTCAAAAACATAGAAATCGTTAAAAATGGAACAAAAATCACTCACTAATTGACAAAATAGGGTTGGTCGAACCTAGATCAACAATGGCTTCCTTTTTCCTCTTTTAATTTCGGTTGGAGATGGAGAAATAAAGATGATAAGTGTTTTTGTTTTATTTATTTTAAGTTTAATTACCAATTTACAAATATAACCTTAATGAATATTATTTATTTCACTAAATGCCAAACCATTATCATCCGTTAAATCAATAATGGGTTAATTACCACTTAAGGACCTTAACTTTAAGGTTCTATAGCTATTTAACACCTTTAGCTAATAGAACACAAGTTTTACCCTTTACGCGATTTAGTCCTTTTTTATCAAATTGACTAATTAAACGATAAAATTTATAAACGAAACTTTCACACAATCACTCAATCATCTTGCAGACATTAAAATAATAATAAAATAAATATTTTGATCTTGAATTTGTGGTCCCAAAACCACTGTTCTGATTTGACCAAAAATGGGCTGTTACAATTTTCGTATATCCTCTGTTCACTGAATATACTGAGGTTGCAGACTATCGTGTTATATTACAATATTTTTCTGGTGTGTTACGGGGACGAATGATAGCCTACGGGCTAGGCACTTAGTGCCGAGGTGTGTTGTCGGTTGGATTGGCTCATAAAAGCGTCTAGTGTGTTCTAGATGGTTAACGATGTACTCGTATCCGTATATCATTCATCAAGCAATGTTTTATTGATCATTGAATGTTATTGAAATGTGAGAAATTGAATTGTACTATTGTTTGAGCATTACTCACCAGTTGTGAGTTGTGATTGACAAGAATTGTGAAATTGATTTTTACTATTGTTTGAGCATTACTCACCTGTTGTGAGCTTTGATTGACAGGAACTATGAAATTGATTTGTACTATTATTTGACCATTACTCACCAGTTGTGAGCTGTGGTTGACAGGAACTGTGAAATTGATTTGTACTATTGTTTGAGCATTACTCATCAGTTGTGAGCTGTGATTGATAGGAAGTCTGTTAGTAACATTGTTATTTGAATTATTATTTTAATTCGGTAAGCTTTATTGTTTAACCGGCGAGCTTACTAAGCTTTAAGAAAGCTTACTCGTGTCCTTGTAACACCCCAAACCTGACCTAGAAGTTAGGCCCGAATCTGATGTGTCACATTGAAGTGCTTCTCAAAAACCGTGTTTTTATTTGCGTTCGTTTATTTTCAAAACGTGGTTTATAAAAAAAACTACTCCCTTTTTCAAAATGTTATTAATCACTTAGTAAAATCTTTTTCAATTGCGGAAGCTTAATTAAAATAAATGATTTATGGAAACATGATATTTAAAAATTGGGTTACGGAAACGTAGTGTTTGAAAGCAGTTATTGTTCTGGAAAAAGAAAATCGTGTCCTACTTCTAGCAGATATTAAACATGCTTAAGTAAATACCCCAAATAAAAATTAAAAAAAATAGCGAGGCCTTATTACAACCCAACTCAAAAACCGAAGTGCTTAAATAAGTGAACAAGATAGTAAAACATGTGTGGCTGTGTGGTCGTCTCCGAGTCCCTCGCAGCACCGATCCTCCTAATACTAGGGATTACCTGCACAGTTAAAAACGGGCTGAGTTTACGAAAACTCAGTGTGTAATTCCCTTACGAGAGTAACAGTTAGTATACAGAAACAGAACCCGAAACAGTCTGGGCCAAAGCCCTTTAACAGTAACAGTACAGTACAGATTAGAGCATACGTGGGCCAAAGCCCACTACAATATCATTTGGGTCATAGCCTATAACAGAATCAATTGGGCCTAGCCCATTTCAGAATCAATTCCATATGCATAATGTGTGATGCATGCAAACCCATCCCATCCAACCCTGCACTTGCCTCCGTCCAACCCTGCACTATCTGCAGGGAATAAATCACCCACGCCATCCCTACACTCCAAATGTTAGCACCGGTTGCGGCACTAACCAAAATCGTAGCAAAGCTGCTAGTATATATATACAGCTCTAAGCCTTCAGTAGCGGTATTATAATTGGCACAAAGCCATCAGTAACTGTATTATGTTTGGAACATAGCCGTCAGTGACGGTAATATAATCGGCACACAGGACACAGAGTCATCGGTATATATGTTAGGCACATAGCCATGGGTAAATACGATTGGCACAAAGCCATACTCACGACGGCACAGAGCCATGTTTAGGTTGGCATAGAGCCATAATCAGATTACGCAGCTTTAAGCCGTTCGTTGGTCCACAGTCGTCATGCGACCCGTGCGACCTCAACAGATCAATACTGGATCCACAGTCGTCATGCAACCCGTGCGACCCTATCAGAACTTCCTCCGTATCAATGTCCCAACCCCATGCAATATGTCGTGTATGTCATTCTCAATCATTACACGTGTATGCAAAATGGCCATGCTCAGTAACAATCATTTAAACATGTAATAAAAGCATATCAGTCATACAACCACAGTCAAATTAGTCAACTCATAGTCTAAGTCAGTCATTTACCCCCAAGGGCAAAATAGTCATCTTACCCTATAAAGGTATTTCGATGATCCTACCCTACAGGGGTAATTTAGTAATTCTACTCTACAGGGGTATTTTAGTAATTTTGCAAATCGTGGTATTTCGGTAATTTCACAAACCAGGGGTATTTTGGTAATTTTATAAATCGAGGGTATTTAGGTAATTTTGCAAACCAGGGGTATTTTGAAAATTTTGCAAACTAGGGGTATTTCGGTAATTTTGCAATCTGAGGGTATTTCGGTAATTTCACAAATCAGGGGTCTTTCGGTAATTTCACAAATCAAGGGTATTTTGGTAATTTTGCAATTCGAGGGTATTTTGATAATTTCACAAATCAGGGGTATTTTAGTAATTTTATAAATCAAGGGTATTTCAGTAATTTTGTAAACCAAGGGTATTTCAGTAATTTTATAAACCAAGGGTATTTCGATAATTTTGTAAACTAAAGGTATTTCGATAATTTTGCAAACCAACATATTCTAAACAGAGAAAACGATGCAAATGGGCCTAGGGCCCATTCTCGGCCCAAATGGACCCACACGCTTGTGTGGCCATTTAGCTCAAATCTAGCCACAGTTATGAGATTCACATAGTCTAGTCCAATATTTACTACACAATCATACAACTTATCCCGATTGGGCCCACAAGCCCATCGGCCCCACATGGCCCCTTTCGGCCTATCGTGGCCCAACCAGCCTAAACCCACAAGAACACTCATGATGGACTCAACTATCGCATCAGAGCTCCCACACGTGCGATCGCACGCTCGTGTGGCTACCATCGCCGTGTGACCGGTATTTCGGCATTTGCCGCTCTACAGCTAAAGTAGTGCGAAATACACACATGATAGGAATCTAAAGTTAATTCGCGCTCTGAACACTCCTATGCCCAAACGCCAACCAATATATGCTTTCTCTCCTCATAGATCGCTCTATTTAAAGCCAGCTTCTCGCCTGCTCTCATGCTAGCTTCCCGATGTGGGATTTCTCCTTCAGCAGAGTTTAATTCCATCACAACCACCTGTCGTCCCAACTTAGCAAAATAAGTATCCCTTTTTGCTTGTAATGGGGTTCGAACCCTTTCCCTCTCCTATGCTCCAGACGCTACATGCCACCACAACACAAGCTCCTTTTGTGACTTAAAACATGCGCAACTAAATATAAGCCTATGGGCCAAAGTCTAAGTTCATTTAAAAGGAAATCAAAATGAATTGCAAGCGCCAAGACTTGAACCGATGCTCCCTTGCAACCTTAATGACGCCTTGCCACTAAACCACTCACTTCCTTGTGTCATTTTTCCCCACAATTTATTCTTAAAGCCTACTTACTTACTCCCAGGGTTTTATTCACCTAAAACCAAAATTTTTCCTAAAGCCCAGGTTTGAACCCGAGACTTCATGAAAGCCCCATAACCTTCCAAAATCACTCACCTAATAGGTCCAACTTGCATTAGTGCCGTTCTCTTGTTCTAAAAAATTTTAAACGCTCCCATGCCCAAGGCCCAATAGGCCCAATTCTACTAGGCCCAAAAATTCGGGGCGTTACAGTCCTTGTATTTTTCTTTGTAGATTATGTTTTTGTGGAAATCGGGAGATCGGATCAACTCGAAGAATCCACTGTCGGAGTATCTTTTGCTATACTTTGACTATAACGTTGGATTATGTGGAATGTAAAAGGCTAATAGTGGATGTTTTGTGATGGTCTTAAACACATATGTGGTAGCTTGATGTACTTATATTGGGTACCGTATTTGAAATATATGAGCCAAGAATGTCTCATATGTTGGTTGTTCATTAAGAAGGCATTGTACCATGCCATATGGAAATCCCAATATGTGAAATATGGGTGGTGGTTAATTTTGGTGGTAAATTTGGCTGGAAATTTCTTTGGAGAATTTGGGTTTTCACTCCAATCCCTTGGTTGAAGAATTTTTAATATTTGGGCTATTGAATGGGTAATAAAATTTGGATCTTTTAGGTCTATGTATTATTTGAACAATACTTATCCAGTTTGAACTAGTATGTTTTCATAATATTGCTGGGGTTTTTGAGAATCCAATGACTTGAAATGCCATCCATTGAAAAGTTATTTTGCAAGTATATGTAGAGGTTTTTCTGAAAATTCTTCCTCAATAACAAGAATTTTTTAGAAATATTTGTTTGGAAAATATTGTAAGGATTTTTGTGTAGCAGTCAGTGAAGACACTGCTATTTCTTTTGGAAAAACATCTTGGAGAGATGTCTCTTTTAAAATATTTTTGAGAGATTTTGGTTTGTGTAAAACAATTTCTTTATTTTTTAAAAACTTTGCTGCTTCACCAACAATTTTCTTAAGAGGAGTTTCCTCTTTCATTTGAGAAAGGGCCAATGCCACTTCTAGAGATTGAGAAAGGGACTTAATCCATTTTTTTATTTGAGAACCAATTTCATTTGGATCTTGTGCATCTTGAACGATTGTATTTTTGGAGGATTTTTGATGAGGATGATGATCTCCCATTTTTTTCTTCATGGCAAATTTCATACCATGACTTAATTGGTTTTGAGAAAATTTGGGTTTAGGATGACTTTCCTATTTTTCATTTTCCTTTGTCTCAAAGTTTGGGTGGCATTTTTGAAGAAACTCTCTGGTGAGAAAATTAGGCAAATAATTAGTTTCTCCTTTGATTTATTCAATATCAAAATCAAATATGCTCAAAATTGCCTGCCATCTTGCAAAAATCTGTTTTGAGGCAATATTTTTAACATCTTTTGTAAAACTTCTTTTGCTGATTTGCAATGAAATCCTAAAAGAAATTTTTGATTTAATAAATCACTTTGGAATTTTGTAATGCATAAAACAATTGATAAAATTTCTTTTTTAATAGTACTATAATTTTGCTGAGTTGGATTTTAGTGTCTAGAAGTAAATTGGACTACTTGCTCTTTTCCCCCTTTAACTTGTTTTAGGATCCCACTGTCTCCTATTTCAGAAGCATCTGTTTCTACAATCTTGGGGGCATTTGGATTAGCTAAATATAAACAAGGAAGCTTAGTGATTTCTTTTTTTAATTTGGGTGATAATATTGGTGAGGTCATTTGTCCAAGGTTGTGGATTCTTTTTAAGCCTATCGTATAATGGTTTACATAATTTTCTAAGACCTGGATAAAAGTTTATGACATAATTGAGGCTTCCTAAGAATCTTTGTAATTGGACTTTATCAAGGATTTGGTCTGAGAAATTGCTATCAAATTCTATGGACATTTCTATTGGGGTAAAGGTTCCTTGGTTAATGTAATGACCTAAAAATCCTACTTTGGTTTGGAACAAACTTATCTTGGATTTAGAAACTACTAAACCATTATTTTTTATGACTTTTATAAACATTGATAAATGTTTGAACTATTTTTCTAAATTTTCTGAAAACACTAATACATCATCAATGTATACTATTGTGAATTGAGAATATTGGTAAAAAATATCATTCATTATTTCTTTGAAATTCGGATGGAGCATTTTTTAATCCAAAAGGCATTACATTCCATTCATATTGTCCAAATGGTACGGTAAATGCCGTTTTATATCTTTCTTCTTATTTTATTTGGATTTGCTAAAATCCAGATTTCATGTCAAATTTTGAGAAAATATTTACATTTCAAAGTTTCTGTAACAAATCTTTCTTATTTGGTATTGGGTACCTAATCCATTTTAAGGCTTGATTGAGAGGTTTGTAATTAATTACTAATCTTGGCATTCCTTTTTCGAGTTCTATATTTTTTATTACATAAAATGCTGAATAACTCTAAGGAGTACTGCTTTTCCTAATTAAATTTTTATTAAGAAGATCTTGTATTTCTTTTTTAAAAAATTCTTCCATTTCTTTGTTCATTTGTATTGGTCTTGCTTTTGTGGATATTTGTCTTTCATCAAAATTAATTTCATATGGTAATGTCACTTAGTGTTTTTTCCTATTCCAAAAAGTATTAGTAATATCAAAACAAATTGTTGATTCTATTTATTCTTTGATTTGATTCATCCTTTTTTGTACTTCTCTTTTTTCTAATTGTTCAGTCAATTTTTTAAAACATATTTCTTCTTTTAGAAAAGAGATTTGTTTCCGTTTATGATTAACTAAATTATTGATATGCCCATTATGGATGGATAAAGATTTTAATTAGTTGAGATTTCTTATTTTTGGTTTTTCTACAAAAGGAAATTCTACTTTAGTGTTTAAAACTTTGGTGGAGATAGAATTATTTGTTACTTTATATGGTTTGAGTAAGGATATGAATGGGGTTCCTAATATGACGTCTTGGGTAATATATTTTACCATTAAAAAACATGTTTGATATTTTATACCTTTGTTGTAAATTTTTGCCTTGGGAATTTTGTAAGTAATTTTTAGGTTTTTACCATTTGCAGCTTTAAGCGATTATGATATTTTGTCATAATATTTTGTTGGAATTATTCCTTCTCTAATACAGTTTTGGTCTGCTCTTATATCAAAAAGGGCTATTGTTTCTAATTGAAATTCATTATTTATGACAATATTTATTTTTATTAAATTTCTTTGGATAGATACTTCAATTAGAATCATCATATATTCCTATGTATTTTCTTCAGGTTCGGGTTCAGTTTCTGACGAACTATTTTCTGGGATTTCATGTTTTAAGGTTTGCATTTGTTTTTTCATTCCTTGTTGTTCCATTCTAAGTTGAGAAAGTTCTAATTTAATTTGTTTTAAGTTTTGGGTATTCTCTTTTAAGTTTTGGGTCTTGAATTTTATCAATAACTTCAATCATAAATTCTTGGTCTTTGGTTAACATATTAATTGTGAGTTCATTTTCATTATCAGAAGATTGTTTCGGTAGACGTATCATTTTCAGCATAAGTTGTTTCTAAGAGAATCTCATTTAATTTTTGTTCTATTTCTTCATATAGATTTAAATTATTATTTTGTTTCTTTTAATTTTGCAATATTTTGAGATATGTCCTGGTATTCCACATCTATAACATTTTATTATTTTATCTATTTTGTTTTTTGTTTTTCGTTGTTTCTTTTCTTTTCTGTATTTTCAATATTTGGGTTTTTTTATAATATTCTAAAATATTCTTTCTCCTCTATTTCAGTTTTACAGGGAAACATGTTTTTGAAGATGAAGGTGCATTCCTAATGTCAAATTGGTCATAGAATGACCCTAATTCCTTTCTACATTGATATCTTTCTTTCTTAAGTTGTTTTTGTAATTTTAAATCTTGAAAAAATTTTAATCTTTCTTTTGGGTGAAACTAATTAGTTCACCTTATGTAAGTTTTTCATATGGAATAATACCTCTATAATTTTCTCTTATTTGATTTCTAGCTTTTTCTCCTAGTAAAGTAGGAAGTCCTACTAGAAACACTTCTTTCCAAAATGTTGTTGGTTATCAGATCTTTGCATAACTCTAGTCATAAAGACATCTTTATACCATTTAAAATTTGTTAATTTCTTTCATTTTAAACTTGATAATAATTTTGAATTTCTATCTTTAAGATGAGAATGATCTCCTATAAAGTGTTTAGAGATTGAGAAAATTAAAGTTGCTACTACATCTTGGATTTCTCTTCTTTGATCATCTTTTTTTATTGCTTTTAAGATTTCTTCTTGCTGGGTTTTAGTGAGTGCATGGTCCACCATCCTTTTAATTGACTAGTACATCCAGCAACTAAAAGATTGGTTATAGCATGATCACTGATTAATCCATTTTGGTTTTGGGTTTTATAAACATTTGAAACCATTGTCACTTGTTGTAATAAACTAAGAATATTGTATTCAAATATTCTGTTTATATTCCATTCAGAAATTGTATTAGAATTGTATTTATTCTAGGAAACGAATTTTTCTTCTATATTAAGATTAGGTGCAGTGGTTTTTGAATAATATAACATTTTTGGTTCTTTCCAAGCCATATTGTTAATTTGTTGTTGATCTAACTGGTCAGAGTTAGATTGGGAGGATTGGTGTAATGTATTTACTGAATGTTGGGCTTCCATTAGGGTATCAGGTGCAATTAATTCAAGCTTGTAACTTTCCAAAGCATCAAGTCTATTTTGAATTTCTATTAAGAAATCATTT
The DNA here is from genome assembly GCA_005393395.2 of Gossypium australe. NCBI lineage: Eukaryota > Viridiplantae > Streptophyta > Magnoliopsida > Malvales > Malvaceae > Gossypium > Gossypium australe. The sequence goes on along the minus strand of CM016623.1, from coordinate 36,754,799 downwards.
TGGGATTTTTAGAAAGGTTTTGGAATCTCATAAGGTGTAAATATTGGTTCTTTAGAACTTTTTTCTGTTACCTCTTTTACTGGTTCTTTTATAATCGGTTGAATTTCTACTAAATTCACAATATTATCTAATTTTCCTTGTAACACCCCTTACCCGTATTCTATGCCGAAACCGGGCACGAGAAATTACCAGACTTAATCCACTTAACCACACAACTGTAATCAATAACTTTCAGTCCCAACTAGACATATCAACCCCAACTAGACATATCTCTATTGCCATCACAACAACCCTATTAAGAACCTTCGAGGCCTCAAACATACATATGAGGGGTTTCTGAACCCTACCGGAAACATTTTCCATCTTCAAATTTTCACCTAAACAGGGGCCACACGCTCGTGTGAAATGGGACACGCCCGTATGGGCAGGCCGTGTGGTCACACACGCTCATGTCCCTACCCCTTGTGGGATTTATTTTCATTACTAACCTACAGGGGTTTTCACACGGCCGGAAACACGCCCGCTTGTTTGGCCCGCATGCTCCACACGGCCTAGACACGCCCGTGTCCTTGCACGTGTGTAAACACTTCGGTATTCTGTTTGTGACGTCAGCAACCTTATAAGGGTCACACGGCCTAGGCACACGCCCGTGTGGCTAGCCTGTGGTCTACACTGACTTACAACACCAAAATACAGGGGACACATGGCCAAGTCACAAACCCATGGGACTAGCCTTATGTCACACATGGCCTGGAAACACGCCCGTGTGCCTACCCGTGTGGACAAGAACAAGGCTATTTGCCATTCTCTTTTCATCTCTTTTGCTCACACAACATGAATCCATTCATCGTATCACTAAACAACTCATATTTTGCAATATAAACTTCCATGAATAACTACATCTTTTCATATATAACAAAGTGAGCCATCAACCATGGCAATATACAAAATAGTTTATCTATCAAAAGGGCCAACACACTTTTGGCCAAAATTACAAACAATCTAACTAGTCTAGCCCCTATACATGCCATACACAAAATGTACTAAGTCTAGATATACCGAGGTGAACTGATAGTGTGGGCGATCTTCCAAATTATCTTCGTATCCCGACCCGACTCTATAATTCTATAAGACAAGGGAAAAGTAAAAGGGAGTAAGCTTTAAGCTTAGTAAGTTTACATATAAAAAATTGACATCATAGTATGTGCTAAACAACAATTAGCATTATACTAAACAAAAGCAACTCACATTCACAATCATGCTTACTCATTTTATCCTTTACCACCTTCTAACCACATCACAAACTTAATGCTTACATTCATTCACTTGCATCCCTGTACTTAACACCACGAATTCTCATGATACAACACATCATAACTTCTCACTAATCCAACCATAATGCCAAATCACTTGGTGGTTTCGCACTTAGCCCACCATCAATCGTTAATAACGTGGTATCGCACAGAGCCCATCGGAAAGGGTAATTATAGTGGTATCGCACATAGCCCACTAAATAATATAATAAAAGATGGCATCGCACACAACCCATCGTAGTTAGGTAATAAGGTGGTATCACACTTAGCCCACCGTCAAGTGTTGTTATTATACATCTACATAACTGTTTCGTCATTCATACAAAACTATACAATAACTATCAAATTCAATTCACATGAATCATACATGTCCTCAATCATGCCATACACCAATTAATAACAACAATGTGTATATAAGATGCATTGTTTACACATAAACTTACCTTGGTGCAAAACGTTTCAATTTGCGGTTTATACCGTAACCTTGCCTTTTCCCTGGTCAAGGTTAATTCCGCACTCTTCTTGATCTATAACAATAAAATTCATCCATTTAGATCATTCTATGATCATAATGCATCAAAATTTATACTTAGGGAAAAATGACCATTTTGCCCTTGTACTATGGCAAAATTATGATTTTGCCCCTAGGCTCGTAAATCATTTTTGAAATCACTTTTTCATTAAACAAGCCTAGCTGAACATTTATTACTCTTACAACTACTCACAATTTCAACAATTTCATGCATTTATGATACAAATTCAATCTTTGCATTTAAGTTCTATTTAGGTGTTTTCATGCCAACACCTTTCACAAAAGTTGTTTCTCATCTCTCTAACATTCATTTTCTTCCATAAAAACTCAGCTAACAACATAAAATCTCATGGAAAGTCCCTAGACTTTCAACCATATTGCAAATTGTTCCCCTCATTATCTAGCTTAAGCTTTGGGGACTCCAAAAACACAAAAATCATCAATTAAAACCATCTAAATCACTTACTAGCAAGGGAGATAGCTTGGCTGAAAGTTTAAACCCCAAAAGCTTTATTTTCTCTTCAATTTTCGGTGGAAAGAGATGAGTGAATAGTGAAAGATGATAGTTTTTCTTTTTACCATTTTTAATTCATCTTTTCTCACCTAATTCACCCAATTTTTGACCAAAAATTAAATGCTCTTGTCCTCCTATGTCATATGGCCGGCCAACTCTCTTCTATTGGCCTAATTGCACTTTAAAGACCTCCAATTTAACATTCTATAGCTATTAGGTACCTTTACATCTTAAAATAGAACTTTCGCACTTTATGCGATTTAGTGATTTTTCACAATTAAACATGCTATCGCTAAAATTAAAGCACCAATATTTCCACATAGCCTTATATTAATGCTATAACACATAAAATAACATCAAAATAATTTTCCCTAACCTCGGTTTAGTGGTCTCGAAACCACTGTTTCAACTAGCCCCAAACTCGGGCTATTACAACTCTCCTCCCTTTAGAGATTTTCGCCCTTGAAAATCTTACCGGTGAAGAGGTTTGGATATTGCTCTCTCATGGCTTCTTCCAGTTCCCACGTAGCCTCTTCTACATCGTGTTTTTGCCATAACACTTTTACTAAGGCTATGTCCTTATTCCTCAACTGTTTCACCTCTCGAGCCATGATCTTAATCGACTCCTCCTCATATTTCTTATCCCGGTGTAACTAAATTTCCGTTGGAGGAATTACATGTGAAGGATCGGAGCGATAACCCCTTAACATCGATACATGAAACACATTGTGTATTTTCTCTAACTCTACTGGCAAAGCCAACCGATATGCCACTGGCCCAACCTTTCGGTAATCTCATACAGCCCTATGAATCGCGGACTCAATTTCCCCTTTCAACCAAACCTCAATATTTTCTTCCGCGGGAACACTTTCAGGAATACCTTGTCGCCCATTTTAAACTTGATTTCCTTTCTTTTCAAATCTGCATACGACTTTTGTCGGTCTGAAGCAATTTTCAGACTATCCCAGATCATTTTCACTTTTTCCTCGGTCTCTTTAACCAGGTCGACCTCATGAATCTGCTTCTCACTAAGCTCGGTCCAATACAAAGGAGTCCGACACTTATGACCATACAAGGCTTCATACGGTGCCATCCGTATACTTGACTAATAACTGTTGTTGTAAGAAAATTTGACCAAGGGTAGGTATCTTTCCCAACTACCTTCGAACTCTAATACACAGCATCAGAGCATATCTTCAAGAACTTAAGTTACTCTTTTAGACTGACCATCAGTTTGCGGATGGAATGCATTACTAAAATTCAACCTTGTACCCAGGGCCTCCTGCAACTTCTTCCAAAACCTCGAAGTGAATCTCGGATCTCTATCCTAGATAATAGATACAGGCACTCCATGTAATCTCACCACCTCCGCAATATACAACTCGGCTAACTTATCTAGTGAATAATCAACACGCACTAGTATAAAGTGAGCCGACTTCATTAATCTATCAAGGACAACCCACACAACATCTTTCTTTTTCGGAGTCATAGGTAACCCCGTCACAAAATCCATGGTGATCCGATCCCATTTCCACTCGGGAACCATCACTGGCTGAAGCAATCCCGAAGGTACTTGTTGTTCAGCTTTCACTTGTTGACAAATTAGACATCTTGTTACAAACTCCGAGATGTCTCTTTTCATCCCCTGCCACCAATAAAATTTCTTCAGATCATTGTACATTTTCGTACTGCCTGGATGTATTGACAAATAACCACTATGTGCCTCATGTAAAATTTTTTGGATCAACTCATCATCTTTGGGTACACAAATTCTGTCATGAAACATCAAACAACCATCCGAACCCACTCGAAAATCAGAATCATTTCCCGATCCACACTTAGCTATCTTAGCTTGCATCTCACTACCATTCCTTTGAGCCTCACATATTTGTTGAATAAATAGTGGCCTAACTCTCAACTCGGCCAATATAGCACCATCATCAAACATGCAAAACTCGTGCTCATAGCTCTCAAAGCATACAGGGATTTCCTACTCAGGGCATCCGCAACCACATTCGCTTTTCTCGGATAATAATCGATTACTAGCTCATAGTCCTTCAATAATTCAAGCCACCGTTGTTGCCGCAAATTTAAATCCTTTTGATCCATCAAATATTCAAACTCTTACGATCCATGAAGATTCGACACCTCTCACCAAATAAATAATGTCGCCAAATCTTCAATGCAAAAACAACCACAGCCAACTCCAAATCATAAGTCGGGTAATTCTTCTCATGCGGTTTTAGCTGTCTCGAGGCGTAAGCGACTACCTTACCCTCTTGCATCAACACACAACCGAGACCATTAAACGACACATCACTGTAGACCACAAACTCTTTCCCCGACTCAGGTTGTACTAAAATCGGCGCCTCAGTCAACAATGTTTTCAATCTCTCAAAACTCTGTTGACATTTCTTAGTCCATTCAAACTTAACATCTTTGTGCAACAGTTTCACCATAGGGGTAGCAATAATGGAAAATCCCTTCACAAACCGTCTGTAGTACCCCTTTAAACCCAAAAAGCTTCTGACTTCCAACACGTTTCTTGGTGGTTTCCACTCCACAATAGCTGAGATTTTTCCCAGATCAACTCTAATACCATCACCTGACACAATGTGTCCTAGGAATCCGACCTCTCGGAGCCAAAACTCACTCTTACTAAATTTAGCATACAACTGCTTGTCTCTTAAAGTCTGTAAGACAATTCTCAGATGCTTCGTATGATCACTCTCATCCCGAGAATAAATCAATATGTCATCAATAAAGACAACCACAAACTTGTCCAAATACGATCAGAAGACACAATTCATTAAATCCATAAAAATCGTAGGAGCATTCGTTAAACTGAACAACATGAACAGAAACTCATAATGGACGTACCTCGTGCGAAATGTAGTTTTCGGCACATCTTGCTCTTTAACCCTCAACTGGTAATAGCCAGACCTCAGGTCTATCTTGGAGAACACCGTAGCTCCCTTCAGTTGATCAAATAGATCATCTATCCTTGGTAAAGGATACTTATTCTTCACTGTCACCTTGTTGAGTTGTCTGTAGTCCATACACAATCTCATTGACCCATCTTTCTTCTTCACAAATAGTACCGGAGCACCCCACAGTGAATAGCTCGGTCTTGCAAAACCCTTATCCATTAACTTTTGCAACTGAACCTTCAGTTCTTTCAACTCTAATGGTGCCATCCTATACGGAGTGTAACACCCCAAACCCGGTCAAGACACCACGACCGAATCCGGCATGTCATAGGGAAAGTTCGTATTTGATGAAACCAGTTGTTGATTCAATTATTGAAAGAAACATGATTTGAAAAACAAGTTGTTGGCTCTAAGTATAAGAAAACTATACTTTTGCGAAAAACCTACGTTGGATGGAATAATGTTGCTAAAATTCAGTATGAATTCAGTTTTGAAGTTAATTGGGCTTTATTTGTGGTTACTACCTTTTATCATTACCCGATGGTGAGTTTTAGAAAATCTCGATAGGTTGTGTAAGTTTGGAAAACATTCAATTTATAATCTTGTTAAGCATGCCCTTACTAGTTTGAACAAGATTCAGTGAAAATTTAAATCAGCTAGATAATCCAAAAAGTGAGTATTAGTGGCCTTATTACAAACCCAAAATCACATTTAAAGAAAAGTAAACCATTTAATAGTTTAAAACATAAACCCACAACGTCATGCATGGCCACCTCGAGTCTGTCCCGGCTCCACATTCGCGATCTAGGAATCACCTGCAAAATGTAAAGGAAGGGGTGAGTCACCGAGACTCAGTGTGAAACCCCATCCCGAAAATATAATTCCTTACATAGTTCCATAAGTGAATATGTATAACATGCAGCCCAACCTAACAATCTGAAACTCCTATGTCTACCCCGTGTGGTCACAACTACTGGTGACCGAAGTCACAAATAATATATGTATGTGGTCACAACCACTGGTGGTCACAACCACTGGTGGTCACAACCACTGGTGACTGAAGTCACAAATAATATGTGTGGGGCCAACCCACTGTGGTCAAAATCACTGGTGACAATCCGGTATCGATATGTAGGGCCAACCCACTGTGGTTCCAAACCACTCAGACGAGTCACGAAGATAGATATGTATACGTGGTCAAAACCACTGTGACTTAGTCATAATAATATAGAAAGCGAGGCCAACCCACTGTGTGGTCACAACCACTGGTGACAGTCTATAATCATGCCTTCCCCTTCCTCTCATCATACCCATATTAATGAACATACTTTTCATGGCATAAATATCAGGTATAACATACAATAATTACATGGCATGGCATATACAGATTTTAATCGAGGCATTTAACACTAGCCATTCAGAGTGGACTTACTCGGAGTCCTCGCTTATACCCACAAGGGTAACCATATCAATTTGACAGTTAATCCGGCTTTTGATATCATGCAAAATATAGCATATCACATATGAAGTGTGTGAGAGTTACACACCTGATTACTCGCAATATGGCGCTCTCTACGTCGGTACTATCGTTAATCGATACTACCGCTATCTGTCTCCTGGTTCGCTCAGATGCCGGCCCACACCCAGGTGGCCAGTCGCGAACCGCCGACACTGCCCTCTTTTTGAACTTAGGGGCTGGGGTCTCAGATCTAACCCCACCTAACGTTTGGCTGGCATTAGGGTCCATAACACCTTTGGTCACTAAGTCAGGTTAACACAGCGAATAACTAAGAACAGAGATTTAACCCAAAAAATAGATCACTTACCTAGATCGATAGATCTCAAGATCAAGGTCTAAACTACAAATCAAGCAAATCCCGAAAATCCAAATGCTTGCATCACTCCTTCCTATAATCGGCCAAACACATCACCATTAACAAATAGCCATTCGGCTTAGGCACAAATCTCGAAAGAAATAGCGTGAGAAGATACTCCCCCTTACCTTGGTACCCTTCAATCACCAAGCAAAAACCGAAGCAACGGGAAGACGAGTCCCCCTTCTACAATCAGCCAAAACTACCAACATAGGATTAATGCCTTCGGCATTTAAACATAACAAGAAAAGATTGAATCGGCTGGAACCCTTACCACAATCCTTAACGAAATCGATTAAGAGTGGATGGATGAGAACGATCTGCTGCTACAAAAACCGAAGAACGATTATGAGAACTAAGAGTAGTCGGCTAAATCACTACCCACACCATTTCCAAATCTCGGCTTTTCCCCCTTATAAAATGACAAAGAAAAGAGAGTAGACATGGGAGAAGATTCGGCCTTTAGAGACATAGAATAAGAAAGAAAAGAAACAATGGAGTCTTACCTGACTATGAGTTGAGATTCGGCTATGAGACCCAAAGGAGAGAAATAGATTTAGGCATCCCGAGAAGATTAGAAAATGCAAGAAGAGAAGAAAATATGGCCAAGGGTATTCGGCCAAAGTGCTAAGAAGAAAAGAGAGGAAAGCAGCAAGGTTTTCGGCTTATCAAGAATGAAAAAGATGGAGGGAAGGAATGAAGAATGGGGTTTCGGCTCCTTAAGAGACTAGCAAGAAAAATGAACACGAATGGCAAATGGTTAGCAAGTGGGTTCGGCCAACAAAAGAAGTAAAGGAAAAAGAAAAACAAACAATATGAGAAGAGGTTTAGGAGGACATTCGGCCAAGGATGTTTTGAAGGAAAAAGGGAGAAACAAAAATGCAAAAGTGCAAAAGAGGGAGTGGTCACCAAAATGTCGAAAATATCACCCCAAAACAACCTAAATTCGACACACCTATCACACACAAAAACCGAATGCTCCAAGCTCTCATAGCCACTACAAAAATTCGGCTAAGCCACCTCCCACTTCAATCCCCCTTTTCTCTCCTTGGTTTTCTCTTAACCACAAATTCAAACGAGTTTGAATAGTTCAAACTCCACAAATTTCTCTCCTCTATCAATTCGAATCTGTTGACCTCTTCCATCCTTATCCAACGGAGTCCCTCCTGAGCACACCTCCTTCCTTGTCCAGGCATAAAAAATAAATGCACAAAGAGGGATTCCTACAGCTCTAACCCAGGTCCTCCCACCTGCATGAGGCGTCACTCCCTTGTGCTCTAAGTGGCGCCTCCCTTGCCACTTTACTACTTGATTTCTTGGGACGAACCTTGCTAAGAATTATCCTTAACACCTCACTCCTTCAGCTTCCCCTCGAAGTGGCCAAAAATAAAAAATTTGCTATGGCTCGGGCCCACCCCTGGCTTATGCCTAGACCCTACGACACCCTACCTATCATCACATTCATACCATTCTCATGCAAACCTTAAAAATGCAAAGGCTCCGATTTAAGGATATTACAATTCTACCCCCTTAAAAATAATGTCGGCCTCGAAATTACCTGATCAAAGGAGTTGAGGGTACTGCTGCCGGATTACATCCTCTGGCTCCCACGTAGCCTCTTCAGTTCCATGATTCTGCCATAGGACTTTCACCAAAGGAACTAATTTCCCACGCAAGACCTTGATATCCCGATCCAGAATCTGCACTGGTTCCTCCTCAAAAGACAAATCAGGGCTCACCTCAATCTCCTCTACTGGAACAACATGCGATGGATCTTATCGATAACGTCGAAGCATGGAAACATGGAACACGTCATGAATCTGACTCAATTCTACTGGCAACTCGAGCTGATAAGCTACTGGTCCCATACGCTTCAACACCTTAAACAACCCAATAAACCTAGGACTCAGCTTGCCTTTCCGACCAAACCTCAGCACCTTCTTCCACGGCAAAACTTTAAGAAAGACCCTGTCACCCACTGCAAACTCTATATCCCTTCGCTTAAGATCGGCATAAGATTTATGTCTGTCCGAAGCCTCCTTCAGACGTGCCCGAACCAGCTTAACCTTGTCTTCTATTTCAGTCACTAACTCTAGACCCAACAACTGACGCTCACCCAACTCTGTCCAACACGTAGGGGTATGACACTTCCGTCCATACAGTGCCTCATACGGTGCCATCTGGATACTTGCCTGATAACTGTTGTTGTACGCGAATTCTGCCAACGGAAGAAATTCTTCCCAACTACCTCTGAAGTCCAAAATACGACCCCGTAACATATCTTCTAAAATCTGGATTACCCTTTCCGACTGTCCATCTGACTGCGGATGAAATGCCGTGCTGAAATCCAATCTTGGACCTAATGCCTGATGCAACGCTTTCCAAAACCTCGACGTGAACCTGGGATCCCTATCCGAAATAATCGATACTGGTACTCCATGCAGTCTCACTATTTCTGCCACATACAACTTAGCCAACCTTTGGAGCGAGTAATCAACTCTAACCGGTATAAAATGAGCAGACTTAGCCAAACGATCCACTATCACCCAAACTGAATCCTTCTTGCTAGGCGTAAGGGGTAACCCAGTGACGAAATCCATCGTAATCCTTTCCCACTTCCACTGCGGAATCTTGATCGGCTGCAACAGACTCGAAGGTACCTGATGTTCAGCCTTAACCTGCTGACACGTCAAGCACTTCCCCATAAATTCCGTAACTTCCCGCTTCAGACCAGGCCACCAAAACTGATCCCGTAGATCCCTATACAACTTACTCCATCCAGGATGCATAGCGTAAGGGCTACTATGCGATTCCCGAAGAATCCTCTGCCTCAGTTCCACATCTTTTGGCATACAAACCTACCACGAAAGCACAAAACCCCATCGCTATTCACACTGTAGTCCTCTAATCCCCCGTTCTGAACTTGAACAAGCTTAGCACTTAAACCATCATCCACCAACTGCTTCTCTTTTGCCTGACCTAACCATGTCGGCTTTACCTGCAGCTCTGCTAACAAACTCCCGTCATCATAAAGACTAAGGTGAGCGAACATCGCCCTCATATCCGACACCACTTTGTGACTCAATACGTCAGCCACTACATTAGCCTTACCTGGGTGGTATTCAATCGAGCAGTCGTAGTCCTTCAATAACTTGATCCACCTCCGCTGCCTCAAATTCAACTCCTTCTGAGTCAGGAGATACTTCAAACTTTTGTGATCCATGTAGACTATAGACTTCTCCCCATATAAGTAATGTCTCCAAATCTTCAAGGCAAACACTACTGCAGCCAGCTCCAAGTCATGCGTCGAATAATTCACTTCATGAGGTCTTAGTTGACGAGAAGCATACGCCACTACCTTACCCTCTTGCATCAGCACACATCCTAGACCAGTATGCGATGCATCACAGTAGACCGTAAACTCCTTTCCTGCCTCAGGCTGAATCAAAACCGGAGCATCTGTCAGAATCTTCTTTAGCTTATCAAAACTTTCTTGTTGCTTGCCTGACCATACAAACGAAACTCCTTTCCTCAGCAACTTGGTCAACGGCGCTGCAATCAAAGAAAACCCTTCTACAAACCTTCTATAATATCCCGCTAAACCCAGAAAACTTGGAATTTTCGCTACCGACCTAGGTGGTTTCCAGTCCAACACTGCCTCAACCTTCTGAGGATCCACCCTAATTCCCTCAGCTGACACCACATGACCAAAGAAAGTTACCTCCTTCAACCAAAACTCGCATTTACTAAACTTTGCGAACAGTTGCTTCTCCCTTAGGATCTGTAAAACCACACGTAGATGTTCATCATGTTCCTCCTCTGATCTCGAGTACACCAAAATTTCATCTATAAATACCACGACGAATCGATCTAAGTACGGCTGAAAAACCCGATTCATCATGTCCATGAACGCTTCCGGCGCATTGGTCAACCCAAACGGCATTACCAAAAACTCGTAGTGCCCATACCGAGTGAGAAACGCCGTCTTATGGATATCAGCCTCCTTTACCTTAAGCTGATGATACCCCGACATCAAGTCAATCTTAGAGAACACTGACGCCCCCTTCAGCTGATCAAACAGGTCGTCTATCCTCGGCAACGGGTACTTATTCTTGATCATCAACTTATTCAGCTGACGGTAATCTATACACATCCGCATCGTTCCGTCCTTCTTCTTAACAAAAAGCACAGGCACTCCCCAAGGCGAAACACTTGGCCGGATAAAACCTCGATCCAGCAACTCCTGAATCTAAGCTTTCAGCTCCACTAACTCCTTTGGCACCATCCTATACGGAGCAATAGACACTGGCGCGGTTCCTGGCAACAAATCTATGCCAAACTCAACCTCACAATCTGGAGGCAGACCCGGAAGCTCTTCTGGGAATACATCGGTAAATTCCTTCACCGTTCGGACATTCCCCACCGTTGATTCCTTAGCCTCCAATGCACAAACATGAACCAAGAATGCTTCACATCCTTTTCTGACCATCTTTTCGGCCTTCAAAGTGGATACCACGTTGGATAGGTAATTCCTTCTATCACCTATCATCACCACCTCTCCATCCTCAACAGTTCTCAATAGCATACGCTTAGCTGCGCAGTCCAACCTCGCCTAATGCTTCACTAGCCAGTCCATCCCTAGGATCAAATTGAACTCCCCGAATGGCAGTTCCATCAGATCAGCCAAAAACACTACCCCTTAGAGTTCTAGGGGTACATCCCTATACAGTTTGTTTACTTCTACAGAGTGACCTAGAAGACTAACTACTGTCATCTCCCTAAAAGATACCTCATGAGCTAAATTTAGGGTTCCCACTACACTACTAGCAACATATGAGTGCTTTGAACCAACATTAATTAAAGCAGTATAGGGCAGTCCAAAAATTAAGAACGTACCGGTTATGACGTCTGGTGCGTCGCCCTCCTCTCAACGCCTCCAGCATAGACCAACCCAGGCTATCTTGCCTCAGAATTCCCAGCACCTCTGCCCGGTGCTCCACGACCTCGACCAGAACCATTACCTCCTCTGGCCGGACCACGGCCCCTCTGTGGTTGCTAGCCATCCCTCCTGAACTGTGTACATCCTTGACCTTCAGAATGGACCCGAGCTGATATCCGCGGACAATCCCTTACCCGGTGCCCCATCGACCCACACCCGAAGCACCCTCTATTCCCTGACCAACACTCCCCCGAATGAGACTTCCCATATCGAGTACACCGTGGCGACCACTGAGTAGTAGCAGCAGGCTTTGCAGCTTGGCTCGGCCCACCAAATCTAGCCCCTTTTCTGTGAATTCCTGGCAGACCCTGATGCCCCAGAACTCCTCTTATTCCAACGTCTATCCTGATTCTGTCTCACTGACTGCTTCACCCCCTCAGGTATTTTGGCTTTCTCTACCAAAACAGCAAATTCTCTTTCCCTCTGCGGGGCAATCAACATTCGCAGCTCATCTCTCAGCCCATCCTCAAATCTAACACAGCGCTCGTGTTCCGTAGCCACGATACCCCTAGCATAACGACTTAATTGAAGAAACTCCGCCTCATATTCTGACACTGACTTATTCCCTTGAACCAGATTCAAAAACGCCTTACGCTGTACATCAATATAACTAGCCCCGACGTACTTCTTCTGATAAGCTGCCTTAAAGATATCCCAAGTGAGATCATCAGCTGTTGCACCATCCCGGACAGTGAGCCACCACTGATAAGATTTATCCCAGAGAAGAGACACTATCCCCTTCAGCTTTTCCTCAACCGAGAAGTCTAAATCATCCATGATACGTTCTGTCGCCTCCAGCTAATACTCAACTATATTGGGAGCCACTCCAGACACACCCTTGAATACCTCTATTCCATTGGCCCGGAGTCGTTCGGACACAGATTTCCGAGCTCCCGTTCTAACACCTGCACCCGCGACTCTCTCCAAAACCCGCAGCATCGCCTGTGACACCGCGTCGTCACCACCCGTCTGATCCTGAAACTCCGCGCCCACAGCTGGCGGCGGTGGTACCTCGTTCTCTGACCCGTGACCGACCCAACCGGCTCAGACACAGTCATCCTACCTCTACCACGTCCACGCGTATTACGCCCATGTCCACGAGTACTCATGTCTACCGTTCGCGAATCAATCTGATTTTAAGAATTTTATGCATTAGACTTATTCCACTGTTATTACAACAAAGTTTTATGACCAATTTATTATGGGGATTGTTTCCGCAAGTTCACACAATCCTACGGTCTCAGTCTCTAAAGTGAATCCCTATGACTATCATTCATATCACAATCATAAACCACAACAACAATAGTTTGAAGAACTTACCGTGGCGGATCGGTGCCAGAGACTCAGGTGCCATGTTTCCCCCAAAATATGCATTTTCCTTAAAAATCATTTCGTAAACCCTTTATTGAAAATGTTTTTGGGCCTCAGGCCCACAGCCGAGCTTATGAACTTGGCTCTGATACCAAAATTGTAACACCCCAAACCCGATCAAGACACCACGACCGAATCCGACATGTCACAGGGAAAGTTCGTATTTGATGAAACCAGTTGTTGATTCAATTATTGAAAGAAACGTGATTCGAAAAACAAGTTGTTGGCTCTAAATATAAGAAAACTATACTTTTGCGAAAAACCTACGTTGGATGGAATAATGTTGCTAAAATTCAGTACGAATTCAGTTTTGAAGTCAATTGGGCTTTATTTGTGGTTACTACCTTTTATCATTACCCGATGGTGAGTTTTAGAGAATCTCGATAGTTTGTGTAAGTTAGGAAAACATTCATTTTATAATCTTGTTAAGCATGCCCTTACCAGTTTGAAAAAGATTCAGTGAAAATTTAAATCAGCTAGATAATCCAAAAAGTGAGTATTAGTGGCCTTATTACAAACCCAAAATCACATTTAAAGAAAAGCAAACCATTTAATAGTTTAAAACATAAACCCACAACGTCATGCATGGCCACCTCGAGTCTGTCTTGGCTCCACATCCGCGATCTAGGAATCACCTGTAAAATGTAAAGGAAGGGGTGAGTCACCAAGACTCAGTGTGAACCCCCATCCCAAAAATATAATTCCAATTCCATAAGTGAATATGTATAACATGTAGCCCAACCTAACCATCCAAAACTCCTGTGTCTACCCCGTGTGGTTACAACTACTGGTGACCGAAGTCACAAATAATATATGTATGTGGTCACAACCACTGGTGGTCACAACCACTGGTGACCGAAGTCACAAATAATATGTGTGGGGCCAACCCACTGTGGTCAAAACCACTGGTGACAATCCGATATCGATATGTGGGGCCAACCCACTGTGGTTCCAAACCACTCGGACGAGTCACGAAGATAGATATGTATACGTGGTCAAAACCACTGTGACTTAGTCACAATAATATAGAAAGCGGGGCCAACCCACTGTGTGGTCACAACCACTGGTGACAGTCTATAATCATGCCTTCCCCCTCCTCTCATCATACCCACATTAATGAACATACTTTTCATGGCATAGATATCAGGTATAACATATAATAATCACATGGCATGGCATATACAGATTTTAACCGAGGCATTTAACACTAGCCATTCAGAGTGGACTTACCCGGAGTCTTCGCTTATACCCACAAGGGTAACCATATCAATTTGATAGTTAATCTGACTTTTGATATCATGCAAAATATAACATATCACATATGAAGTGTGTGAGAGTTACACACCTGATTACTCGCAATACGACGCTCTCTACGTCGGTACTGTCGTTAGTCGACACTACCGCTATCTGTCTCCTGTTTCACTCAGATGCCGGCCCACACCCAGGTGGCCAGTCGCGAACCGCCGACACTGCCCTCTTTTTGAACTTAGGGGCTGGGGTCTCAGATCTAACCCCACTTAACGTTTGGCTGGCATTAGGGTCCATAACACCTTTGGTCACTAAGTCAGGTTAACACAGCGAATAACTAAGAAAAAAGATTTAACCCAAAAAATAGATCACTTACCTAGATCGATAGATCTCAAGATCAACGTCTAAACTACGAATCAAGCAAATCCCGGAAATCCAAATGCATGCGTCACTCCTTCCTATAATCGGCGAAACACATCACCATTAACAAATAGCCATTCGGCTTAGGCATAAATCCCGAAAGAAATAACGTGAGAAGATACTCCCCTTTACCTTGGTACCCTTCAATCACCAAGCAAAAACCGAAGCAACGCGAAGACGAGTCCCCCTTCTACAATCGGCCAAAACTACCAACATAGGATTAATGCCTTCGGCATTTAAACATAACAAGAAAAGATTGAATCGACAGGAACCCTTACCACAATCCTTAACGAAATCGATTGAGAGTGGATGGATGACAACGATCTGCTGCTACAAAAACCGAAGAACGATTATGAGAACTAAGAGTAGTCGGCTAAAGCACTACCCACACCATTTCCAAATCCCGGCTTTTCCCCCTTATAAAACGACAAAGAAAAGAAAGTAGATATGGGAGAAGATTCGGCCCTTGGAGACATAGAATAAAAAAGAAAAGAAACCATGAAGTCTTACCTGACTATGAGTTGAGATTCGACTATGAGACCCAAAGGAGAGAAATAGATTTTGGCAACCCGAGAAGATTAGAAAACGTAAGAAGAGGGTATTCGGCCAAAGTGCTAAGAAGAAAAGAGAGCAAAGTAGCAAGGTTTTCAGCTTATCAAGAATGAAAAAGATGGAGGGGAGGAATGAAGAATGGGGATTCGGCTCCTTAAGAGACTAGTAAGAAAAATGAACACGAATGGCAAATGGTCAACAAGTGGGTTCGGCCAACAAAAGAAGTAAAGGAAAAAGAAAAACAAATAATATGAGAAGAGGTTTAGGAGGACATTCGGCCAAGGATGTTTTGAAGGAAAAAGGGAGAAACAAAAATACAAAAGTGCAAAAGAGGGAGTGGTCACCAAAATGCCAAAAATATCACCCCAAAACAACCCAAATTCGGCACACCTATCACACACAAAAACTGAATGCTCCAAGCTCTCATAGCCACTACAAAAATTCGCTAAGCCACCTCCCACTTCAATCCCCCTTTTCTCTCCTTGGTTTTCTCTTAACCTCAAATTCAAACGAGTTTGAATAGTTCAAACTCCATAACTTTCTCTCCTCCATCAATTTGAATCTGTTGACCTCTTCCATCCTCATCCAACAGAGTCCCTCCTGAGCACACCTCCTTCCTTGTCCAGGCGTCAAAAATAAATGCACAAAGTGGGATTCCTGCAGCTCGAACCCACGTCCTCCCACCTACATGAGGCGTCACTCCCTTGTGCTCTAAGTGGTGCCTCCCTTGCCACTTTACTACTTGATTTCTTGGGACGAACCTTGCTAACAATTATCCTTAACACCTCACTCCTTCAGCTTCCCCTCCAAGTGGCCAAAAATAAAAATTTCGCTATGGCTCGGGCCCACCCCTGGCTTATGCCTAGACCCTACGACACCCTACCTATCATCACATTCATACCATTCTCATGCAAACCTTAAAAATGCAAAGGCCCCGATTTAAGGATATTACACGGAGTAACCGAAATAGGTGTCGTTCCCGAAACTAACTCAATTCCAAACTCAACCTCTCTAACTGGAGGCAATCCGGGTAACTCTTCTGGGAATACATTCGGATACTCACATACCATCGGCACCATTTCAATCTTTTACTTCAGACTCTTGAGTATTCTGTACAAAAGCGAGATAAGACTCACACCCTTTTCTCAAATATTTCTCAGCCACCAAGGATGAGATCATCACCGGTAAACTATCTGACCTACCTGATTCAACCTGAATAACATCTCCATTTTCACATTTCAATTCAATAAATTTACTACCACAGTTCACTAAAACACTATGGGTAGTCAACCAATCCATGCCAAGAATCAAATCAAATTCATCAAACAGCAAAAACATAAGGTTTGTTGGAAAACAATGACCCCTAATTGCCAAAGGACAACTCCTACACACCTTGTCAACTAATACATGTTTACCTAACGGGTTTGACACCTTTACCACAAATTCCGTAGACTCAACAATCATACTCAAACTGGATGCCAGTCTCATACAAATATAAGAATGGGTAGACCCCGGATCAATCAAAGCAATAACAAAGGTGTCATGAAGAGAAAAAGTACCAGTTATTACATTTGGAGATGATGCCTCTTCGCGAGCGCGAATGGCATAAGTCCTTGCAGGTGCCCGACCCTCCGATCTCACCGCAGAGTCTTGAGATGCTCCTCTACCACTAGTCCCACCTCCCGGGTTCTTTTGTGGTCTACCCCTCGAAGATATATTGCTGGATCTTATCTCTTGCTTCCTTTCCTTATCATCCCTCTCAAGGCAGTTTCGGATGAAATGTCGGGGGAACCACACTTATAACAATTTTGGTTGTTTCCCCAACACTCCCCAGTGTGATGTCTGCCACAACTTGGACACTCTAGTTCGGACTTCGAATTTCCCACACTTGCCATCGAGGTGGCCTGAACTCTCGAACCCGAGTAAGTGTTGCCTTGCTCTCTTTGCAAAAATCCAACTGTTGCAGTCGTCCGAGGGTTCGCTTCCTTGGACCTCTTCGATTGAGCTTGGTAGGATTTACTCATTGGCCATTTTCTTGCATCCCGGGCCTCACTCACGGCCTTCCTCTTTTCCTTACTCAATTTTTTAGCCTTACTGGCCCTATACACCAATACCACAAATTCTTTTAGTTCTAAAATCTCCACTAAAAGTCTGACACCCTCATTCAGCCCATCTTCAAACCTCTTGCATAAGATAGCTTCTATTGACACACATTCTTGCGCGTACTTACTGAGCCTAACAAATTCACGCTCATATTCCGCCACAATCATTTTTCCCTGCTTTAACTCAAGGACTTCCTTCCGTTTCTGGTCAACAAATCGCTAACTTATATACTTCTTTCGAAACTCCTCCAAAAAGATATCCCATGTTACTCTCTTCTTAGGACCCACTGATGTCAATGTTTTCCACCAATGGTATGCCGAGTCCCTCAGTAAAGACACATCGTATTTTAAGCTCTCATCAGGTGTACAGGAGAGTTCATCAAATACTCTCATTGAGTTCTCAAGCTAGAAATCTACCCTCTCAGGGTCATCATCTATATTAGCTCTAAACTTCTCAGCCCCTTGCTTCCGAATCTTGTCTATTGGAGGCTTCGTTATCCTCACTAAATCTATACCTTGATGAGCCACTGGAACTGGCTGAGGTATAGGAGGGGGTGGAGGAGGTTGAGCATTAGGGTTTTCTCGTACATACTCCGTGTACTAGTTACTCATCATTTGGAGAAAGACTTCCCAAGCCTCGTCTCCTTAACCCCTAGTCTTAGGTCCACTCTACAGAGGCGGGGTCCCTTGCGTAGGAGCCGGTGCATTACTAGTTACGTCACCAACAACAGCTTGATCGGGAAACATATATTATATAAAAACAAAGTTTAGAATCATCATAAGCCACATACTATCATTATACACTCATGGCATGTATAGCTAGACTCCTACACACGCTACGGTAGTTCGAGAACTGACTAAACCATAGCTTTAATACCACTAAATGTAACACCCCTTACCCGTATTCTATGTCGAATCTGGACCGGACTTAATCCACTTAACCATACAACTTTAATTAATAACTTTCAGTCCCAACTAGACATATCTCTATTGCCATCACAACAACCCCATTAAGAACCTTCAAGGCCTCAAACATACATACGAGGGGTTTCGGAACCCTACCGGAAACCTTTGCGATCTTAAAATTTCCACCTAAATAGGGGCCACACGCTCTTGTGAAATGGGACACGCCCGTGTGGGCAGGCCGTGTGGTCACACATGCCCGTGTCCCTACCCCATGTGGGATGCATTTTCATTACTAACCTACAAGGGCTTTCACACGGCCAGACACACGCCCGTGTGTTTGGCCCGTGTTCTCCACACGGCCTAGACACGCCCGTGTCCTTGCCTGTGTGTAAAAACTTGGGTATTCAGTTTGTGGCGTCAGCAACCTTATAAGGGTCACACGGCCTAGGCACACGTCCGTGTGGCTAGCCCGTGGTCGACACTGACTTACAACACCAACATACAGGGGACACATGACCAAGTCACACACCTATGGGATTGACCGTGTCTCACACACGACCTAGACACAGCCCGTGTGCCTACCCATGTGGACAAGAACAAGGCTATTTCCCAAGCTCTTTTCATCCCTTTTGCTCACACAACATGAATCCATTCATCGTATCACTAAACAACTCATATTTTGCAATATAAACTTCTATGAATAACTACATCTTTTCTTATATAACAAAGTGAGCCATCAACCATGGCAATATACAAAATAGTTTATCTATCAAAAGGGCCAACACACTTTTGGCCAAAATAACAAAACAATCTAACTAGTCTAGCCCCTATACTTGCCGTACACAAAATGTACTAAGTCTAGATATACCGAGGTAAACTGATAGTGTGGGCTATCTTCCAAATTATCTTCGTATCCCGTCCCGACTTTATAACTCTATAAGACAAGGGAAAAGAAAAATGGGAGTAAGCTTTAACCTTAGTAAGTTTACATATAAACAATTAACATCGTAGTATGTGCTAAACAACAATTAGCATTATATTAAACAAAAGCAATCCACATTCACAATCATGCTTACTCATTTTATCCTTTACCACCTTCTAACCATATCACAAACTTAATGCTTACATTCATTCACTTGCATCCCTGCACTTAACACCACGAATTCTCATGATACAACACATCATAATTTCTCACTAATCCAACCACAATGCCAAATCACTCGGTGGTTTCGCACTTAGCCCACCATCAATCGTTAATATGGTGGCATCGCACATAGCCCACCGGAAAGGGTAATTATAGTGGTATCGCACATAGCCCACTAAATAATATAATAAAAGATGACATCGCACACAGCCCATCGTAGTTAGGTAATAAGGTGGTATCGCACTTAGCCCACGTCAAGTGTTGTTATTATACATCTACATAACTATTTCGTCATTCATACGAAACCATACAATAACTATCAAATTCAATCCACATGAATCATACATGTTCTCAATCATGCCATACACCAATCAATAACAACAATGTGTATATAAGATGCATTGTTCACACATAAACTTACCTCGGTGCAAAACGTTTCAATTTGTGGTTTATTCCATAACCTTGCCTTTTCCCCGATCAAGGTTAATTCTGCACTCTTCATTATCTATAACAATAAAATTCATCCATTTAGATCATTCTATGATCATAATGCATCAAAATTTACACTTAGGCAAAAATGACCATTTTGCCCTTGTACTATAGCAAAATTACAATTTTACCCCTATGCTTGTCAATCATTTTTGAACTCACTTTTTCATTAAACAAGCCTAGCTGATCATTTATTACTCTTACAACTACTCACAATTTCAACTATTTCATGCATTTATGACATAAATTCAATATTTGCCTTTAAGTCCTATTTAGGTGTTTTCATGCTAACACCTTTCACAAAAGTTGTTTCTCATCTCCCTAACATTTATTTTCTTCCATAAAAACTCAGCTAACAACATAAACTCTCATGGAAAGTCCTTAGACTTTCAACCATATTGCAAATTGGTCCCCTCATTGTCTAGCTTAAGCTTTGGGGACTCCAAAAAAAAAACATCAATTAAAACCATCTAAATCACTTACTAGCAAGGGAGATAGCTTGGCTGAAAGTTTGAACCCCAAAAGCTCTGTAACATCCAGAATAATTGGGTCTGTGCATTTTATGGGTTTGAATGCTTAAAATATTAATTTGAGAATTTGAGGTACAATTAGGGCTTAACTTGGGCTGAGGCCTTGTTTTAAATATTTTGTTTAGACACTTTAAGGGCTTAAATTAAAGTTTAGTAGTTTAAGTGACATATTGGGCTTGTAGCCCAGCAACTAGGGGCACAGTAAAGGGGAGCTATAGTGGCTTCACTTGTGCATGAGGAAGACCCAAATTTTGGCAGCTTGAAGCCCAAGATTTAAGGCTAAAATTCGGCAATTAAATGAGCAGGGGGCGGCAAAAAGCTAAATTTTAGGAGATTTTATTATGTTTAAGTTTAAGGATAATAGGCAGATAATGAAGAGAGGAATTAGGGCTATTTTTGAGGAGATAATGGATCAAGATAAGGGAAAAGATGAGAGCTCATCCAAGAGACTAGAGTTGGCCGAAAATTTGACTCTGTAAAGGGGGAATCGATTTTGGTCAAAAGCTATAGGGTGTGCTGAATTTTGCTATTCATTCTTCTCTTTTCTACCGAAATCTCTGCTAAAGCTCTCATATTTTCTCTGCCAAAATTTCTCCCCTATTCTTTCTCTCTTCTCTTCTTCTTCAGTTAGCCGAATCTTCAAGCCTCTCCTTGCTCTCTTCTCTCTTTTCTTTCTAGCCGAAACCATATCAGGTCATCCCTCCAGGATTTTCATAAAAAGCCAAAATCACTAAGATCTCACCTCCTGAAGTTGCTGAATCTTCTTTAATGGAGATTACTTGTGCCGAAATCTGAAGGAAACAATAGGTAAGTGTTAATCTCGGGATTTCAATGTTCTTTCGGCTTTTCAAAGTCCTTAGCCGAATGGCTATTAGAAACTAATCTATCATTTCACTCTTATTTTCAGCATTCTGGGATCTGAAGAGGAGTCAATCGTGTAGATCTATAAGACATAAGTTCAGTAATACTCGAATCAAGGCACTTCCAGGATTTTAAGGTAAGAAAGTCTATTGATTTTAGTATGTATAAACGGGTAGAACACTAACCATGACCGATTATAGGAGAAGGCCTATTTTTTCATATCTTTCTGGTTTTTTTGAGCAAGTTGTAGATCGGTTTAGCAAGAGTATCGACACTAATCAGGTGTGTAATGCTCCACACCATCTAGATCTGTTTGATTAATATATGATTATAAGTTTTATATGTTTTGATAAATGCCGAAATCCCGACATAATGACGGAAACCCAAAGAGGGTAAAAGCAAATCACTAGGTTAGTGAATGTTCTGATTAAATGATATAAGAATATTGATTTTACGTGATTGCATGGGTTGGGTTTGTTGAAAGGAGGAAATTATATGTTGTAGCGATTTTTACAGTGATCTGTGTAGCGGTATTTACTGTGATCTGTTGTAGTGGCTTTTGCCGTGATCTGTTGTAGTGGCTACGGCCATGGTCTGATGATGAGCAGCACGACTGCCATCAAGGCATGTAGCGGTGTGGGTTGATTGTAGAAATCCACAATGGTGTGAATGGTTGGTACGGGGGCGTGTAGCGGATGGACACCTAGGATATGGGTTGGGCTTTGCATATTATTTTTGTTATGTATATTAATTTTGATTACTTTGTTTTATGGGCTAAATCCCAATCTAATGGTGCATGAGGGTTACACACTGAGTCTCGCGACTCACCCTTTTAATTTAACTATTTTAGGTACCGGGCTGGAGAGGAGAGCAAGGTGGCCATGCAAAAGAGCAAATGGATTCAGTGAAAAGACTTTAGTTTATTATTTTATATATTTACTTAATGGGTTTTAAATATGGTTGTAATAAGGCCATGGGCCACTAGACTATTATTCTTGTTTTGGGTTTTATATTGGGCTTTTATTACTAGGCTTTTAAGTTTTATGTTTTCAATTAAGACAGGACTTGTATGAAATTTCAGTTTTCATTTAAAATCCACCAAGATAATTTATGACTTAATATTTTATTCTCTAATGAATTCTTTTTAAGCTTTCGGAATAAAGGTGTAAACCTAGTAATTGTTTTCCAAGATGCGACATGTTTTGTAAAATCTCTTAAGTGACATACCAGATCCGGTTATAGCATTTGGGCCGGGTTTGGGGTGTTACAAATTTGTATCAGAGCCCAGTTCAAAACTCAGCTTTGGGTTTTGGGTTCAAAATGTTTTCGAAAAATGGGCTTTTGAAACATGTATATTTTTAAATGATGGCAAGTTTGTTAGCTCTGCATGGCACCTGCGTCTTCGGCCCAAGTCCGCCAGGTAAGTACTCTGAACCATTGTGATATATATATATATATATATATATGTGGGCTTGATGGGCTTTATGGGACGTAGGATAGTTAGATTAGAACTTGATGGACTCTAGGCCTAGCTTAAACCACTTCTTAAATTTCATAAGACTTAACTTCACTAAATAAACCCGTAAATAAGTCGCAAGGCTTGGGTGTAACAGGCATACGCATGTCTAGGATTGGATTCGGAAGAGCCTGGTATTTAAGCAGTCCTAGTGACTCACCTCCTCTTCGTTGGAATCCTACCTAGTGCGTACTGACTGTTCACCTTAGCCGAGTTAGGGTGTGGCAATAGACATACGCATTGTCTAGGAGTGGATTCAGGGAGAGCTTGGTATTTAAGCAGTCCTGGTGACTCACCTCCTCTTCACTAGAATCTTACCTGGTGTGTAGTGACTATTCACCCAAGTTACGAGAGCTTATTGATGAGCTAAACCTTATAATTAAAACCTGAAAGGGACCAGCCACCCTACCTGGAAAAAAAAATCCCCAAGTTTTGTAAAATTCTCAAAATACATTTGATTTGTGAAAATTTCCAATCATCCATGAATTTATAAAATACCTATGTTTCGAAAATTTACCCAAAAAATCTCATGTTTACAAGAGTAACCCGGACTGTGAAACTAGATTTACCAAAAGTACCCTTGTTTTTTTTTTAAAAAAAAGAAAAACAACAACAAACTACCCATGGTTTGTAAAATTACCAAATTACCCTTGTTTTGCAAAATGACCGAAATAACCCTAATTTGTAAAATTACCAAAATACCCCTAGATTTTAAAATTACCAAAATACCCCTGGATTTTAAAATTACCGAAATACCCCTAGACATCAAAATTACCAAAATACCCCCGAGATTGCAAAATTACCAAAATACCCTTATTTCACAAATTACCAAGGAACCCTATTTGGAAAAATTACGAAAATACCCCTATAGGAAAATTTACGAAAATACCCTTGGGTAGTGAAACAACGAAAATACCTTTACACGATGAATGTAAGTGTTTGGATGCTACTTGTGTGTGGTGATTGAATGTATGTGCTTTATCCTAGTTAGAAAATACGAACTTGAGACCGTTTGTGAATGCGAATTCGAAAGAACTACTTTTAAAACTATTATTCATAAGACTGTCCGTGATAAATAAGTGGAAAGAATTAATGATTCATAAAATTCTTAATCAGATAAACGCTAAGCGAAGAATGAGAACAAGGGGTCGAGGACTGTCTGAGCTAGTAGGGTCTGGCCACGGATCAGGAAACGAAATGCCGGATCCTCTAGTTGTGGAGGAGGAATTTCAGGATCAGATTGCCGGAGATGATGCGGTATCACAGGCGATGCTGCGGGTTCTCGAAAGAGTTGCTGGAGTAGGTATGGGCACAAGAGCCCGGAAATCTGTGCCGAGCGGCTGAAGGCCAATAGGGCAGAAGTGTTTAGGGGAGTTCTGGCATAGCCCCTAACACAGCTGAGTATTGGATGGAAGCGACTGAGCGCATAATGGATGACTTAGATTTCACAGTAGAGGAGAAGTTGAAAGGGGTCGTGTCTCTTCTTTGGGACGAGGCTTATCAGTGGTGGCTCACGATGAAGGAGGGTACTGCTGCAGATCAGATTGACTGGGACTTCTTTAAGGAGTTATTCCAGGGAAAGTATGTTGGGGCCAGCTATATGGGCGCACAAAGGAAGGCATTCCTGAACTTGGTGATGGGAAGTAAGTTTGTGGCTTAGTATGAAGCAGAATTTCTGCGCTTGAGCTGCTACGCTCGAGGAATGGTAGCAACGGAGTATGAACGTTGTGTTCGGTTCGAGGGTGGGCTGCGAAATGAGTTAAGGGTTCTGATAGCACCGCAGCGAGAGAGAATTTTTGCTGTTTTGGTAGATAAGGTTAAAATAGCTGAGGAAGTGAAACGGGTCGAGAGACAAGAAAGGGATAAGGATCGGGGTAAGAGTAAGAGAAGTTTTGGGCCATCAAGAGCATCTGGAAACTTCCAGAAGAGGCCTAGGACTGAGGGGCCAGCTCGTGCTCCGACGGGCTAGAATTGAGCATGTTCTACATGTGGGAGGATGGATTATGGGGAGTTCAGAATGAAAACCGGTGGATGTTTTAGGTGTGGATCCACAGAACATCTAATTAAGGACTGTCCTCAGATGGATCGGGTACAGCCAGCGGGTCGAGGTTCTGATCAGGCTAGGAGAGGTGATCAGCCTAGACCAAGGGGTCGTGGCCCAAGTAGAGGAGGAAATGGGGCTGGTCGAGATCGTGGAGCACCTGGTAGAGGTGCAAGTAATGTAGATGCGAGGCAGCCGGGGCTAGTTTATGCAGTTCATCGATAGGAGGATGGTGATGCACCGGATGTCATAACCGGTACGTTTCTTATTACTGATAATCCTTACCTTGCCTTGATTGAGATTGGGTCAACTTACTACTATGTTGCATGTTCGATATTTGAGACCTTAAGTATAGATTCTGAAACAACCACTAGGAAGATGACTGTGGTTAGTCCCCTAGGACAATCTAGGGTAGTGGACAAGCTATTTAAGGATGTACCGTTAGAGACTCAAGGGGTAGTGTTTCCGGCAGATTTAATGGAATTACCATTTGGAGAGTTTGACCTTATCTTAGGAATGGATTGGTTGACAAAGCATCGTGCTAAGTTGGATTGTGGGTCTAAGCGCATGGTGTTAAGTACCCCAGAAGGCGGGAAGGTGGTTGTGTTAGGAGAGAGAAGGAACTATTTGTCCAACGTAGTGTCGGCATTGAAAGCTGTTAAGATGATTCGGAAGGGATGTAACGCCTTTCTAGCATTTATTAGTGCTTTGGATGGTAAAGAGGTGACTGTCGATGAGGTTCAAAAAGTCAAGGATTTCGCGGATGTCTTTCCGGGGGAGTTGCCAGGATTACCCCCAGATCGCAAAATGGAGTTTGGAATAGAACTACTCCAGGGTACGGCTCTAGTATCAATTACTCCTTATCGAATGGCGCCGAAGGAGCTGGTGGAGCTCAAAGCTCAGATCCAGGAGCTTTTGGATCGAGGATTTATCCGACCGAGTGTGTCTCCAAGGGGAGCGCCGGTCCTATTCGTGAAGAAGAAGGATGGATCCATGCGTATGTGCGTGGATTATCGTCAACTGAATAAGTTGACGATTAAGAATAAGTACCCATTACCGAGAATCGACGACTTGTTCGATCAACTAAAAGGAGCTTCGGTCTTTTCTAAGATTGACCTAAGGTCGGGTTATCATCAGTTAAAGGTGAAGAAAGGGGACGTTCATAAGACGGCGTTTTGAACACGCTATGGTAATTATGAGTTCTTGGTAATGCCGTTCGGTTTGACGAACGCTCCAGCAGCATTCATGGATATGATGATCCGGGTATTTCAGCCATACCTTGATCGATTCATCGTAGTGTTCATCGATGATATCCTGGTATATTCTAAGTCCGAGGAGGAGCATGATGCACATCTTCGTGTGGTGATGCAAATTCTGAGGGAGAGGCAGTTGTATGCGAAGTTCAGTAAGTGTGAGTTCTGGCTGAAGAAAGTGACTTTCTTAGGGCATGTAGTTTCTGTAGAGGGTATAAGAGTAGACCCCCGGAAGATAGAAGCTGTATTGGATTGGAAGTCGCCAAAGTCTGTGGCGGAAATTCGAAGTTTCTTGGGGTTGGTAGGATATTACAGGAGATTTGTTGAGGGGTTCTCGTCAATAGCAGCACCTTTAACTAAGTTGTTAAGGAAGGGAGAATCGTTTGTGTGGTCTGACAAACAATAGGAGAGCTTTGAAAAGCTGAAGAGAATCTTGACGGAAGCGCCGGTGTTAATTCAGCCAGAGGCGGGAAAAGAATTTACCGACTACTGTGATGGGTCACACACAGGTTTAGGGTGTGTGTTAATGCAAGAAAGAAAAGTGGTGGCGTATGCGTCTCGACAGTTAAAACCGCATGAGTTGAACTACCCTACGCATGATTTGGAGTTGGCGGCAGTAGTGTTTGCTTTGAAGATCTGGAGACACTACTTGTACGGGGAGAAGTCAGTTATTTACACTGACCATAAGAGCTTGAAGTATCTTCTCACTCAGAAGGAGTTGAACCTAAGGCAGAAAAGGTGGATTGAGCTATTAAAGGACTATGACTGCTCGATTGAGTACCATCCGGGTAAGGCAAATGTGGTGGCGGATGCGTTGAGTAGGAAGGCGATAGCGGACTTACGGGCAATGTTCGCTCATCTTAGTTTATATGAGAATGGCAGTTTGGTAGCTGAACTACAAGTAAGACCTATGTGGACAAGTCAAATCAAGGAGAAGCAACTTTTGGATGATGTCTTAAGTACTAGAATTTGACAAGTACAGAAGGGTGAAGTAAAGGACTACAGTCTGAATGATGATGGAGTTTTGTGTTTCCGTGGAAAGGTTTGTATGCCAAAAGATGAGGAGTTAAGGTAGATGATTCTTCAGGAGTCGCATAGTAGCCCTTACGCTATGCACCCTGGAGGGGTTAAGATGTATCGGGATTTGCGAGAGCAGTTCTTGTGGTTAGGTTTGAAGCGAGAAGTTACGAAATATGTGGGGAAGTGTTTGACGTGTCAGCAAGTCAAAGCTGAACACCAGTTGCCTTCGGGATTGTTGCAGTCGGTAAAGATTCCCCAATGGAAATGAGAAAGAATCACGTTGGATTTCGTTAGTGGGTTACCCCTTACGCCCACTAAGAAAGATTCAATTTGGGTAATTGTGGATCGGCTGACGAAATCTGCTCACTTCATACCAATTCGAGTGGACTTTTCTCTACAAAAGTTGGCTAAGTTGTACATGGTGTACCGGTGTCGATCATATCGGATAGGAACCCTAGGTTCACGTCACGATTCTGGAAGGCTCTTCATTAAGCAATGGGAATAAGGTTAGACTTTAGTACCGCTTTTCACCCACAGACTGATGGTCAGTCTGAGAGGGTAATTCAGATTTTGGAGGATATGCTAAGGGGTTGCATCTTTGATTTTAGGGGCAGTTGGGAGGAGTATTTACCCTTGGCTGAATTCGCGTACAATAATAGTTATCAAGCTAGTATTCAGATGGTGTCGTAAGAAGCGTTATATGGAAGGAGATGTCGTACCCCTACTTGTTGGACGGAGTTAGGTGAACGTCAGGTGTTGGGTCCAGAGTTAGTTTCAGAAACGGAAGAGAAAGTTAAATTAATACGGCTCGGTTGAAGGAAGCCTCTGATCGGCAGAAGTCTTACGCGGATTTAAAGCGGAAGGAAATGGAATTTGCAGTAGGAGACCAAGTCTTTTTGAAGGTATCTCCATGGAAGAAGGTAATGAGGTTTGGACGGAAGGGTAAGCTAAGTCCTCGGTTTATTGGGCCTTATCGGGTGCTAGAACGTGTGGGCCTAGTGGCTTATCGTTTGGAGTTGCCTTCAGAGTTAGAACAGATACATGACGTGTTTCATGTCTCGATCCTAAGACGTTATCATTCTGATCCATCGCATGTGTTGTCGATGGAAGAGATTGAAGTAAGGCCAGATTTATCCTTTGAGAAAGAACCAGTGCAAATCTTGGATCGAGACGTAAAAGTGTTGAGAAGGAAATCCGTCCCTTTGGTTAAAGTTTTGTGGCGAAATCACGGCGCAAAAGAGGCGACGTGGGAGCCAGAGGATGTTATGCAACAACAGTATCCCTATCTCTTTTGATCAGGTAAATTTCGAGGCCGAAATTTATTTTAAGGGGGTAGAACTGTAACATCCTAAATAATTGGGTCTGTGCATTTTATGGGTTTGAATGCTTAAAATATTAATTTGAGAATTTGAAGTACAATTGGGGCTTAACTTGGGCTGAGGCCTTATTTTAAATATTTTGTTTAGACACTCTAAGGGCTTAAATTAAAGTTTAGTAGTTTAAGTGACATATTGGGCTTATGGCCCAGCAACTAGGGGCAGAGTAAAGGAGAGCTATAGTGGCGTCACTTTGCATGAGGAAGGATCAAATTTTGGCAGCTTGAAGCCTAAGATTTAGGGCTAAAATTCGGCAATTAAATGAGCAAAGGGGCGACACAAGGCTAAATTTTTGGAGATTTTATTATGTTTAATTTTAAGGATAATAGGCAGATAATGAAGAGAGGAATTAGGGCTATTTTTGAGGAGATAATGGATCAAGATAAGGGAAAAGATGAGAGCTCATCCAAGAGACTAGAGTTGGCCGAAAATTTGACTCTGTAAAGGGGGGAATCGGTTTTGGTCAAAAGCTATAGGGTGTGTCAAATTTTGCTATTCATTCTTCTCTTTTCTGCCGAAATCTCTGCTAAAGCTCTCTTATTTTCTCTGCCGAAATTTCTCCCCTATTCTTTCTCTCTTCTCTTCTTCTTCAGTTAGCCGAATCTTCAAGCCTCTCCTTGCTCTATTCTTTCTTTTCTTTCTAGCCGAAACCATATCAGTTCATCCCTCCGAGATTTTCATAAAAAGCCGAAATCACTAAGATCTCACGTCCTGAAATTGCTGAATCTTCTTTAATGGAGATTACTTGTGCTGAAATCTGAAGGAAACAACAGGTAAGGGTTGATCTCGGGATTTCAATGTTCTTTCGGCTTTTCAAAGTCCTTAGCCGAATGGCTATTAGAAACTAAACTATTTTCTGGGATCTGAAGAGGAGTCAATCGTGTAGATCTATACGACATAAGTTCAGTAATACTCGAATCAAGGCACTTCCGAGATTTCAAGGTAAGAAAGTCTATTGATTTTAGTATGTATAAACGGGCTGGAGAGGAAAGCAAGGTGGCCATGCAAAAGAGCAAATGGATTCAGTGAAAAGACTTTAGTTTATTATTTTATATATTTACTTAATGGGTTTTAAATATGGTTGTAATAAGGCCACGGGCCACTAGACTATTATTCTTGTTTTGGGTTTTATGTTGGGCTTTTATTACTAGGCTTTTAAGTTTTATGTTTTCAATTAAGACAGGACTTGTATGAAATTTCAGTTTTCATTTAAAATCCACCAAGATAATTTATGACTTAATATTTTATTCTCTAATGAATTCTTTTTAAGCTTTCGGAATAAAGGTGTAAACCTAGTAATTGTTTTCCAAAATGCGACATGTTTTGTAAAATCTCTTAAGTGACATACTAGATCCGGTTGTAGTGTTTGGGCTGGGTTTGGGGTGCTACAAACTCTATTTTCTCTTCGATTTTCGGTGGAAAGAGATGAGTGAATGGTGAAAGATGATAGTTTTTCTTTTTACCATTTTTAATTCATCTTTTCTCACCTAATTCACCCAATTTTTGACCAAAAATTAAATGCTCTTGTCCCCCTATGTCATATGGTCGGCCAACTCTCTTCTATTGGCCTAATTGCACTTTAAATACCTCCAATTTAACATTTTATAGCTATTAGGTACTTTTTCTTGTAAAATAGAACTTTCGCACTTTATGCGATTTAGTGATTTTTCACAATTAAGCATGCTATCGCTAAAATTAAAGCACCAATATTTCCACATAGCCTTATGTTAATGCTATAACACATAAAATAACATCAAAATAATTTTCCCTAACCTCGGTTTAGTGGTCTCGAAACCACTATTTCGACTAGCCCCAAAATCGGGCTGTTACATTCCTATTGTATGAAGACTGATATTTGTATAGTTGTTTTATTCTAGTATCATTTTAATATCTTTTGATGAGATTTGTTCTCCTGCAGTAGGAGCTCTCATTCTTAAAGGGTTTGCTCTTATTCCAGTATTTTTGTGAAGATATTGAACCTCCATTAAAGGGGGATGTTGAGATTCAACTTCTCTTTTATTAGTTTGCCATCTAGTTTTATGTTTTATTATATTAACAGATTCTAAATAATATTCTTCAAACCATTCAAAGAATTTTATATGAATTTTATGGGTATTCATAAATTCATTACATTCTTGAAGAATGCTTTCTTTTTTATCATTATAATTTTTAAAGTAATCTTCTCTTTTTTGCTTATTTTTGTTGGAACAAAAGTGCTTTCTACAACATTCCTTATTTATCTCAAAAGTTTTTTTCTAAAACAAATATTTATAAATTTTCTTTTTGTCCAGCATTATTAGTCATTGATGAATATGTTGGTGACATATTAGGTGAATTTTGGGGACTCTCTTCCTGTCTGGCATAGATAGGTTGAGCTATATTTGATGAATTATCTATTCCTTGTAAATTGGCTCTAAATATTGTTGGGATAAAAGAGACAGAGACTATAGCTGTCCTAAAATCTGCCGTTTGTGTTTTTGGATTTTACTCTTCTTTTAAATTTAACCTCCTAAAAGCTGTGCTGGTTCTTCCTATTTCGAAGGAATGTCTTGGAGGCATT
Organism: Gossypium australe; assembly: GCA_005393395.2. Classification (NCBI taxonomy): domain Eukaryota; kingdom Viridiplantae; phylum Streptophyta; class Magnoliopsida; order Malvales; family Malvaceae; genus Gossypium; species Gossypium australe. The sequence continues at coordinate 36,723,248 of CM016623.1, read as the reverse complement.
CTTTGTGGCCTCTTGAATATTAATTCAACTGTACCATCTTGGTGTTGAGAAATTTCACTTAATGAAGTGTTTCTTATTGGAGTTGGTGCCACAGGGTCTGTAGCACCCTCAAGTTTCCACCTATCAGAAAGGTTTATTTCATGCCATTGTATTGTTTTTGGGATTGTGGTATGAGATCTTGAAGTATCTGTTTCTATTAAGAGGGTTTCTCCTTTTGGGCTTTAAAGTAAAGCCTTGGTATTAACTATAGGATACATAGCTTTGAAGTGGAGTCTATAGACTAAAGTTAGCACTTCTGAACCAGGAAGAATTTTGTAGTTATCGGTATGTATTTGGAGGGTTAAAGATTGTAAAATAATTTTGTCAGTTAAAGAAACCATAAAATTTGCATAAAAATTAAAATGTATTGGGGCAGTACATAGGTTTGTTTCTATAGTTCCTAATAATGAGTCATTAAACATGATGTGTGTTTGATGTCTTAAGACAATTAAAATTGAGGTATTTTTAGTGGCTTCAACAATAAGAGGTTTGACACCAACTTGGACTAGTCCAAAATGGACACGTTTGTATTTTTTTCTTTGAGTTTATTAATGACGACTTTATCTAATAATTGGATTGTTTCATATTCTTTTTAAATAGGTAAACTCCTTTCTTTTGTTTTTATAATGTAACTGCAAAAAGTATTTAAATTTTCAAAAGTTGTTTTCTTGTAAACTTGGTTTGTTGGAACTCTTGGAAGAGTACAATTATCAAATCTTTGGGGAATATTTTCATAATGTTCTTCTTGTTCATTATTAGTGTTGTTTGAGGTTTGGTTGGACTCTTGGGATTGATTGGAAACAAAGGTTACAGAAGAATTGGTTCTTCTAAGGAAGAGAAACATTCTTTGTTTTCTTATTTCCTACAAAGGGGTTCTACTATCAGAATTTCCGAATTATTATAGTTGCCTACTGGGATACTTTGTCCTTGACACGCCTAACCCATGACTAACTGGACTGTGTATCAATACTTAGCAAAATAATAATACATTAATGACGACATTTAAACCAAAACTCGAAAATACAGAAAACAAATTGAATATTTTCAAAACTTTGAATTGTCTCGAGGATTTGAGGATGGAATTTGAAATGTGATAATCGTAATCGTAATTTGTAAGTTGAAATTAAAATTTTATTAAATCTTGAAAAGGAAATAATTTAAAACTTCAATTTTGAAAACTTAAAAATTTGGAGAAACTTAAAAATTTGGAGAAACGAGTTTTGATTTCTGAAATGGGTATTTCAAGTTGTGCCCTTCATTCTAAATCTGATAGCCTTTTATAAAGGGCTATTGTGTAACACCCCTAACCCTTATCCGTCGTCGGACCAGGGTTACAAAGCATTATCGGACTTTACGGATTAAACGCGAACATTTCATAATATTTAACATACATATCAAGAACCAATCATAAACACTTATATTGTCCCTTATATGGGCCCTCGAGGCCCAAAATAAGTGTTAGAAATAAATCTGGACCAAACCAAAAACTCAGAGAATTTTTCCCAAAATTCTAAAAGTTTTCCTAAGAGCAGGGGACACACGTTCGTGTCTTAGGCTGTGTGGGCATTCGATGTGGGGCACACGGCCGTGTCCCAGCCCGTGTCCATACCCGTGTAACTCTCTAACTTGAATCACACAGCCAACCACACACCTGTGTTCTAGGACGTGTGTAAGGTGCAGGGGTTACACGGCCAAGTCACACGCCCGTGTGTAAAAACCTGGGCATTCTATTTCAAAATTTTAAGGCACACATGGCTGAGACACACACTCGTGTCTCTGCCCGTGTGGACGAAAATAGGCCATTTTATGGTCTCTTTTCTCACCCATTCTTGACTTCAACCTACACATCTCAAATTTCATACATATAGGGCATAACAAGATCTCTAAAACAACCAATTTCTATCATTATCATGGTCATATTATTACATATACTCTAACAATCTAAACTAGAACATAAATTATTTCCCACATGCAACTACTATATTAATATGCTTTACCAATTCATTCTGTAACACCCCCTAACCCTTATCCGTCATCGAAACAAGGTTACAGGACATTACCAGACTATTCAGAACAATTATGAACAATAAACAAGATAGATTGCAAACACGTCGTAAATTAATCATGTTGTCCCTTTTATGGGCTCTTGAGGCCCAATATAAGTATTTAAAATGAATCAGAACTTAATCAGAAACTCAGAGAATTTTTCGCGAAATTTTGAAATTTTTCCTAGGTGCAGGGCACACACGCCAATATGGTCTAGGGACATGCTCGTGTGACCCTATGACATGCCCGTGCTTCAGGATGTGTCCTACCCCATGTAACTCTCTGACTTACCCCACACAGCCAAGCCACACGCCCGTGTGCTAAGCCGTGTGGTCAATTTATTTATTGAAATTTAGGTGCAGTTTTCATACGACTGAACACATGCCCATGTGCTAAGCTGTGTGCCTCACACGGCTAAGACACACGCCCGTGTCTCTATCCATGTGGTAATACTTGGGCATTCTGTTTCTAATATTTTAAGATGCAGGGGACACACGGCCAGACCACACGCCCGTGTGTTAGCTGTGTGGACTCATTATGAGCCTTAAACATTAAGATTACCATACCCTGCAATTTTAGACACCAAGTAACCTAATTCAGTACATTCAAATTAAGTTAGGATCAAGTTTCAATCATGTAATATTATCATGTTTATCTTTATATCCAAACTTATCTATTTATTCAAACACTTATATGCAAATTTATACTAAATAATCTTCTTAATACCAATTATCTTTATACCTACATGTTCAACCTAACCAATAGAATTTTATGCACCTTTTATGCATAACAACTACTATTTTACCACTCATCATTCAATCATATCAACATTTTAAGGCAATCATGCAAACACCACAATACCAAGCATAAACCAAATACTTGACTAATTTTAACAAAACATTTTTAGGCTAACCTTATTCAAAATAACCAAAACATGCCATTATAACTAGAATCAAGTCATCAATAATTACCAATAAAACCAACGGATAGTGTGATATAGCTCTGATATGCTTCCAACCTGTTCGAGCTTCCGATAATCTGTAAGGTAAATAAATAAAACAATTACGTAAGCAATGATTGCTTAGTAAGTTTGTATAATCTTTAATCATAATAATATATTTCAATTATAAAACTTTACATATAAAAAATAACCCAATATTATTACCGTAACACTTATAAACTATTCTCACTAATTCATAAGGTGAACTAATCCATAGTATCACACATAAACATATACCCTCAAGCTTAGTAAATTTTTATATAACTTTAACTCTTCCGCACTTATTCCATATGCATGTCATTCAGTCACGATTACAAATTAATGCATTTAACCAAAGCACTGTTCTAAGTGGACACATAACAAATCGTTCTATAAGAAATTGCATAATCTAAATCTTACCATTCTTTCATGAATACTAATTTATTTCCACTTAAATACTTACCATTTCAGTGCTTCAAACAAATATGCATACTACTATTCAATCAATAGCTTGACACTTGCCTAATCATCAAGCAACAATAATAGTTAGCATACTTACACATCTTACATATAAATTCAATATTGATAAACTTATTTTTTCGACATATCACACTTGGGTTTAATACTCATCATCATATACATAATCTTCTTATATCAACATATTAAGGTTAAACACATATTTATATGTCGCTTTTTAATATATATTAAATAAATATCATTCCCATGTCACATTTCAATATATATCAAGTAAATATCATACTCCAAGACACGTTTCAATATATATCAATTATATATCAATACCGAGTATTTTAGATATAATGTCATAAATATACAATTCATAACACTTTTAATTCTCATATTGTACTATTTCAATCTCATAATTTCTATTCAATAGCTTTTCTCATTAGGATACATAATTCAATTTCAATTTCAATATCCATTTCATAAATCCATGATTCATGCAATTTCATGCATTTCAATTGCATATTTCATTTCATTGTCCATTCCAATCCATATTCAATATCACTCAATATCAATCAATTGGCCAAATCATTTGTTTACCCCTATTAACCCGACTCAGAATTGGACGGATACACGAATCCAACCAAAACACACCAGTACGAAATTCAGTGCCTCATCGACCATGCCGAAGTAAAACAGTACAGTACTCAGTACCTCATCGAATTTATCTGAAGCAATAAAATATGACACATAGTGTCTCATTGACTCGAAGTCGAAGTATCCCTGAACACTTCTAATCCTATGGCATGCCAACTACATCTGACTCAGCTCGATACAGTTAATAGGGTTTCCAAATCACATTTCAGTTTCCAATCAATACACCTTTCAATTAATCAAATATATTCATAATTCAATACAATTCAAATCACTTTTCAATAACAATCAATATTTATTTCAATTCAGTCAGTCAATATAATCAATATATATATATATACACCAACTCAATCAATATAATTTCAATAAATTCATCACTTATTAAATCTATCCTTTTCAATATATCCAATATTCAAATATCACTATTTCACATACATTCAATTCAATAACAATCAATATTCCCTATACCGTTATTCTCATGAATTTCGTATGTATTTATTTCGTTAACCGTTCATATTTATAAATTTTCCATGTTTTTAACATATAATATAAATAAATACATAATATCATAAATCAATTCAATATGAATATCAAATTTTGATCATACGAACTTACCTGGGCCTATTTGTAGAATTTGTAGAAATTCAGGACTAGTCTGTTAATTTCTCTTTTCCCTGTTTATCTTCTGTTTCTTGATCTACAATATAAAATTACTCATTCATTAGCATCTATTCCATTTCTAATTCACTTTACAATTTATACCTTTTAATTTTTGAAATTACACTTTTACCCCAAATTTTACAGTTTTTACAATTTAGTCCCTATGTAATTAACCCATCAATTGAGCTAATTTTTATCAATTGACAATTTACCTAATTATTTTAGGCTATCATACAGCCATTAATATTCAAAATTTTAATACCAGACCCTAATTCTTAACTGTTTCACAATTAGGTCCTAAAATCAATTTCTATTGAAATTACTTGATAAAATCATCATATAACAAAATTAAAACTTCAATTCCATTTTAATTCATCATAAACATCCAGCACTAATCAATGGTAACTTCCAAGATTACCCATAAAATCAAAAAGTAATGAATTAGATAGTCGGACCTAATTGCAAGTCTCAAAACACAAAACTTACAAGAAAAGAGCAAGAAATAAACTCACATGGTGCTAAAAATATAAGAAACCAGCTTCTTGGAGACCTCCCATGGTGTTTTGTTGAAGAAAAATGAAGAAAATGTCTAGATTTCTCATGAAAATTCAATTTTAACTATTAATTTTACTTGTTTTCCAATTTTGCCCCTTGTTCACATTGTTTCCTTGCTGATTTTCTTTGCCCATACCATCCAGCCCATATATTTGGGGCCTAAATGCCTTTTAAATCCTTTCTAATTAGACACTTAAGCTATTTAATCACTCTAATAAGTTTTTGCACCTTTTCTAATTTAGTCCTTTTTAGTTAATTAACTATCAAAACGCTAAAATTTTCTAACGAAACTTTAATACTAACTCAATGACACTTCATAAATATTTATAAAAATATTTATGGCTTATTTTATAAATTCGAGGTCTCGATACCTCGTTTTCAACCCGATTTACCTAACAAATTCTTCTAAATCACAAAATTCACTAATTCAAAAATACTTTTAAAATCACACTTGACTAATATATTAATTTATTAAATTTTTTAACTCACTTGTCGGATTAAATGATTCCAAATCACTGTTACCGACACCACTAAAAATCAAGCAGTTACACATTCATTACCCATACCAACATTTTTACCAAACATGACAAACCATACATATATAAGTTAATATGAAACATAACCAAAATGTAATTTCTAATATTTACACAACCATTTCAATCCCTATACATGCCATATAGAACATAATATGTTTAGCAAGATCTACTGGTAAGTTGGATAGTGTGATTCGATGTGTTGATCCGATCTCCTGACTTCTTGTAAATCTACAAAGAACATTAAACAATACAAGTAAGCTTAATGAAGCTTAGTAAGTCCATTAGCTTTAAACATAAATCTTACCGAACATACTAAAACAATTCATTTAAATAAATCGTTCAAAATACATTTCCTGCCAATCACAACTTCAATGGATGAATTCACTTATTTCATCTCAAAATCGATAAAATCATTAAGTCTTCAAATATTATTCCATATGTCACTTACTAGACTTTGTCAAATTAGAGAACGTCTTATAGATATAAGTATATCGTATACAGAAGCCCGAAGGCTGCACGGAAGCACATAAATGCTAAACAGAAACCTGTAAAGGTTAAACGTGTAACACCCCTTATCCGTGTCCAAAGTCGAAACCGGGTTCAAGGTATTACCTAACTTATCTCGCTTAAACGTCTCAAAAGGGCTATAAAATTCCATTTAAACCCATCACTTGCTCATTCTCGGCCCACGAGGCCCTAGTCATACCTCCGAAAGGCTTCGAAACTAATCCCGAAATTTTTACGATCCTGAGAAACTTTTCATCAAAACAGGGGCCACATGCCCGTGTTGGTCTAGGGATACGCCCGTGTGCCCCAAAGACATGCTCGTGTCATCCACCCATGGTCGATCCAGACCAATTTCACACGGCCGGACACACGCTCGTGTCCCTCACACGCCCGTGCCTTAACCCGTGTGCCAAAACCTTGGCATTCTGACTATGATGTCATCAACTCACTAAGGTCACACGGCCAAGGCACACACCTGTGTCCTTAGCCCGTGTGTCGAATTAAATTCCCCATTTAAGGTGCAGACTTCACACGGCCTGGGCACACGCCCATGTCCTAGGCCGTGTCTCCCGCACGGATGAGACACATGGCCGTGTCTCTGCCCGTGGAGCATCCTGACTTGCAAACCTAGCATATAACGGGACATACGGTTGATCCACACACCAATAGGGCTGACTGTGTGTCACACATGGCCTAGACACACGGCCGTGTGTCTACCCATGTGGACAATTAGATGGCTATCTACCAAGCCCTTTGTCACCCTACATTGCACACATACACAATTCAATTTGACATAATCTATAGCCCAAAGGTACATCTAAATACTCAATTCAACATCCATACACAAGGGCATACACTTCAAGAGAATCACTTTCATTAAGCATAAGAGTTTGCCAAGTATCGGCCTAACTTAATAGACTATTACAAAAAGACTTTAATCCCTTACAAAGCCAACACTTTGGCCAACAATTATGACCTAACAAAATACTCGAGTCCTATACATGCCATTACTCAAAATAAGTCTAAATTGTTATACCAAAGTGATGTCGATAGTGTGATTTCCGAACTCCTATGTCTGCGTTCCTCGAGTTATCTTGGCAATACTACAAATAGAAAGGGCAATGAAAGGGGTAAGCATAAAGCTTAGTAAGTTTGCATGGAAATAAACAGCAACAATAAGCTCATAATATAATCCATCCATGGCATTAAATAACCATACACAAGTCATAGGCTTCTTGCCATACCTACTTACAATTGGCCTTATTTAGCACATACCGTGCCATACATCGTAATCATTTCTTTGTGACTCATTCACGAGTACCTATATTCACTCATTGACATGGCTTGGTAAAATTCTCAATTCTACTTCTAAACTCATCTACTTATCCCATTAATCACTAGGGATAGTCAAAGACGCATATTCGTCATCATTAAGGTAGGTACGAAGCCAATGCCACATCCCCGAGGTGGTCTTACATGAAGTCACCTCTAAATGCCAAAGCCATATCCCGGATATGGTCTTACATGGACTATCACATCAAGTATCGATGCCATATCCCGAATACGGTCTTATACGATTTTCATATTCATTACCGAATCCATATCCCGGATATGGTCTTATACGGGATCTCAACTCGGTGCCGAGGCCATGTCCCAAACATGGTCTTATATGGGACCTTATCTATCTCATCTCTCGATGATAGCATTTTCATATTCAATATGGTCTACTAGGACTTCATCATCTCATTCAACATTAACTACTCAATTCAATAGAGCATCATGCATCAATATAATGCCAAGCATTCTCAACATGCTAATATAAATGTTGAATCTATCACATACAAACTTACCTCGACTTCAAAATGAGATAACTCGTCAGAGTCCAAGACTTTATTCTTTCCCCAATCGAGGTGGATTCTCGGTTCTTCTTGCTCTATAATAGCAATTTAGCTCATTTTAATCACCACATTAATAAAAGAACTTCAATAATCATGCTTAGGCAAAATTACTATTTTACCCCTAGACTTTGGCAAAATGACCATTTTGCCCCTAGGCTCGAAAATAAATTCTAATCACATTTTTACCCTCAACAAGCTTAGGTGAAAATTTAATGTTCTTAAAGTTATCATCAAAAATCAACATTTCACATATTAACCACAAACTTTATAACCTTTTCATCAAGGTCCTATTTGGTGTTTTCATGCTAACACCTTTTACAAAAGTTGTTCATCTAACAACAAAGACTCATTTTATGCCATGAAAATGCAGCAAATAACAATGGAAGCTCTCATGGAAACTCTCTAAACATTTTACCATATTGTACAATAGTCCCCTCATTTGAAAGTTTAAGCTTTAGGGGTCTCAAAAGTACAATTATCATTAAGAAAAATCATCCAAATCACTTACTAGAATGAAGGAGAGCTTGCTGAAAATTTTGACCTTTCAACCCTCTATATTGCTTGCAAAAATTGGTGGAGAAAGATGGAGTGAAAGATGATATCTTTTCTTTCCTTATTCTAATATTAAACTAGTAATTAGTCCACCAAACATCACCAACTTTGACCAACTTGGTTAGTCCTTGTCCCCTATGGCCGGCCAAGCATTTATTGGGGGTCTAATTGCCTTTTAAAAACCTCCAATTAACAATATATGGCTATTTGGTACCTTTAGCTTATATGTAACACCCCAAACCCGGCCAAAATGTTACGACCGGATCCGATATGTTACAAGGTGAAGTAAAAACGAAGTTTTGTTTAATTCCGAAAAAAGAACCGTAGATTTGAAAGCTTTTCGACATCTTATCGATGTTTTGAAAATGGTGATTTGATAGTTTAAGAAAACTTCAATTTGTGTTAATGGAACATTCATTATGTTTAGTGATACTTGAAAGAAAACTTATGTTTTGAGTTACTCGAATTTTGAAAATCCCACTTTTAATTTCGTGATTAAGTTTGCATAGTGTCAAGTTTGAAATAAACGGTAAATAAATAAAATTAAAACCCAAACATCAATTTAGGAAGGCCTTATTACATCAAAAATCCCAAATTAAAATTTAATTAAAGCAGTAAAAAGTTTGCAAAAAGAAAAGACTTTATGGCCTCCACGAGTCTGCCTCGGCTCCCAAATCCACGGTCTACTGATTACCTGAAAAGTTAGGAAAAGGGTGAGCCATAGAGACTCAGTGTGTAAAACTATCAAAGCACATAACACGGCCCATGACCTACAATCTCATATTTAGCCCATACATGATATCATACAACTACATGAATACATCAAGCCTAGTCCAACCTAGCATTTTTCCATCCTCCACACGCCATCCCGTACCAGCCATCACATCGTGGGGATTTCTACAATCAACCCTCCATCCGCTATACGTCATCTCGACAGTCATGTTGTCAGTTATAATGCCGATCACCATGTGACCTTATAATTACCTATGGCATAGCCACCGATCACTATGTGACCTTATAATCGAATGTGGCAGAGCCACCGATCATTATGTGACCTTATAATCAACACTTCCCCTTTTCCATCATATCCATATCCCGTGCACTACATATATGTCATAATGAATGCAACATGCTATTACCAAGGCAATAGATTATCACATATGTCCAAACTCGCAATAAATTGTTATAGTTACATACCTGGCACTCATTGCCTTACCCACAAGGGTATCTCGACTGTATACACAGCCTTTTCCGGCTTTTCAGCCCATACAACCAATATCAAAGTTAAAATAAAGTGTGTGGGGTTTACACACCTAGTAATATAACATCCTAAAAATTTGAGTATCATTATGCTGCTTATGTTAGCTCGGGTCTACTTGGAGTTAGAATAAATTTTAGGAAAGAGTACTTTAATGTAGAGGAATCAGGTGACCTTGAGGGTTAAGTTAATTTAAGTGTCTTAAATTAACACAAGAAGAGTTAGTAGCATGGTGGAAGTGGCGCATGAGTGGTTGCTTGAGGGTAGTGGTTCGAATAACATGGAGTGCATTTTGGAGACTTTATTTTTCTACACATTTACATCAAGTGTCGGCCAAGCTTTATATTTGGTATGTTGGACTTTAAATTTTTATAACAAGATGACTAATAATTTAGGTAAGCTTGAACTTAGGGAAAGGAATCATTTTGATTAAGGAATGTTGAGGGAACACAAGGCTTGATGTAAGGTGAATGTTTTGGAAAGTTTTGTGTGGTAAAAACTTTGACTTTGTGTCCATGTACTTGGACGGTTTTTGGGGCTAGGGGGTGGCCGAATTTTTTGAAGAATTTTGGGTAAGGACAGATGCTTGTTGGGCACATTTCTTTTTGGTCATTTTGTTTTCTCTCAAAGCATTTTCTCTCCATCTTTTCTCTCCCTAGCCGAATGCACATGGAGCATTTGTGAGTATCTTTCGTTTTTCTTCTTTTGGGTCATTTTCATTTTGACCATTTGGTCTTAATTTGCCAAACCTCTCAAGTCATTTTTCCCTATTACCGAAAACATCAAAAACCTTGAAGATTATCTTTTCTTTTCTTTTCTTCTTCTTTACCGAATGCACATCAACTTCAAGACTTTTCCTTTGTTCATTTTTTTCATTCATAAAAACCGAAACATAAACACCTTACCTCCTGTTTCTTTTCTTCTTCTTTTCTTCTTGCAAAAACTCTCAAACATCACTCCCTCCCTAATATTTTCACCATGGCCGAATGTTATTGATCATCTCTCCATAGCCGAATCTCCCTCTTCTCACATATTTTCTTATCAATCAATTTCTTTGCATTTGTTTTGAACAATCGGTAAGAAACCTCTTCGATCCCTTAATTTCTTATTTCCTTTTTCCCAATCTACTTTTGTTTGGGAAGGTCTTTTGATTGAAAATATCATTCTCTACCTTAGATGATATATTTTGTCTTAATAGAGAAATAAAGAAAAGTCGAAAATTCGGAAGTGTTCGTAATCTTCGTGAATCGCCAAGATTTGGTTCATAGTATGTAAGGATTTCTATCAATGGTATCCATATTATTTTTTTTAGGATTGACCGATTTTGACTATGATCTTTTAGGGGCAGTTCGATAGGGATAAACATTTCATTATTATTCTTGTTAGCGAGAGCGTTGGTATCGGTAGTTTTGTAATCACTATTATCAGGTGTGTTACCCTTCACTAATTCCTAATAGATCTATGGTATTACTATTATGAATGTGTTAATTGAAAATATAAAAGATATGGCCAAAAGTACCATTCAATGGTACAGAGTATCCAGGTACGTAAACCTACTATTATTATGTTAATAGTGCAAGAACAATGAATATGACATATATAAGAATTTGTTTACGAATATGAAATAAGACATATGGCATAATAATTGCATGATTTGTATGACATGGGGCATATGGGTGATATTGAAAAGGGGAAGTGATCTGGTGGTTTCTACCACAATATCTGGTGACTCATGTCACATAATCTGAATGTGGTGACTTATGTCACAAAATGTATCTGGTGACTCTGTCACATTATTATCTGGTGGCTATGCCACAAATTATAAGGCGATGTGCAAGTCGTCTGCAGCGACTGCCTTCGATGGTGTGTAGCGGATGGAGGGTCGATTTAGTAATCCCCACGGTGTGATGGCAGGTACGGGTGATGTGTAGAGGATGGATATTTAGGTTTGGGTTCGGGATTGCATCATTATCTCTATTTGCTATATATATATATGTATGATTTGATATGTCTAAATCGGTTGGGACTTTGTGTTGACTGTTACACACTGAGTCTGTTTGACTCACCCCGTTGTGGGATATCTTTTCAGGTGACACACAATGACTTGGATCGGGTCGGCGGAGACTATGTGGTGGCCATGTGTAATATTTTCGGGATTTCAAACAGTTAAACTTGCGTGTTCTATTATTTTATTTTCAGGATTTATTTGGTATTTTTTTCGGTTGTAATAAGGCCATTACTATTGAACTGTTTTATGCATGCATTTTATTTGATTTCATTATGATATGATTATTATTATTTCAAGTTTTAAGTAACTTTCCTCAAAAATAAATTGAATACTTTTAACTTATTGTTTTCCAGTATTAAAATAAAGTTTTATTAAAATCTAGATTTCAAGAATAACATTGTTTTCAATTTGAACTCAACAGAAATCAAATTTTCTTCAAAATCACTCAAATTTTTCCAAAGTAACAAACAAGTTTTTGAAATGTTTTACTCAAGGAGCATACCAGATCCGGTTAAGGCTCGTGGGCCGTGTTTGGGGTGTTTCAGTTTGGTATCAGAGCCCAGTTTTAAACTCTCGGCCTTGGGTTTAAAGCCCACAACGTTTTCAAAATATAGCCCAATTAAGATTTTGTGAAAAATTTTGGAATTGAGCAGGTTTTCTGGCATGGCACCTAAGTCTCCGACCCGAAGTCCACCAGGTAAGTACCCCTATCTATTGTGTGATTTATTATATGATTTGTATATGGGTATAAAAGGGAACGTCGATTAGTACACTAGGAACTATTGAACCCTAGGATTAGTTTACTCCAACACAGAATTACATAAAACTTAAAGCCTAATTAAACAAACATCTGACTGGGTCGCCGAGCTAGGGTGTGGCAACCATTGCGTGCATGTCTAGGATTGGTTTCGGTGGGAGCTTGGTATTTAAGCAGTCTTAGTGACTCACCTCCTCTCCACTCGAATCCTACCTGGTGCGTAGTGACGGTTCACCCTAACCAAGAGGACTTATTCACGGGCTAAATTCAATAATTAAAACCCGAAAGGGACTAGCTACACTGTTTTATAAAATACCTTAGTTTAAAATTATCAAATTACCCCTTTGATTTGTAGAAAAATTTATTTTTGAAAATTTTTCCAAAATATTCCCGATTTACAAATTTACCTAAATACCCCTAGTTTGTACAAAATTACTAAAATACCCTTGGTTTATAAAATTACCATAATACCCTCGACTTTTGTTAAAATATTCTTACTTTACAAAAATACCAAAACCCTAATTTGCAAAATATCAAAATACCCCTATAGGACAAATTACGAAAATACCCCTGGGATTAGAATGAACGAAAATGCTTGAGTGATGAATGTGTGTGTAGTTGGTACTATCGAATGAATGTGTTTTCTCTGAATTAGGGCAGAAAACTTGAAACGAAAACTCTGAAAATCGAAAGAACTACTACTAAACTTCTTTTCATAAAATTTCTTCGCGGGTAATCAGCGGAACAATGACTAATGCATAAAATTTCTTAAATCAGATTAAATCGCGATCGTAGACATGAATTCTAGGGGACGTGGTCGTAATGTGCGAGGACGTGGTAGAGGCAGAATGGCTGTATCGGAACCCGTTAGGTCTAGTCAAGGGTCCGAAAATGAGGTACCACCACCCCCACCACCAGCGGTTAGAGTTGAGCATCAGGATCAGACGGGGGATGATGCAGTATCGCAGGCGATGCTGTGGGTTCTTGAAATGGTGGCTAGAGTAGGTGGAGGTTTGGGAGCTCGGAAATCTGTACCCGAGCGACTCCGAGCCAATTGAGCTGAGGTATTCCGTGGTGTATTTGGTGTAGCGCCCAGTACGGCTGAGTATTGGTTGGAGGCGATAGAGCGAATCATGGACGAGCTAGATCTGACTGCTGAGGAGAAACTGAAAGGAATGGTGTCGTTACTTCGTGATGAGGCATATCAGTGGTGGCTCACAGTTCGGGATGGTGCTATAGCTGAGGATCTCACTTGGGAGTATGTTAAGGCGGCGTATCAGAAGAAGTATGTTGGAACTAGTTATGTTGATACGCAGAGGAAGGCATTTCTGGGGCTAGTTCAAGGGAACAAGTCCGTACCGGAGTACGAGGCTGAATTATTATGGTTGAGCTAGTATGCTCGAGGGACCGTGGCTACGGAGCATGAACGATGTGTCCGGTTTGAGGACGGATTGAGGGATGACCTGAGGTTGTTGATAGCTTCGCAGCAGGAACGAGAGTTTGCCGTGTTGGTAGAAAAGGCTAAGGTGGCCGAAGGGATTAAGGACTCTGTAAGGTAGAACACGGATCGAAATAAGCAAAAGAGAAGTTTTGGATCGTCAGGGTCATCTGGGAACGTGCAAAAGAGGCCTAGAGTTGATGGGCCGCGAGGACAGTAGGTTGTTGCAGGAGGGCAATACCGTACTTATGCTTAGTGTGGAAAGATGCATCTAGGGGAGTGTTGGAAGAAGACAGGGGGTTGTTTTAAGTGTGGATCCAAGGATCACATGATTAAGGACTGTCCTATGAAGCCAGATGGGAATCGACCAGCAGGTTAGGGCTTTAATCAGGCTGGAAGAGGTGGACAGCAGCCTCAGCGGGGTCGAGGTGCGAATGGTAGAGGTAACGGTACTGGAAGAGGACGGGGAACACCGGGCAGAGGTGTTGGCAATACTGAGGCAAGACAGCCGGGTCTGGTGTATGCAGTTCGCCGGAGGGAAGATGGAGACACACCGGACGTCATAACCGGTACGTTCCTTATAGCTGGCAAGCCTTACTTTGCTTTAATTGATGTTGGCTCAACCCATTCTTATGTTGCATGTAGAGTAGTTGAAACGCTAGGTATAGCATCTGAACTATCTAATAGGGAGATGACTGTAGTAAGCCCGTTAGGTCAAACGGTAGTGGTGAATAAGATATTTCGAAATGTACCTCTAGAGATTCATGGAGTGGTATTTCCTGATGACTTGATGGAACTACCTTTCAGTGAATTCGATCTCATTCTTGGCATGGATTGGCTAGTGGAACATCGGGCTAAATTGGATTGCGCAGCTAAGCGAATGGAGTTAAGGACCTCGAAGGATGAGGAAATAATTATGATGGGAGAAAGGAGAAACTATTTGTCTAACGTAGTCTCCGCATTAAAGGCTGATAAGATGGTTCGGAAAGGGTGCAAGGCATTCTTAGCCTTCGTTAGTACGCTGGATGTGAAGGAAGAGGGAGTTAGTGGAGTTAGAACAGTAAGGGATTTTGTGGATGTTTTTCCGGAAGAGCTACCTGGAATACCCCCGGACAGGGAAGTGGAGTTCGGAATCGATTTGCTACCTGGTACAGCTCCTGTGTCAATTGCTCCGTATAGAATGGCACCAAAGGAGCTGGTTGAGCTCAAGGCTCAAATCCAAGAATTGCTTGACCGTGGGTTTATCCGACCCAGTGTGTCACCATGGGGAGCACCGGTCTTGTTTGTGAAGAAGAAGGACGGAGCTATGCACATGTGCATAGATTATCGTCAGTTGAATAAGCTGACCATCAAGAACAAGTATCCTTTGCCAAGGATAGACGACTTGTTCGATCAGCTTAAGGGGGCTGCGGTTTTCTCAAAGATAGATTTACGGTCTGGATATCATCAGCTTAAGGTGAAGGAAGTGGATATCCATAAGACAGCTTTCCGAACAAGATACGGGCATTATGAGTTCTTAGTAATGCCATTCGGATTGATGAACGCCCCAGCTGCATTCATGGATATAATGAATCGGGTTTTTCAACCTTATTTGGATCGGTTCGTTGTTGTGTTCATCAACGACATCCTAGTATATTCCAAGTCTGAGGAAGAGCATGATGAGCATCTTCAGATAATGTTGCAAGTGTTAAGGGAAAAGAAGTTATATGCCAAATTCAGCAAGTGTGAATTTTGGCTTAAGGAAGTTGCGTTCTTAGGACGTGTGGTGTCTGCAGAAGGGATAAGAGTGGATCCTAGGAAGATTGAAGCAGTGTTAGATTGGAAACCACCAAAGTCTGTGGCGGAGGTTCGCAGTTTCTTGGGGTTAGCAGGCTACTACAGAAGGTTCGTAGAAGGGTTCTCATCCATAGCTGCACCTCTGACAAAGTTGTTGAGAAAGGAAGTACCTTTTGTATGGACAGATAAGCAACAGGAGAGCTTTGAGAAGCTTAAGAGGGTCTTGAATGAAGCTCCGGTTTTGATTCAGCCTGAGGCAGGGAAGGATTTTGTGGTGTACTGTGACGCTTCTCATACAGGATTGGGATGTGTTCTGATGCAGGAAGGGAAAGTAGTCGCTTGTGCGTCTCGACAATTGAGGCCTCATGAAGTTAACTACCCGACGCATGACTTAGAGTTGGCGGCAGTGGTTTTTGCTCTTAAGGTATGGAGGCATTATCTTTATGGAGAAAAGTCAGTGATTTACACAGACCACAAGAGCCTTAAGTATCTATTGACTCAGAAAGAACTGAACCTGAGACAGCGAAGGTGGGTGGAGTTACTGAAAGACTATGATTGTTCGATAGAGTATCACCCGGGCAAGGCGAATGTAGTGGCGGATGCCCTAAGTCGGAAGGTTGTGTCGGATCTGAGGGCGATGTTTGCACATCTTAGCTTGTATGATGACAGAAGTTTGTTGGCGGAGTTGCAAGTCAAGCCGACATGGTTGAATGAGGTAAAAGAGAGGCAGTTGGTGGACGATGATTTAGGTGCTAAGTTGCGGCAAGTGCAGAAGGGGGAGTTGGAGGATTATGGTATTAATGGCGATGGAGTATTGTGCTTCAAGGGAAAGGTCTGTATGCCTAAGGATAATGGGTTAAGGCAGAGAATTCTTCAGGAATCGCATGGTAGCCCTTATGCTATGCATCCTGGAGGTAGTAAGTTATACAGAGATCTTAGGGAACAGTTTTGGTGGCCTGGTCTTAAGCGGGAAGTTACAGAATTTGTAAGGAAGTGCTTGACGTGTCAGCAAGTCAAGGCTGAACACCAAGTTCCGTCAGGATTGCTTCAGCCAATAAAGATTCCATAGTGGAAGTGGGAGAGAATCACCATGGACTTCGTTAGTGGGTTTCCTCTTACGCCTACTAAGAAGGACTCGGTATGGGTGATAGTGGATCGATTAACGAAGTCTGCACACTTTATTCCAGTACGGGTTGATTATTCGTTGCAGAAGTTGGCGAAGTTGTATGTGGCGGAAATTGTGAGGTTGCATGGAGTGCCGGTGTCGATTATTTCGGATAGGGATCCAAGGTTTACGTCTCGGTTTTGGAAAGCGCTACATCAGGCTTTAGGCACCAGATTAGATTTCAGTACGGCATTTCATCCACAGTCGGACAGCCAGTCTGAGCGAGTGATCCAAGTGTTGGAAGATATGTTGAGGGGCTGTGTGATAGATTTTAGAGGAAGTTGGGAAGAATATTTGCCTCTAGCGGAATTTGCGTATAATAACAGCTATCAGGCCAGTATTCGGATGGCACCGTATGAAACATTGTATGGACGGAAGTGTCGCACTCCTACGTGTTGGACAGAACTGGGGGAATGTCGAGTTTTGGGTCCGGAGATTGTGGCAGAATCTGAAGAAAAGGTTAAGGTAATTCGGGCTCGGTTGAAGGAGGCATTTGATAGGAAAAAGTCGTACGCATATCTTAAGCGGAAGGAGATAGAGTTTTCTGTGGGAGATCAAGTGTTTCTAAAGGTTTCACCTTGGAAGAAGGTGATGAGATTTGGTCGCAAGGGAAAGTTAAGCCCCAGGTTTATAGGACCTTATCGGGTCTTGAAAAGGGTTGGACCAGTGGCATATCAGTTAGAATTGCCTTCGGAATTGAAGCTGATGCACGATGTGTTCCATGTTTCGATGCTACGATGTTACCAGTCGGATCCATCTCATGTAGTGCCAGTTGAGGAGGTGGAACTAAGACCAGATTTGTCCTACGAGGACGAGCCGATTCAGATTCTGGAACGGGATGTGAAGGTATTACGGAGGAAGTCAGTTCCTCTCATCAAAGTGTTATGGCGTAATCATGGATTGGAAGAGGCTTCGTGGGAGTCGGAAGAGGCAATGCGACAGCAATACCCTCACTTGTTCTAGCCAGGTAATTTCGAGGACGAAATTTTCTTTTAGGAGGGTAGAGTTGTAACATCCTAAAAATTTGAGTATCATTATGCTGCTTGTGTTAGCTCGGGCCTACTTGGAGTTAGAACAAATTTTAGTAAAGAGTACTTTAATGTAGAGGAATCAGGTGACCTTGAGAGTTAAGCTAATTTAAGTGTCTTAAATTAACACAAGAAGAGTTAGTAGCATGGTGGAAGTGGCGCATGAGTGGTTGCTTGAGGGTAGTGGTTCGAATAACATGGAGTGCATTTTGGAGACTTTATTTTTCTGCACATTTACATCAAGTGTCAGCCAAGCTTTATATTTGGTATGTTGGACTTTAAATTTTTATGGCAAGATGACTAATAATTTAGGTAAGCTTGAACTTGAGGAAAGGAATCATTTTGATTAAGGAATGTTGAGGGAACACAAGGCTTGATGTAAGGTGAATGTTTTGGAAAGTTTTGTGTGGTAAAAACTTTGACTTTGTGTCCATGTACTTGGATGGTTTTTGGGGCTAGGGGGTGGCCGAATTTTTTGAAGAATTTTGGGTAAGGATAGGTGCTTGTTGGGCACATTTCTTTTTGGTCATTTTGTTTTCTCTCAAAGCATTTTCTCTCCATCTTTTCTCTCCCTAGCCGAATGCACATTGAGCATTTGTGAGCATCTTTCGTTTTTCTTCTTTTGGGTCATTTTCATTTTGACCATTTGGTCTTAATTTGCCAAACCTCTCAAGTCATTTTTTCCCTATTGCCGAAAACATCAAAAACCTTGAAGATTATCTTATCTTTTCTTTTCTTCTTCTTTGCCGAATGCACATCAACTTCAAGACTTTTCCTTTGTTCATTTTTTCATTCATAAAAATCGAAACATAAACACCTTACCTCCTATTTCTTTTCTTCTTCCTTTCTTCTTGCAAAAACTCTCAAACATCACTCCCTCCCTAATATTTTCACCATGGCTGAATGTTATTGATCATCTCTCCATAGCTGAATCTCCCTCTTCTCACATATTTTCTTATCAATCAATTTCTTTGCATTTGTTTTGAACAATCGGTAAGAAACCTCTTCGATCCCTTAATTTCTTATTTCCTTTTTCCGAATCTACTTTTGTTTGGAAAGGTCTTTTGATTGAAAATATCATTCTCTACCTTAGATGATATATTTTGTCTTAATAAAGAAATAAAGAAAAGTCGAAAATTCAGAAGTGTTCGTAATCTTCGTGAATCGCCAAGATTTGGTTCATAGTAGAAGGTAAGGATTTCTATCAATGGTATCCATATTTTTTTTTTCAGGATTTACCGATTTTGACTATGATCTTTTAGGGGCAGTTCGATAGGGATAAACATTTCATTATTATTCTTGTTAGCGAGAGCGCTGGTATCGATAGTTTTGTAATCACTATTATCAGGTGTGTTACCCTTCACTAATTCCTAATAGATCTATGGTATTACTATTATGAATGTGTTAATTGAAAATATAAAAGATATGGCCAAAAGTACCATTCAATGGTACAGAGTATCCAGGTACGTAAACCTACTATTATTATGTTAATAGTGCAAGAACAATGAATATGACATATATAAGAATTTGTTTACGAATATGAAATAAGACATATGGCATAATAATTGCATGATTTGTATGACATGGGGCATATGGGTGATATTGAAAAGGGGAAGTGATCTGGTGGTTTCTACCACAATATCTGGTGACTCATGTCACATAATCTGAATGTGGTGACTTATGTCACAAAATGTATCTGGTGACTCTGTCACATTATTATCTGGTGGCTATGCCACAAATTATAAGGGCGATGTGCAAGTCGTTTGCAGCGACTGCCTTCAATGGTGTGTAGCGGATGGAGGGTCGATTTAGTAATCCCCACGGTGTGATGGCAGGTACGGGTGATGTGTAGAGGATGGATATTTAGGTTTGGGTTCGGGATTGCATCATTATCTCTATTTGCTATATATATATATATGTATGATTTGATATGCCTAAATCGGTTGGGACTTTGTGTTGACTGTTACACACTGAGTCTGTTTGACTCACCCCGTTGTGGGATATCTTTTCAGGTGACATACAGTGACTTGGTCCGGGTCGGCGGAGACTATGTGGTGGCCATGCTGAATATTTTCGGGATTTCAAACAGTTGAACTTGCGTTTTCTATTATTTTATTTTCGGGATTTATTTGGTATTTTTTTCGGTTGTAATAAGGCCATTACTATTGAACTGTTTTATGCATGCATTTTATTTGATTTCATTATGATATGATTATTATTTCAAGTTTTAAGTAACTTTCCTCAAAAATAAATTGAATACTTTTAACTTATTGTTTTCCAGTATTAAAATAAAGTTTTATTAAAATCTAGATTTCAAGAATAACATTGTTTTCAATTTGAACTCAACAGAAATCAAATTTTCTTCAAAATCACTCAAATTTTTCCAAAGTAACAAACAAGTTTTTGAAATGTTTTACTCAAGGAACATACCAGATCCGGTTAAGGCTCGTGGGCCGGGTTTGGGGTGTTTCAAGTAAGACGCAAAATAATACTCTCTACGTCGACACTATCGATAGCAGAAACAACTGCTATCTGCCTACGACTCTTTTTTGAAGCCGATCCACAACCCGGTGGCCAATCTCGGACTGCTGACACCGCACGCTTCTTAAACTTAGGGGCTGGGTTTTTGGGTCCAACCCCCTCCTTTTCCTTGAAATCCTGAAAAGAGAAATAGGGTTCAGGGATTAACAGTTTCTGGCCTTGAGATCAGATGATTCGATTAGCTTGGATTCCCGGAATAGGCGCCCCAAAGAGAAACAAGAAGATAGAAACTTATAAGTCCAAATGATAGCCTCACCAAGCCAATTAGCCATTCGGCTTTGGCTTCCAAAAAAAAAAATGAAAGGGAGATAAAGAAATAGAAGAAATCGCCACTTACCTTAACACAGAAAATTCGAATAACACCTAAGAGAGTTCGGCACTAGCACAGCAGTAGAGAAAATTCGGCAATGACTATGGTAAAAAGAGAATAAGATGAAAGAATCGAAAAATAAAAAAATATAAAAGAACTTCAAATGGAGGCTTAGGAGTTCCAGGTTTTAGAGAAATCAGGAGAGGAATGTAGGAGAATGGCTAGGGAGATTCGGCCTATAGAAGAAATTAGAGAAGAGAATAGTGAACAAGGAATATTCAGCTGTAATAGAAAATGGAGAAGAGAATGGGAGTTTAGGGATTTCGGCTTTGAGATAAAACAAATAAAGAAGAGAAAAGATGAGAAACAGATTTCGGCTTGGCAAGGAAGGGTATAGGAGTTACCTTGGATGCGGTTATGGTGCTTTACGAAAACGCAAGGAAGGGGAAGGGAATTCGGCTAGCAAAGAAAGTAATAAGAAGAAAAGTGAAGAACACCCTAGCTGAAAGATGAGAAAGGAAGTGAAAAAGAAAGAAAAAGAAAAAATGAAGTTAAATGATTTGGCAACTTAACAAGAAGGCAAAAATTCGGCACCTACCACTTCCAAAGCCGAAAATGCACTTTTGAGAATAGCAATGCCCATGACCAATGTTGAAATTTGGTACACCCTAAACAAGCCAAAACCGATTTTCCCTCTACACCCAGTGTTTGAAATTTGGCCAACACCCTGATCATATGCCCATCCCTTTCTTTTCTCCTTAATTCACTCATGAACACTCATTTGAATTAATTTGAATGCTTCAAACTCCACTTTTTCCTCTCAGCCAGTCATACGAAATATTTGACTTAGTCCATCCTCCCATCCTGAAGTGTCCCAGCCGTACTCTGCTTCTGCTCCCTTTGACACAAAAAATAACTCCCAAAATGATCTTCATGTGACTTGAACCTGCTCCCTCTCTGCTCCCTTGTGGCGTCACCTTCCAACCCCTTATGTGGCATCACCTTGCCACTTTACCAACACCTTGCTTGTGTCAACCAAATACAAACAATATCCCTTAAGTCTTATCCCAGCTAGCTCTTCCACTAAGGTGCCCAAAAAGAGAATTTTGGCCAAGGCTTCGGCTTATCCCTGAGCCTTTCTTAGGCCCCCAAACACCTAAACTAACACATTAAACATAGCATACACACATAACACATCAAATGCCTAGCCCCTAATTCAGGATGTTACAGTTCTACCCCCCTTAGAAAAATTTCAGCCTCGAAATTACCTGGTCAAAAGAGATGAGGGTATTGCTGTCGCATCGCTTCCTCTGGTTCCCACGTAGCTTCCTGAGAACCGTGATTACGCCACAAAACCTTAACTAATGGAATCATCTTCCTACGTAACACTTTGACATCACGATCCAAAATCTGAACAGGTTCCTCTTCAAAGGATAGATCAGGCCTTACTTCGATTTCTTCCACTGGCACCACGTGAGATGGATCCGAACAATAGCGTCTTAGCATTGAAACGTGGAACACATCATGAATCTGGCTTAACTCTGTAAGTAACTCGAGTTGATAGGCTACTGATCCCACACGCTTCAACACACGATAAGGCCCAATGAACCTGGGGCTTAGCTTACCCTTCTGTCCAAACCTTAGCACTTTCTTCCACGGTGAAACCTTTAAAAACACCTGGTCGCCAACCTCAAATTCTATATCCGTACATTTTAGATCAACATGGATTTCTGCCTGTCCGACGCTTCTTTTAAACGAGTACGAATTAACTTAACCTTATCTTCCGTTTCTGAAACCAATTCTGGACCCAATAACTGACGCTCGCCCAACTCTTCCAACACGTAGGAGTACGACACTTCTGACCATATAACGCCTCATGCGATGCCATCTGAGTACTCGACCGATAGCTATTGTTATACGCGAATTCTGCTAATGGTAGAAATTCTTCCCAACTACATCTGAAGTCTATGACACAACCCCTCAACATATCCTCTAGGATCTGAATTACCCTCTCCGATTGCCCATCAGACTGTGCATGAAACGCTGTGCTGAAATCTAACTTTTTACCCAACGCTTGATGCAACGCCTTCCAAAATCTCGACGTAAACCTAGGGTCCCTGTCTGAGATGATAGACACTGGTACCCCGTGTAACCTCACGATCTCTGCTATATACAACTTAGCCAATTTTCGTAGAGAGTAGTCGACCCGAACTGGTATGAAATGAGCAGACTTCGTCAAATGATCAACTATTACCCAAACCGAATCCTTCTTGGTAGGCCTAAGGGGTAGCCCACTAACAAAATCCATAGTGATCTTTTCCCATTTCCACTGCGAAATCTTTATAGGCTGCAACAACCCCAAAGGCAACTGATGTTCTGCTTTTACCTGCTGACACGTCAAGCACTTACTCACAAATTCGGTTACCTCTCGCTTCAACCCCGGCCACCAAAATTGCTCTCGAAGATCTCGATACATCTTAATTCCCCCAGGATGCATAGCGTATGGGCTGCTATGCGCTTCCTGTAAAATCTTACCCCTTAACTCAGGATCCCTTGGCATGCAAGTCTTTCCTTGAAAGCACACTACCCCATCATTATTCACACTAAATTCCGTGGTCCCATCGCTTGATCCCAACTGAATTTTTTACTTTAGCAACTCATCGGCCCACTGCCTCTCTTTAATCTGACTGACCCAAGAAGGTTTCACCTGGAGTTCAGCTAATATACTCCCATCATCGTATAGACTAAGGTGAGCAAACATTGCTCTCAAGTCAAAGATCACCCTACGACTTAATGCATCCGCCACTACGTTAGCTCTACCTAGATGGTTCTCGATTGAGCAGTCGTAATCTTTTAACAGCTCGGTCCACCTTTGCTGCCTTAAGTTTAACTCCTTCTGGGTAAGGAGATATTTTAGGCTCTTGTGGTCTGTATAAATAACGGACTTCTCCCTATACAGGTAATGCCTCCAACTCTTCAGAGCAAACACCACTGCCGCTAATTCCAAATCATGCATAGGGTAATTTAACTCATGCAGTCTCAACTGCCGAGACGCATACGCTACCACTTTCCCATCCTGCATCAATACACATCCTAACCCTGTGTGTGACACATCACAATAAACCACAAACTCTTTCCCAGCCTCAGGCTGTATCAACACTGGAGCCTCCGTCAAAATCCTTTTCAGCCTTTCAAAACTCTCCTCTTGCTTATTAGACCAAACAAAAGGTACCCCTTTCCTCAATAGCTTAGTTAGAGGTGCTACAATTAATGAGAACCCTTCCACAAACCTTCTATAGTACCCAGCCAGACCAAGAAAACTCCTAATTTCTGCCACAAACTTAGGTGGCTTCCACTCCAATACGGCCTCAATTTTCCGGGGATCAACCCTAATCCCCTCAGCAGACACCACATGGCCCAAAAAGGTAACTTCTCTTAGCCATAATTCACACTTACTGAATTTGGCGAACAACTGCTTCTCCCTCAAGATTTGTAAAACCACTCAAAGATGCGAATCATGCTCCTCCTCCGATCTTGAATAGACCAGGATATCATCTATAAATACCACGACGAATCGATCCAGATAGGGTTGGAAAACCCGATTCATCATGTCCATAAACGCTGCTGGTGCATTGGTCAACCCGAACGGCATTACCAAGAATTCGTAATGGGCATAGCGAGTCCTGAAAGCCGTCTTATGGATATCCGCTTCCTTGACCTTAAGCTGATGATACCCTGACCTCAAATCTATCTTTGAGAAAACTGACACCCCCTTCAATTGATCGAACAAGTCGTCAATCCTCGGTAACGGGTATTTGTTTTTGATCATCAACTTGTTCAACTGACGGTAATCAATGCACATACGCATTGATCCATCCTTCTTCTTAACAAATAACACCGGCGCTCCCCAAGGCGATACACTCGGTCGAATAAAACCCCGATCTAACAGTTCCTGAATCTGCGCTTTCAACTCTTTCAACTCCTTTGGCGCCATCCTATATGGTGCGATGGACACAGGCGCTGTTCCCGGTAGAAGATCAATACCAAACTCCACCTCGCAATCGGGAGGCAATCCCGGAAGCTCTTTCGGAAAAACATCGAAAAATTCCTTCACTGTTCGAACATCCTCCACAGTTGATTCCTTGGCTTCCAAAGCGCAAACATAAGCTATAAACGCCTCACATCCTTTCCTCACCATTCTCTTAGCTTTTAAGATGGACACCACATTAGATAGGTAATTCCTCCTCTCACCTATTACCACCACTTCTTCACCCTCAAGAGTTCTTAACACCATGCGCTTGGCTGCACAACCCAAATTTGCTTGATACTTTACCAACCAGTCCATGCCCAAGATTAAATCAAACTCCTCGAACGGCAACTCCATCAAATCAGCCAGAAAAACTACCCCTTGCACTTCTAGAGGTACATCCCTATAAAGTTTTTTTACCACTACAGTTTGTCCTAGCAGGCTAAGTACAATCATCTCCCTAGGGGTAACTTCAGAGTCTAAACTTAAAGTTCCAGATACCACACTAGCAACATAAGAATGTGTCGACCCGATATCAATTAAAGCAGTATAAGGCAACCCATAAATAAGAAATGTACTGGTTATGACGTTCGGTGTATCACCCTCTTCTCGGCGTCTAGCTGCATAGACTAACCCCGGTTGTCTCGCCTCAGTACTCCCTACACCTTTGCCTGATGTTCCACGGCTCTGACCGAAACCATTACCTCCTCTGGCTGGACCACGACCTCTCTGTGGTTGCTGACCATCTCTACCCGGCTGAGCATAACCCTGCCCTACCGGCCTTGCATCGCTTCGCTCTTGTGGACAGTCTCTAATCTGATGATCAGTAGACCCACACCTGAAACATCTTCCATTGCTCATCCAACACTAGCCCACGTGAAATTTTCCATATCAAGCACACCTCTGAGACCGACTATCAGCAACAGATCTCACAACCCGACTCAGCCCATCCAACCTAGGTCTTTTCTGAAAATGCCCAGCTGACCCCGACGATCCAAAATTCCTTTTATTCCTACCTCTATCTCTGTCCTAATTCTGCTTTTCGGACTGTTTCACTTCCTCGGCTATCTTAGCCTTTTCCACCAAAATAGCAAATTCCCTTTCTCGCTGTGGAGCTATTAGCACTCGCAAATCATCTCTCAACCCATCTTCAAACCGAACACAACGCTCACGGTCTGTGGCCGCCATTCCTCGGGCATAACGGCTAAGGCGTAAGAATTCCGCCTCATACTCAGCCACCGATTTGTTCCCCTGAACCAGATTCAGAAATGCCCTTCGCTGTGCATCCACATAACTCGACCCAATGTACTTACTCTGGAATGACGACTTGAAGAAATCCCAGGTAATGCGGTCAGCCACTGTACCATCCCTAACTGTAAGCCACCGTTGGTACGCCTCATCCCGAAGAAGAGACACAACTCCTTTCAACTTTTCCTCCTCCGTGAAATAGAGGTCATCCATTATACGCTCAACGGCCTCCAGCCAATACTCAGCTGCATTAGGGGCTACACCGAAAACACCCCTAAACATTTCCGCTCCATTAGCTCGAAGTCGTTCTGACACTGATTTTCGAGCCCCTGCACCCAAGCCAGCCCCAGCAACTCTCTCCAAAACCCGCAGCATCGCCTGAGACACCGCATCGTCTCCACCCATTTGGTCCTGAAAATCTGCTTCTGCAGCTGGCGGTAGTGGTACCCCATTTCTTGACCCATGACCAGACCTTACTGGTTCCGACACAGCAATCCTGCCCCTTCCACGTCCACGCACAATATATCCACGTCCCCTACTACTCATGACTACTATCGCATTTTAATCTGATTAAAAGTTTTATGAGTTAGTATCTTCCACTGTTTAATACCGAGTAGTTTTATAAGAAATATCTTTAGAGTGTAGTTTTCGCAGAACACAACACAACCTAGAGGTTTCCGTCTCTAAAGTTTGAATCCCCTAAGGCTAACAGGCATATTTCTTCATGTCAACAATCATTCTACGCATGCACCATCAAATAATTAGAACACTTACCTGGGTTGATCGGGTGCTGGTAGACTCGGATGCCATATTCCAACCAAAAAATTTTCTATAATTAACATTAACATCGATTTTGTACAACACCGTTGAACCCATTTCACATCCCGGGTTTTACAACCTAGGCTCTGATACCAAAATTGTAACACCCCAAACCCGACCAAAACGTTACAATTGGATCCGATATGTTACATGGTGAAGTAAAAACGAAGTTTTGTTTAATTCCGGAAAAAGAACCGTAGATTTGAAAGCTTTTCGGCATCTTACCGATGTTTTGAAAGCGGTGATTTGATAGTTTAAGAAAACTTCAATTTGTGTTAATCGAACATTCATTATGTTTAGTGATGCTTGAAAGAAAATGTATGTTTTGAGTTACTCGTATTTTGAAAATCCCACTTTTAATTTCGTGATTAAGTTTGCATAGTGTCAAGTTTGAAATAAATGGTAAATAAATAAAATTAAAACCCAAACATCAATTTAGGAAGGCCTTATTACATCAAAAATCCCCAATTAAAATTTAATTAAAGCAGTAAAAAGTTTGCAAAAAGAAAAGACTTTATGGCCTCCACGAGTCCGCCTCGGCTCCCAAATCCACGGTCTATTGATTACCTGAAAAGTTAGGAAAAGGGTGAGTCACAGAGACTCAGTGTGTAAAACCATCAAAGCACATAACACGGCCCACGGCCTACAATCTGATATTTAGACCATACATGATATCATACAAATACATGAATGCATCAAGCCCAGCCCAACCTAGCATTTTTCCATCCTTTACATGCCATCTCGTACCAGCCATCACACCGTGGGGATTTCTACAATCAACCCTCCATCCGCTACACGCCATCTCGTCAGTCATGCTGTCAGTTATAATACCGATCACCATATGACCTTATAATTAACTGTGGCATAGCCGCCGATCACTATGTGACCTTATAATCGAATGTGGCAGAGCCACCGATCACTATGTGACCTTATAGTCAACACTTCCCCTTTTCCATCATTGTAACACCCCAAACCCGGCCCATGAGCCACGACCGAATTTAGAATGCCACTGCGGAAAACGTTTGGAAACCGATTTTGACATAGTAGTGAAAACATGAAAATCTGCTGTCTTTAATAAAACATTGCGTTTTTTTTTTAAAACTCTAAGTAAGATTTAGTTGTTACAAATTTCCGAATTAAAACTTTAGTATATATATTATAAAATGTAAGTTGCTAAAAATAAACATTTCCAGAAAATAATATAATCAACAATCCTCCTTAAAAATAGTAAAAATCCTTAAATACTTTAGGAGGCCCTTATTATAATCAATAATAATTCATAAATACTGGAAATATAAAATACTTAAAACATGTAGAACTTCTTCTGCATGGGCCACCTCGTATCCACTCCAACCCGGTCCAAGACTCACGTATCACTTGCGATGTTGATAAAATTTGGGTGAGTCAAACAGACTCAGTGTGTAATTATTTCACATGTCCCCACATATGGGCTTGGCCCATATCCACACATCAATCACATCTCAGATGATAAGGCAATTCATCCACATAATTTCACATATTGGGCTTGGCCCATAACCACATTGATCCACACACATACATATACAAAATGAAGCCCAGCCCAACCTAGTATCCATCCGCTACACACCCCCCGTACCTGCCGCACACACCAGGGGATTACTAAATCGCCCTCCAACCGCTACACACCTACCTGGCAGACCTGCTGCTCAAGGCCGTGGCTAAGCCACCGATCACCTAAGTGACCCCACATGTCAATATCCGCGAGGTGACTCGAGGTCATCCTCAGTCCACGATGATGCACACAGCTATCATCCGCCAAGATGTGGCACCTAGCCAACACCTCACCTTGATGAAGCACATAGCTAACATCAAGCGCTAATGTAGCCCAAGGCTAACATTAGACCACGTACATAAATATGTACACCCTGTCCTTCTTTAATCATCTCCCAAGCCCCATGCATATATATCTATCATGACAACATATCACTGGAACAAATATACATCACATGTCATCCCAATTTCATGCATATACCATATGTAAATTAACGTCATAAATTACTGACCTGGTATTTCGATTACCCATCATGGGTATCCACCAACTTAGCCACTATTGTCGGCTACCATACTCATCATACACACACATATATATACATAGCAACATACCCAAATAACAGGAGAACAGTGCGATAACTACACACCTTTTTGGCACAGTCTACTCAATCCCGAAACTCTCTTTATTCCTGTCCATTTGCTCCTAAGAACCAAAGTCAGAAATCGGTCATCACTCAAACTCATAAAATGGCCTATGGCCGAAAGTCCTAAATCACTTTCCTTGCTTATCCAAATCCCGAAAACCACCACTTATCCTGAAGTTGTCGAAATCCCTATTAGACCATTGTTAGAAACGGCTTTAGGCATTTAGTCCATAAAAATGGCCCTTGGCCGAATGTTACACTTACTTACCTTGAAGAATCGAATCCAAAAGACTCTCTTATGCGAGCACTTCACACTTTAAACGAAACTAAGAGCAAGAGATCGATGGTATCACCCTCAGAGAATCGGCTTCAAGGTCCCAAAGAGAAAGATTTCGGCACTTGAATGGTGAAGAGAGATCACGCCAAAGTGGAGGGAGTTGAATGCTTAGAGGATTCGGCTATGGTGTTTCCTTAAAGTTTCAAGCAAAGACAAGAGAGAAAGAGGCTATAGGGTTCGGCCAAGCCTTACCAATGGTGATGACATACTCAGCTATCAAAAGAAAAAGAAGAAGTTTGGGAAAGGAGATAGATTCGGCCAAGCTAGCAAATAGAGAGAAGAAGAAAACACGGGGCCAAAGAATTTAAAGCTAATGATGATGATGATGCGGAACAAGCTGAGCTGTGGCTTGATAATACTGTACGTGTGTTCGGCGAGCTATCATGTACTCCGGATGAATGCTTAAAATGTGCTATATCCTTTCTACGAGACACTGCATATCACTGTTGGAATACACTAGTATCGGTGGTTCCGAAAGAGAAAGTGACCTAGGAATTTTTCCAGACCGAGTTCGTAAGAAATACATCAGCCACAGATTCATCGATCAAAAACGCAAAGAATTTCTGGAACTGAAACAAGGTCGTATGATCGTAACTGAGTATGAACAGAAATTTGTGAGATTAAGCTGATATGCTCGTGAATGTGTTTCAACCGAAGCAATCGTGTGTAAAAAATTTGAAGATGGTTTGAAGGAAGACATTAAGTTGCTAGTCAGCATACTTGAGATTAAAGAGTTCGTGGCACTTGTTGAACAAGCCTATAAAGCCGAAGAGCTTGGAAAAGGGAAAAAAGCTGAATTTGAAGCCAGAGACTTCAGTAAAAGATCATCGAGCAAGACCTTTCATTCAGTATCAAAGAAGTTCAGAGATGAATCTAGTCGACATAAAGCTACTTCACACATTTCTAGACGAGACTGACCTCCTACGGGTTCCCGAGCCACTTCGATTGCTAGCGTTGGTAATGTTTAGCAGAACAGGGTTGAGTGCAAGCATTGTGGAAAATGGCATTCCGGGAGTTGTAGATTACATGATCGGTCTTGTTTTAAATGTGGATCGATGGATCATTTCATTTGGGAGTGCCTGATGTTAGCCGAGCAAAACACTATTCAGAATGCAAGACCGAGCAACGTGTTAGCACGAGGCAGACCACCTAGACATTCGGGTAATGTAGGTGGCAGTCAGAGAGGAACAAAAGATAAAGTGGTTCGATCTGAGGCTCGTGCACCTGCTAGAGCATATGCTATACGTGCTCGTGAGGATGCTTCTTCCCCAGATTTTATTACCGGTAATTTCACTCTTTATGATACTAGTGTTATTGCGTTGATTGATCCTGGTTTGACTCATTCTTATGTGTGTGAAACATTAGTATCCAGTAAGACTCTGCCTGTTGAGTCTACTGAGTTTGTGATTCAAGTATCAAACCCCCTGGGCCGGTGTGTATTGGTTGACAAAGTGTGTAAAAAATTGCCCATTGATGATTCGAGATTCATGTTTTCTGGCCGATTTGATGTTGTTGCCTTTTGATGAATTCGATATAATTTTGGATATGGACTGGTTGACTTTGCACAATACTGTTGTTAATTGCAAAAGAAAGACGATTGATCTGAGATGTCAGAATGGTGAAACTATTCAGATTGAATCTAATGATCTGAATGGGTTACCAGCCATAATATCTTCGATGTTAGCTCGGAAGTATGTGAGAAAAGGGTATGAAGCTTACTTTGCTTATGTGCTTGATAGTAGAGTGATTGAAAAGAAGATTGAATCTGTACCAGTTGTGTGCGAGTATCCGAATGTGTTTCCTGAAGAATTACAGGGTTTGCCACCTATTAGAGAGGTAGAGTTTGGTATTGAGTTAGTACCGGGGACGACTCCGATTTCGGTAGCTCCGTATTGCATGGCACCTACTGAATTAAAAGAGTTGAAAGCACAGTTGCAAGAGTTAACAAATAGGGGTTTTGCACGACTGAGTTTCTCTCCTTGGGGTGTGCCAGTTCTATTCGTGAAAAAGAAAGATGGAACTATGAGAATGTGTATTGATTATCGACAGCTTAATAAGGTGACTATAAAGAATAAATACCCGTTGCCACGGATTGACGGCTTGTTTCATCAGCTGAAAAGGGCTTCAGTGTTGTCAAAGATAGATTTGAGGTCGGGTTATTATCAGTTGCGAGTTATAGATTCTGATGTGCCAAAGTCTGCTTTCCGAACAAGATACAGACACTATGAGTTTTTGGTTATGCCTTTCGGACTTACTAACGCACCTGCTGTTTTCATGGATCTTATGAATCAGATTTTCAGACAGTATTTAGATCGATTTGTTGTAGTGTTTATAGATGATATTCTTATCTACTCAAGAGATGAAACTGAGCATGCCGAGCATCTGAGACTTGTACTACAAACTTTGCGAGATAAACAGTTGTATGCAATGTTTAGTAAGTGCGAGTTCTGGTTACGTGAAGTCAGTTTTCTGGGCCTTGTTGTTTCAGCATCAGGTATTCGGGTTGATCCGAATAAAGTATCGGATTGGAAACCACTGAAAAATGTTTCTGAAATTTGAAGTTTTCTGGGGCTTGCTGGTTACTACAGACGATTTGTGAAAGGTTTTTTTATGATAGCTACACCGTTGACAAAGCTATTATAGAAATATGTTAAGTTCGAATGGTCGGAAAAGTGTCAGAAAAGTTTCGATCAGTTGAAAGCTCTTTTGACCGAAGCTCCAGTGTTAGTCCAGCCTGAATCGGGTAAAGAATTTGTTATTTATAGTGATGCATCTTTGAATGGTTTGGGTTGCATTTTGATGTAGGAAGGCAAAGTCATAGCTTATGCCTCAAGACAGTTGAAGCCACACGAAAGAAACTATCTGACACATGATTTGGAACTGGCAGTAATTGTGTTTGCGTTAAAAATTTGGCGTCATTATCTGGTCGGTGAGAAATGTCATGTTTATTCAGATCACAAAAGTCTGAAGTATTTGATGACTCAGAGAGATTTGAACATGAGACAACGCCGATGGTTAGAGCTGTTGAAAGATTATGAACTAGTGATTGACTATCATCCGGGAAAAGCTAATGTTGTTGCGGATGCCTTAAGTCAAAAATCATTATTTGCTCTACGTACGATGAACGCGCATATGGTTATGTCTGATGATGGTGCAATAGTAGCCGAATTAAAAGCAAGACCATTGTTTGTTCAACAAATTTGTGATGCTCAGAAAGTTGATAAAGGTTTGTTGGCAAAACGAGTTCAGTGTGAAAGTAATGTTGAGTCAGAGTTTCGAATTGATGAGAATGACTGTTTGAAGTTCAAAGACCAAATATGTGTTCCAAGGAATTCAGATTTGATTCAGACAATATTGAATAAAGCTCATAGCAGTCAAATGTCTGTTCATCCAGGTAGTACGAAAATGTATAACGATCTGAAACAGTTCTATTGGTGGTCTGGTATGAAACGAGACATATCTAAATTTGTCTCAAAGTTCTTAGTTTGTCAATAGGTAAAGGCCGAACATCAGGTACCTTCTGGGTTACTTCAGCCGATCATAATACCTGAATGGAAGTGGGACAGAATCACTATGGATTTTGTATCCAGTTTGCCTATGACACCGAGCAAGAAAGATGCAATCTGTGTTATTGTGCATAGATTGACCAAATCAGCTCACTTTGTTCTAGTTCGTACGGATTATTCGCTCGATAAGCTTGCTGAGTTGTATGTATCTCAAATTGTGAGATTACATGGTGTACCTATTTCTATTGTATCAAACAGAGACCCGAGATTCACGTCGCGATTTTGGAAGAAATTGCAAGATGCTTTAGGTACTAAACTACACTTTAGCACAACTTTTCATCCGCAGATAGATGGTCAGTCCGAACGAATTATTCAGATACTTGAGGATATGTTGAGATGTTGCATCCTCGAGTTTAAAGGTACGTGGGAACGATACTTACCTTTGATTGAATTTGCTTATAATAATAGTTTTCAATCTAGTATTAAAATGGCACCCTACGAAGCTTTGTACGGTCGTAAATGTCATACACCATTGTACTAGACCGAGCTCAGTGAAAACAAGATACACGGGTTGATTTGATTAAAGAAACTGAACAGAAAGTGGCAGTGATCCGTGATAGTTTGAAAGCTGCGTCAGATCGTCAAAAGTCATATTCCGATTTGAAACATAAGGACATTGAGTTTCTGATCGGAGATCAAGTATTTTTGAAAGTTTCACCATGGAAGAAAGTACTTAGATTCGGTCGTAAAGGCAAATTGAGTCTGAGATTCATTGGACCAAATGAAACCACAGAGCGTATTAGGCCGGTTGCTTATAGATTGCAATTACCACCCGAGTTGGAAAAGATTTATAATGTCTTCCATGTTTCGATGCTTCGTAGATATCGATCTGATCCTTCACATATGATTTGCCCGACAAAGGTTGAGTGTAACATCCTGAAATTGTGGGGCTATCATTTGTTCTGTGTTACGTATAATGTGTTGATTAGAGTGTTTAAGGGGTTCAGATTGGGCTCAAGGTTGGGCTGAGGTCTTAGTTAGAACTTTCTGTTTGGACACTCTAGTGGAAAGCCTGATAAGATAAGGCTTAGAAGATGATTATCTGTATTTTAAAATATAAAATGGGCTTGTGGCCCAGTGGCAGAGTGGCGCCACTAAAAGATCAGGGAAGTGGCGTCAACTGGGAGGCCCAAATTCAAGTTGTATGAAGCCCAATTCTTTTAATTAAAATTTAGTTAATTTTCGGCATTTAAGTGGGTAAAGTGGGATGGCAATGAGGCTTGAAAATAGGAGGATTTAGTTGTTTGGATAATGTGGATAATATGGCTGATACTGTGGCAGATAAAGGAAGGAAGGGGTGGTGTTATCTGAGGCAGTTGTGGATGAGAGATCAGATAATGATAAGGGAGAAAGTTTAGGAATTATCCATTGGTCAAGGTGGTGGCCGAATTTCCATCTCTTGGGGGGGAGAAATCAGTTTTAGTATGGCTAAGGGGTGCCGAAATTTCCCTTGATTAGTAGCTTAGTTTTAGTTTTAAAAGGGGCATTTTCGGGATTTAGGTAGTAGGTGCCGAAATTTAGGTTAAGTAAAGGGAATATCCTTTTATTTTCAGCATTTAGGCTTTTATTCTCCCATTCCTTTCTCTCATTCTCTGCAAAAGCCGAAATCCCTAAATCCCATTCTCTCATCTTCACTTTTATGCAAAAGCCGAAACTCTTGAACTTAATTCTCTTCTTCATTCTTTTTCTACAAGCCAAATATTCATTGTTCTTTGCTCCTTCTCTTTTGTCGATCTCTTCACAAAAAGCCGAATCTACATAGATTTCTTGCTATCATCTTCTCTTTTTGATCTTCTCAAAAGCCGAAATCTTCTAGGAGTTGCCGAATTCTCTGTAAAGGTAGGTGCCGATTTCTTCTGATCTATTCTTTTTCTCTTTCAACTTTTAGAAGACAAAGCTGAAAGGCTAATGGACTGTTGGTTTCTTGTGTTTACGTGTTGGGTGACATTCGGGAATTGAAGTAGATCGCTTAGATCTAAAAGCCGGAACCGTTAGTCTCTGAACCTCATATCTCTCTTTTTGGGATTTCAACGCAAGGGGTTCTCTTTAGATTCTATTTAGATTCGCTATCG
This sequence comes from Gossypium australe, assembly GCA_005393395.2. NCBI lineage: Eukaryota > Viridiplantae > Streptophyta > Magnoliopsida > Malvales > Malvaceae > Gossypium > Gossypium australe. The sequence continues at coordinate 36,687,836 of CM016623.1, read as the reverse complement.
TAATTGTGATCTTAACCATATGTTATGATAAGGTCTTTTAATGGAATCAAATAATCAGGAGAAGGAGGGGATTGGATCTGTAAAACCAATCCCTAAGTGTAAGAAATGAGCGGTGTCAACAGTACGGGATTGGCCACCGGGTTGTGGACCGGCTTCAGAACAAAATCTTAGGCAGTTAGCAGTCGTATCGGCTTCTGATAGTGTCGACATAGAAGGTCTCGTCTTGACTGTAATCAGGTGTGTAGATCTCTAAACACACTAATTAATCTGTACTAAATATATGTTATGGGCTAAAAGCCGGAAAAAGACTGTATAGTAATCTGTACTAAATATATGTTATGGGCTAAAAGCCAAAAAAAGGCTGTATAGACAGTCAGATTACCCAAAAAGGGTAGGCAAGGGATGCCAGGTACGTAATCATAGAAACTTCTCTATGTGTATCGATCTATGTGATAGACTGTGAACTTTTAGGTAGTATATTGTTTTGATTCTGCATGTATATATGCATGGGATGGGGTTGATATGATGAAGGGGAAAAGCATGTTAATAGGTCACTTGGTGATCGGTGGTTAAACTACGAATTATAAAATTTGGTCACAATAGTGATCGGTGGCTAAGCCACGTTGAATTTATTTCTGACTGCTAGAAATAGGCAACGTGGCTGTCGATATGGTGTGTAGCGGTTGGTGGGTTGATTGTAGAAATCCTCGAGGTGTGTTGGTTGGTACGGGCTGGTGTGTAGAGGATGGATTTTTAGGTTGGGTTGGGCCATGTTGCTTGTAATCATCTTGTTGCCATTGTGTATGGGCCAAGGCCCATAATGTGTTTGTGGGCCTCAAGCCTTTAATGTGTTTTTGGGATTTGCACACTCAGTCTTGGTGACTCACCCTTTTATTTTCCTAGCTTTTCAAATGAGCAGTAGATCATGGACATGGGAGTCGAGGCAGACTCGAGGGGCCATCAAGTCTTTTATTTTTATAAGTTATTTCCGATTTTTCTTTTAAGATTTAATTTTGGGATTATTGATGTAATAAGGTTCCATAGCTTAGGTTATCAATCTATATTTTCCAGTGCTTACATTTTATAAATTTATGTTCAAAGACTTATCTACAAAAAGTAATAAAATGGGATTTCCAAACACGTTCAAAGAAAGAGAAAAGGTTTTCTTCCAATATCACTTATTTAACGAACACCTAAATAAAGAAACTGAATTTCCAAAAATATCCAAGTGAAGTTTTTAACGTAAACCCCGTAGCATACCAGATCTGGTCGTAGCGTTTGGGTCGGGTTTGGGGTGTTACATTTTAGTATCAGAGCCAGGTTCAAAACTCAGGCTGTGAAATGGGTCTAGTAGTGTTTTGAAAATTTGATGTGAATTTGAGAAAAATGTCTTGGATGAAGATATGGCCTTCGAGTCTACCGGCACCCGATCCACGCAAGTAAGTATTCTAACTTTTGATATGATATGCATGATTGGGCTTGATGGGCTTGATGGACGTAGACTAGTATGTTAAGCATTGATGGACTTTAGGCTTAGTTTAAACAACTCTTTAAATTCATAAGACTTAATCTATCCAAACAAACTCGTGAACAAATTGCTAGGTTAGGGTGTGGCAACAGGCATACGCATGTCTAGGATTGGATTCAGGGAGAGCTTGGTACTTAAGCAGTCCTAGTGACTCACCTCCTCTTCGCTGGAATCCTACCTGGTGCGTAGTGACTATTCACCTTAGCCACAAGGATTTGTTGACGGGCCAAAATCTATAATTAAAACCCGAAGGGACCAGCCACCCTATTTCGCAGAATTACCAAAATACCCCCAAGTTTTGTAAAATTTTCGAAATACCCTTGAGTTGTAAAAATTTCCCAGAATACCCTGGATTTGTAAAATTACTAAAACACCCCCGGTTGGCAAAATCACCAAAATACCTATGTTTTGCAAATTTAACGGAAACCCCTAGATTTACAAAAGTACCCGGTTTATAGAAAAAAAAAGAAGAAAAAATTCAAAATACCCCTGTGTTACGATAATCCCAAAATATCTCTATTTCGAAAAAAACACCAAGATACCCCATTTTGAGGAAATTACAAAATACCCTGTAGGACAAAACTACGGAAATACCCCTGGGTAGAGAAATGATGAAAAAACCCTTATGCGATGAATGTGAGTGCATGGATGCTACTTGTATGTTGATGTATGATGGTTGATGTATGTGGTTCCTAGAAATAGGAGATACAAACTTGAGACTGAAAGTCGTAGATATAATTTAGAATATGAAAGAATTACTCTTAAACTACTGTTCATAAGATTGTTCATAGTTAATCAGTGAAAGAAATTAATAATTCATAAAATTTTTAATCAGATAAACGCGAATCGGTAGAATGAGTACAAGGGGTCGTGGACGTCCACTGCGTGGTCGTGGTAGGGGTAGGATGGCCGTGTCAAAACCAATAGGATCTGGCCATGGGTCAGGAAACGATATGCCAGCTACGGAGGCCGAATTTCAGGATCAAACGGTCGGAGATGATGCGGTATCTCAGGCGATGTTAAGGGTTTTAGAGAGGGTTGCTGGGGCAGGCATGGGCACAGGAGCCCGGAAATCTGTGTCGGAGCGACTTAGAGCTAATGGGGCAGAAGTGTTTAGGGGAATTTCTGGTATAGCCCCAAGTACAACTGAATATTGGTTGGAGGCTGTTGAGCGTATAATGGATGATCTGGATTTCACGGAGGAGGAAAAGCTGAAAGGGGTTGTATCTCTCCTGCGGGACAAAGCTTATCAATGGTGGCTTACGGTTAAAGATGGTTCGGTGGCCGACCGTATCACCTGGGATCTCTTCAAAATGACATTTCAATGTAAGTAAATTGGGACGAGTTATGTGGATGCGCAGGGCAGAGCATTTTTGAATCTGGTTCAAGGAAGTAGGTCGGTGGCTGCATATGAGGAGGAATTCTTACGCCTTAGCTGTTATGCTTAAGGAATGGTGGCTACAGACCATGAACGTTGTGTTCGATTTGAGGATGGCCTGAGGGACGATTTGCGCATACTGATAGCACCACAGCGGGAAAGGGAATTTGCTGTGCTTGTGGAAAAAGCTAAGATAGCTGAGGAGGTTAAGCGGACAGAATAGCTGAATCGGGATAGAGATAGGGGTGGAGGAAAAAGGTATTTTGGATCATCAGTGACAACTGGGCGTACTCAGAAATGGCCTAGGTCAGATGGACCGAGACAGGATGAGAGACCTGCTGCTGCTAGTCAGACACAGAAGTGTGGCCGATGTGGTAAATTCCATGTAGGTGAGTGTTGGGCAGGCAGTTGGAAGTGCTTTAGGTGTGGATCTATGGACCACCAAGTTAGAAACTGTCCGCAGCAACGGGGCTGTGAAGGGTCCACAGGTCAAGAGAATGCACCGCCGGGAAGAGGAGGTCAACAACCACCAAGGGGCCGTAGTCAAGTCAATGGTGGCAATGGCATAGGACATGGTCGTGGAGGTGCTGGTTATGCTGAGGCAAGGCAGCCAGCTTTGGTCTATGCAGCACGTCGCCAAGGGGACGAGGACGCTCTAGATGCGAATACCGATGCGTACTCTACCATAGTATACTAAGTGTTTCTTCTGGCTTTAGAATTAGAGTGCGCAGTGAAAGCATAGTGGTGAGACTTGGGTAGTACGATTAATAGTTAGTTGGAAATTTCAAGGACGAAATTTCTTTAAGGGGGTAGAACTGCAACATCCTGAAATTGTGGGGGTATGCATTTGTTGTGTGTTACGTATAATGTGTTGATTAGAGTGTTTAACGGGTTTAGATTAGGCTCAAGGTTGGGTCGAGGTCTTAGTTAGAACTTTCTGTTTGGACACTCTAGTGGAAATCTTGATAAGATAAGGCTTAAAAGATGATTATCTCTGTTTTAAAATATAAAATGGGCTTGCGGCCCAGTGGCAGAGTGGCGCCACTAAAAGAGCAGGGAAGTGGCGTCAATTGGGAGGCCCAAATTCAAGTTGTATGAAGCCTAATTCTTTTAATTAAAATTTAGTTAATTTTTAGCATTTAAACCGGTAAAGTGGGACGGCAATGAGGCTTGAAAATAGAAGGATTTAGTTGTTTGGATAATGTGGATAATATGGCTGATAATGTGGCAGATAAAGGAAGGAAGAGGTGGTGTTATCTTGGGAACTTGTGGATGAGAGATCAGATAATGATAAGGGAGAAAGTTTAGAAATTATCCATTGGTCAAGGTGGTGGCCGAATTTCCATCTCTTGGGGGGAGAAATCGGTTTTAGTATGGCTAAGGGGTGCCGAAATTTCCCTTGATTAGTAGCTTAGTTTTAGTTTTAAAAAGGGGCATTTTCGGGATTTAGGTAGTAGGTGCCGAAATTTAGGTTAAGTAAGGGGAATATCCTTTTATTTTCGGCATTTAGGGTTTTATTCTCCCATTCTTTTCTCTCATTCTCTACCAAAGCTGAAATCCCTAAATCCCATTCTCTCATCTTCACTTTTATGCAAAAGCCGAAACTCTTGAACTTAATTCTCTTCTTCATTCTTTTTCTACAAGCCAAATATTCATTGTTCTTTGCTCCTTCTCTTTTGTCGATCTCTTCACAAAAAGCCGAATCTACATAGATTTCTTCCTATCATCTTCTCTTTTTGATTTTCTCAAAAGCTGAAATCTTCTAGGAGTTGCCAAATTCTATGTAAAGGTAGGTGCCGATTTCTTCTGATCTATTCTTTTTCTCTTTCAGTTTTTAGAAGACAAAGCCGAAAGGCTAATGGATTGTTGGTTTCTTGTGTTTACGTGTTGGGCGACATTCAGGAATTGAAGTAGATCGCTTAGATCTAAAAGCCGGAACTGTTAGTCTTTAAACCTCATATCTCTCTTTTCGGGATTTCAAGGTAAGGGGTTCTCTTTAGATTTTCTTTAGATTCGCTATCGTAATTGTGATCTTAACCATATGTTATGATAAGGTCTTTTAATGGAATCAAATAGTCAGGCGAATGAGGGGATTGGATCTATAAAACCAATCCCTAAGTTTAAGAAACGAGCGGTGTCAGCAGTACGGGATTGGCCACCGGGTTATGGACCGGCTTCAGAACAAAATCTTAGCAGTTAGTAGTCGTATCGGCTTCTGATAGTGTCGACATAGAAGGTATCGTCTTGACTGTAATCAGGTGTGTAGATCTCTAAACACACTAATTAATCTGTACTAAATATATGTTATGGGCTAAAAGCTGGAAAAAGGTTGTATAGTAATCTGTACTAAATATATGTTATGGGCTAAAAGCCAGAAAAAGGCTGTATAGACAGTCGGATTACCCAAAAAGGGTAAGCAAGGGATGCCAGGTACGTAATCATAGAAACTTCTCTCTGTGTATCGATCTATGTGATAGACTTTGAACTTTTAGGTAGTATATTGTTTTGATTCTGGATGTATGTATGCATGGGATGGGGTTGATATGATGAAGGGGAAGAGCATGTTAATTGGTCACTTGATGATCGGTGGTTAAACCACGAATTATAAAATTTGGTCACAATAGTGATCGGTGGCTAAGCCACGTTGAATTTATTCCTGACTGCTAGGAATAGGCAGCATGGCTGGTGATATGGTGTGTAGCGGTTGGTGGGTTGATTGTAGAATCCCTGAGGTGTGTTGGTTGGTACGAGCTGGTGTGTAGAGAATGGATTTTTAGGTTGGGTTGGGCCATGTTGCGTGTAATCATCTTGTTGCCATTGTGTATGGGCCAAGGCCCATAATGTGTTTGTGGGCCTCAAGCCTTTAATGTGTTTTCGGGATTTGCACACTGAGTCTTGGTGACTCACCCTTTTATTTTCCTGACTTTTCAGATGAACAGTAGATCGTGGACATGGGAGCTGAGGCGGACTCGAGGGGCCATCAAGTCTTTTATTTTTATAAGTTATTTCCGGTTTTTCTTTTAAGATTTAATTTTGGGATTATTTATGTAATAAGGCTCCATAGCTTAGGTTATCAATCTATATTTTCTAATGCTTACATTTTATAAATTTATGTTCAAAGACTTATCTACAAGAAGTAATAAAATGGGATTTCCAAACACGTTCAAAGAAAGAGAAAAGGTTTTCTTCCAATATCACTTATTTAACGAACACCTAAATAAAGAAACTGAATTTCCAAAAATCATCCAAGTGAAGTTTTTAACGTAAACCCCGTAGCATACCAGATCTGGTCGTAGCGTTTGGGTCGGGCTTGGGGTGTTACATTGAGATTCAGTCTGATATGACATATGAAGAAGAACCGACTTGTATTCTGGCCCGGGATATAAAAGAATTGAGAAATAAGAAAATTTTGTTACTGTGGAAAAAGCACGGTGTTGAAGAAGCAACTTAGGAGTCAGAAGATACAATGAAAGAGCGTTATCCAAACCTATTTACCGGTAAGATTTTCGGGGACGAAAGTCCCTAAGGGGGAGAATTGTAACAGTCCGATTTAGACCCTAATTGGAACAGTTGTTTTGGGACCACGAATCCGAGTCCGAAAAATATTTAAATATTATTTTCTGTGTTAATTATATGTGAATTAGTATGTGTGAAAGTTTCATATAAAAATTTGATTGTTTGTGTGCTTAATTAAATAAAAGGACTTAATCGCGTAAAATGTAAAAGTTACAAACTTTAGTTAAAAGTGCTTAGTTGATAGTGGCTTTTTAATATGAAGTCCTTAAAGGGCAAAAAGCCCATTTTAAAGTTAGTGGATGGTAGAAAGACTTGTAAACCAAGGTTTATGCTTTATGATATTAATTAGAAAAAGGTTAAAAATGTAATTTAGAAATTATTAAACATATGTTAAAATTATAACAAATTAGAAAGCCATTATCATTCTCTTCCATCACCGAACATAAAAAAATAAAAAGAGATTAGGAAAGCTTTAGGTTTCGGCAACAAATTATCTTGATTAAGGTATGTTTAGTTTTCGGTTTTTGATAATTTCTACCTTTTTGATATCGTTGCTTAGATATCTTTAAGACCCATGCTTTAATTTTTGAGTTTGATAAATATTTTGAGATGAGCCATTGTTGGTAGTTTGTTGTTTATGTTATTTAAGGATGAATTATGATAAATATGTGTTAGATTAATAAGTTTTGTCTTTGAATTTTTGATGAAATTGGGTATGTTGGACTAAATTGAAAAAATAATTTTTTGAGGGAATAAAATGTGAAATAAATGAAATATATGGACTTGTATGAGGACTAGGAATATTCGGCCCTTAAGGTGTTCATTCAAATTTTGTGTATTTTGTGTTTTGTACAAATATGACTAAATTGTAAAAGTGTGAAATATTAGGGGCAAAATGGTAATTGTTCCATTTATGTGTTTTTGGACTAAATTGAATGAAAATGTATTTGAATGAGCTTAATTTGAACATGTTTAGATCAAGAACCAAAGAAAACAAATTTGGATCGGGGAAAAGCGAAAATAGTCGAATAGCAGGTTTTCGTCGTCTGTCGATATCCGCGGTAAGTTTTTAAGCAATAAACCTGGTAAATCATGTACGTAACCTAGAATATGCTGATTTGGAAATCTTGTATCTATATTATTGAATAGTCGAATGTGGTTAAATCTAAGATTTAATGTGTTTAAGTTGTTCGATTAAGATATGATATTTGAATGCTCGTACAAATAGGACGAAGTGTATAAAAGATTCGCTATATGAAATATGTGTGTGAGACAGCTTAAAAGTGTTGTTATTCAGGCTGTGAGCCTAGCAAGCCTTGGGCTGGTGAACTTAATTGGGCTTTGAGCCTAGCAGGCTTATTGCCGGTGATTGAATATCAGACCTCGAGTCTAGCAGGCCTAGTGCCGGTGTGTGTTTCGGGCTTATGCCTAGCAGGTTTTATACCGGTGATTTAATCTTAACTTATAATTATAAGACTTCTTAATTATGTGATCATTGAGCAAGTAAGTTGATAGAATGAGTTTGTATATTCAGCCAAATAGGTACATGCATATGTGATGTTTTATTTGAACTTGTATAATCGGCCAAATAGGTATGTGCGTATATAAAGTTTAATAGATCTTGTATAATCGGCCTCTTAAGAATGTGTGTTTAATGATAATGTATCGAAATTATATATTTGATCACTTAAGATGTTATATTAAATCTGAATCTCTGGGTACATGTAATGTTACAATGAAACTGTATGTTCAGTCACCTATGAATTTATATATGTATGTAATACTTGTATATTCAGTCATGAATATATATATGTATATAGTATTTGCATATTCGGTCATATGTGAAATCTAAAACAAAAGTATATTATGTATTTTGCCGAATAAGTAGGTTTGTAAACCTAAGTGAGATATTGATATTTTGGAAATGAAAATTGAATAACGAAATGTTAAATGCAATGTTAGTATTTGGCCAAGATGGTTTATCTTTGCTATAATAACATGTTAATAATAATACTAAATTGAATAGTTAAATTGTTTGAATGTTCGTTTAATTGGTTTTAAACTACTTAAGGCTCACTAAGCTATGTTAGCTTACCTTGTGTTATATGTTTATTTTGTTTTCTTTTAGATTTTGGACTTCAGCTACAGGCTTGGGGAATCGTCATCGAAGTCTTCCACGCTATCGACTTATTTTGGTACCTTTAAAGTTTGGATTTTGAGCTTAAGGCATGTATAGGCTAGATTATGTTTTGATTTAATGAATTTTGTCCTTGTATATATATTTATAGCCATGCGAAAATGGCTAAATGGTGGTGCTTTGGTCCTAGATGTATTCGGCCATGGTGTTTGCTTATTATAAAAGCTTATTTGATAGTGTAAGTATGCTTGGTTGGTAGTATGGTTGAATGTGATTTTGATTATGCACGGCTTATTAAACTATGGATGGAAATGTCATTGTTAGATAGTTGGTCTTACTTATATGGATTGAATGATAGAGCTTGCTATGTTTCATGAAAGATTTAACGAATAATTTAATGGATATAATGTGTAATATTATTAAGCCAAAGAGAGTTTGTTAGCTGAATGATGTGGTAAGTGAAGTAGTTGTTGTATTTATAAATGTTGATATATATATATATATATACTTGGTTATGAAATGAGTTATGATTATTTATTAATTTGAAATTCGAAAGTCATGGTTGTAATATTTGTTTATGTCTCGAACTTTAGGTTATTTTAAATATAAGCATTTTAACCTTGATACATGTAAATTAGAGTGTTAATTTGTTTTAACAAATGATTTGTGTATGTTTGAACTTTGAAGCATGGATTATATATGTATTAATTGTAATAAAGTACGAAAGGATTTTTGTTGGTTAAGTGAACTATATTTGACAAAATGATCTGTATGACTGTGCCAAGTTGTGTTATGTACAGTAATGCCTTGTAACCCTAATCCGGTGACGTATATGGGTTAAGGGTGTTACAGTAAAACAATATCTTTATTTTTTGAAATCTTTGCTGCTTCACCAGCAATTTTCTTGAGAGTAGTTTCCTCTTTCATTTGAGAAAAGGCCAATGCCACTTCTAGAGATTAAGAAAGGGACTTAATCCATTTTTTGATTTGAGAACCAATTTCATTTGGATCTTGTGCATCTTAGACGATTGTATTTTTGGAGGATTTTGGATGAGAATGATGATCTCTCATTTTCTTCTTCATGGCAAATTTCATACCATGACTTAATTGGTTTTGAGGAAATTTGGGTTTTGGATGACTCTCCTATTTTTCCTTTTCCTTTGTCTCGGAGTTTGGGTAACATTTTTGAAGAAACTCTCTAGTGAGATAATTAGGCAAATAATTAGTTTCTCCTTTGACGTAATCAATATCAAAGTCAAATATGCTCAAAATTTCCTGCCATCTTGCCAAATTATATTTTGAGGCAATATTTTGAACATCTTTTTATAAAACTTCTTTTGTTGATTTGCAATGAATCCGTAAAAGAAATTTTTGATTTAATAAATCACTTTGGAATTTTGTCATGCATAAAAAATTGATAAAATTTCTTTTTTAATAGTACTATAATTTTGCTGAGTTGGATTCCAATGTCTGGAAATATACTAGACTATTTGATCTTTTCCCCCTTTAACTTGTTTTAGGATCCCACCGTATCCTATTTCAGAAGCATCTGTTTCTACAATCTTGGAGGCATTTGGATCAGCTAAATATAAGCAAGGAAGCTTAGTTATTTGTTTTTTAATTTGGGTGATAATATTGGTATGGTCATTTGTCCAAGGATGTGGATTCTTTTTAAGCCTATCATATAATGGTTTAGCTAAGACATGGATAAAAGTTTATGACATAATTGAGGCTTCCTAAGAATCTTTGTAATTGGACTTTGTCGAGGATTTGGTCTGGGAATTTGCTAGCAAATTCTATGGACCTTTATATTGTGGTAATGGTTCCTTGGGTAATGTAATGACCTAAAAACCTTACTTTGGTTTGGAACAAACATATCTTAGATTTAGAAACTACTAAACCATTGTAACGCCCCAAAAATGTGGGGTTTGTAATTTTGCTGAATTGGCTTAAATTCCGTGATGTGCTTGAATGGCTAGGTATTTGAGTGTATTTGGGGGTTCGTAGGAGGCCTGTGTAATATCTGAGATTTGGGGTCGTGCTTTTTAATCTGTATCTGTGTGTTAATGTGCTCTGTGTGCTGTTTGGAAGTGTTTGGGGGTTTTCGGGAAACCTTGGACTTGGGTAGAAGTCATAGGAAAATTTTTGTTTTAAGCTGAGCAAAGGGGAGCTAGGGGAGCTAGGCTTTAAGGGAAGTTATGTGTGGAACATGACACAAGAAAGGAAGCAGTAAAGTGGCAAGGTAGCGCCTAGTAGGAAGGGAGGAGTGTGCGTCAACAAGGGGTGTCAAGGGGGAGGAGGTTCGAGCTGCGAAGATAGCATTTTGAGTTGCTTTTTACGTCAAGGGGGAGGGAGAGTTGGACGGCATTTGGACTCTGGAAAGGATGAGGGGGGACTTGGTCAAGGAATTCGGATGGAGGGTGGAGAGCTCTTTGAGGAGTTTGACTCATTCAAGCAAGTTTGAATGAGAGGTAAAGAGGGAAAATAGGAGAAAAACGTAGGGATAGGGAGAGAAGGAGCAAGTGGCCGAATGTGGGGCTCTAAGGGGTGCTTAATCGGTTTTGAAGCTTTGGTAGGGGGTGCGTGCCGAAATGCTTAGTTGATAGGTCTTCTTTTCGGCTTACTCTGCTCATTTTCTCCAAGTTTTGGTCAAGAGTGTGAGAGGTGAGTTATATTGGTGCATTTAGGGTGTTGCCGAATTCTTTTAGCCTCATTCTTTACTTCTTTTCTTTCTCTCAACCTCAACCTATACCTTTTTCTTTTGTGGCCGAATATCCCATCTCCATTTGAGAGCCATAGCCGAACCTTATAGTCCCTCATTCTCTCTTCTTTTTCGCAAATCCTTAAAGCCGAAACACCATAGCCGCAACCCTCTACACTCATCTTTCTCTTACACCGATTTCACCATATTCAAAAGCTGAAAGTGATAGTCTTCTTCTTCTTTTCTTTGTTCTTTCGTACCATCACTTTTTTCGAAACCATTCTTTTTCTGTCATATCGCAAGGGTAAATCTCTAAGGGTAGTGCCGTCGACTACCTTCTCTTAATCTCAATCGTGTTTGGTGGTAAGTATCATTCTCTTAGCAATCAGTTCATCTCTTTTCATTTGGTGTGTCGAAACCAAATGGTTGGCTTTGGTTTATAGGGATGGCCGAATCTTGTTAAGGCCTTGATCTTGTGCTTCTTTCGTGTGTAGCCAAAGTAGGGGTCGTTAAGGATCTTTTGGGTTCGACTACTCAAAGGTTGTCGACAAGTTGGAAGTAAAGCAAAAGCCTTCGGGATTCAGGTTCATTTCGGTAAGGGTACTCAGTGAGTTTAGACTTAATATATTTAGAATATAACGTTAGTGATTAACCAAATATTCTGATTAAGTGACTTTCGATGGATGCGGGTACCAGTCGAGGAGAAAAAGGGGTCGCCCCTACCCCTAAGTTTAAGAAGCGATCAGTTTCTGCAGTGCGGGATTGGCCACCGGGGTGTGGGCCAGCGTCAGAACAGGAACGTAGGCAGATAGCGGTAGTTTCGGTTAGTGACAGCGTCGATTTTGAGAGCGTAATACTTCAGGTTATCAGGTGTGTGATTAATTCGCAGTCTCCCGTTATATAAAATATTTGTATGTGTTATAAGTGTGATGATTAATGCAGTGGCTATAATGAGGTGGTTACCCTTAATGGATATGTCGTTAATCAGGTCAGTGCAAATGCCGATAAGATTGTGATTATTGTTGTAAATAGGTGCTGTATGCATAATAATCTGTTCATGCATTATTTTATCATATCATTATCATATGTTGCATAATCATGGGGTGGGATTTGTATGTTGGAAAGAAGGACAGGGTGTACATTTATGTACGTGGTTTAGTGATGGCTACGAGCCTCACGTGGATTGATGACCGGCTCTGTGCCTCATCATGGTTGGTATCGGCTTTGTGCCATATCGTGGTTGGTGATGGCTATGTGCCTCATCGTGGATTGATGCTAGCTATAGGCTACATCGTGGATTGACGTTGACTACAGTCACGTTGTGGATTATATTATGATTTGATCACGTGGACCAGTGGCTCGACCATTCAGTGGATGGCATTAATTGCCGAATTGGTGTGTAGAGGTTGGAGGGTCGATTTAGTAATCCCCTGGTGTGTGGTGGCTGGATACGGGGGTGTGTAGAGGATGGACCCTAGGCTGGGTTGGGTGCATTTTGCATTATTATCTGATATGTGGACTGGTGTGGTTTTGGGCTAAGCCCATACGTGGAAATCTGTGGACTAATTACACACTGAGTCGGTTGACTCACCCAAATATTACCAAACAATGCAGGTGATTCGTGATGATTGGACCGGGCTTGGATGGGACTCGAGATGGCCATGCAGAAGCAGCTTTCATGTTTAGAAACATTTTTTTTTATTCCGGTTTATTTTGGTTGTTTTATTGTAATAAGGCCATTTAACTATTTTGGGTTTTATTATGGGTTATGCTAGATCCAACACGAATTAGTAATTGCAACCAATTTTAATAATGACAGTTGATTATTCTAAAAACTTAAGTAAGGTTTTCTAATTAAGATTTTCGTAATTACTCGGATTCTTTTATAGTTTTCAAAAGAACACGATTTCAACTACCCGTGAGCTTCAAATTGTTTTTCCAAATTAAACGTTTCTTTAAGAAATTGAATCCTGTTTTAAGACCTAATCTTTAGAGAAGTGGTGAAGCACCTGTTCTCATTCCACCTTTAAGACTGCTACAATTTTTATCGTCTCTTTGCTGATTTCAATTTAAAGTTTTCCAGTAGCATTCGGAATTCGACCGTAGTGTTTTGGGCCGGGTTTGGGGTGTTACAGCCTGGGTTCTTGTTTGGGCCTTGGAAAATTTTTAGTTTTTACTCTTGAGAGGAATGGGCTATTAACAGTAAGACTTATGTATAAAGGTGTGTGTTTTTGTGTCACAAAAAGAGCCTGTGACTTGGTGGCTGTGGCGTCACTGAGATGGCAAGGGGAGTGGGGTTCGAATCCCATGACATGCAAATAGGAGGCTTTTATTTTATGACTTGGTGGTGCAAGAAGTAGAGTTTGGATCAAACTCTACAGAAGAGGTTGAAGACTTCGTCAACAAATTTGAATGGGAGGTTGTAAGCAATTCAAGGAGGATTTGGTGGAGAGTTTGAGGGAGTTTGAATGTGAGGGGGAGTTTGGCCGAATTTGGAGAGCTTGAGTAAGGGGAATTGCGGCTAAGGGTTGTCATTTGGGAGCATTTTTGGCAGCTTGGTGGTAGGATAGAACCGAAAACTCTCTCTGTAGTTTGGGGCTTTTCTTTATTCTTTTTCATTTCAGTTTCGGGATTTACTTCTTCGTGGCATTTTGTGCAACTTTTTGACCATTCAAGTCTCTTCTCCCTATTTTCTTTTTGGCTCTCAACTGTCATTCTTTTTGTCAAGCACAATACCAACTGCCCATTTGCTAAATTCATTACTGAAACCTACCCTTCTTCTTCACATCCTCCTGCTGAATCACCGTTGCTCCTTTCAGTTTCTCCTTTAGCTGAACACAACCTTTCTTTTTCCTCTCATTATTTTTCTCTTTTCTTGGTAAGAAAAGCCGAACATTAAACCTTGGTTCTTCTTGTGTAGGCCGAATCTATTAAGGCCTAAGCATCTTCTTCTCTTTGTTCCTAACCGTTTCTGAACCTCTTCGATTGATTGGTAATGGCGACCTTAACCGAATCTAGGATGGCTTTATTCTCCTTATTCAATTTTGCTTCTCTTAGGCCGAAAGATTTTTCCCTAGTTGCCATGGAGATATATATTGCTAACACTTTCTTCCCCATTGAATGTTGCTAGGGACTCGATTTCCTTAACCAAGGGGTAGGCTGATTATTATTTCACTACAAGGGATCTTTCGTTTCGTGGTAAGTAAAGTTAGTTTAATTAAAGCGTTTCAATACTATGGTTTAACAAGGGTTTGTGACTAATTAATGGGCGGTTGTTGTCATAGGTGTCTTGGAAGCGCTTCAAACTACACCTCGTAACAGGTGTGTAATCGTACACCCAATTTTGGTTCTGTCAATATGACGAATGAAGAGGTGTATTCACACCCCTGATGAATTGTGAATCGGCTAAAGCTGAAAAATCGATAAGTCAAAACTTCGGCATCTGAGGGCTCTCGAGCTTGCAAGCGCTCGTAGAGATAAACCGAGCCACAATCGTTGGCGATAGACCGTTGAGGCTGCCACGAACATTCTCGTGGGCTTAGGTCGTAATGGGCCTTGTTGGGACGAGATAGGCCATTAGGCCCATGGGCCTCACGTGGGTAAAATTCACGATAGTGTGTAACACCCCTAACCCGTAACCGTTGCTGGGATAGGGTTAAGAGGCATTACCGGAAAATCAAAAACTTTTATGGACATTTCATAATACAATTCATCAAACACATTCAAAGTGTCCCTTTTATAGGTCAACGTGACCTTAATCATGCTTTAGAATAGGGTCGGGACTAAAAAGAACACATATGGAGTTTCTCGGAAATTTAAAAATTTTTCTAAGTTACACAGGTCACACGCCCGTGTGGGCAGGCCGTGTGCCTCCCACGGCCTCAACACGCCCGTGTGTCTGAGCTGTGTTAAAACAGGGCGTACATACTAACTTGTCCACACGGCCGTCGACACGCCCGTGTGCCTCACCTGTGGTCGCTACTGACTTCACAACACGGCCAGTCAGACGCCCATGTATCCAGCCCGTGGTCGATCCTGACTTGTTTTGAATTACATCCATGAGGGACACGGTCGAGCCACAAGCCCGTGTGCTCAACTGTGTGGGCAAATATCGGCCATTTTCAAGGCCAAAATGCCACCCACACCTGGGTCATCCCTACAAGCTCAAACAAGCATCATTCCACACATAATTGGCAACCAAGATCATGTCATAAGATCAACATACCATCCCATTCAATCTCATTCTATTCATGCTAATTTGTATACTAATTTACACAACCAATTTACATGAATAACCATGCATGGTACATTCACATCTTATCATACATATAATTATTTCATTGATCACACATATGTGCTCATATAGCATCTATTTAATTACCACAATTTTGACCATTTCATAGACATATAATCATACCAAAACCAACATCATATACCATATTCCCACATGCATATTACCAACATTAACTAGCCACATCACATGGATAATTTCATATCTCAAACATATTCCCCAAAACAACTAGCCTATACATTCCATATTTAACTATATACACTTTTCAAAAGGTACCAAAACAAATTTGAGTAGTGTGATGACGATCCTCGATGGTCCCCGAGCCTCTCGTAGCTTTAACAATCTATAAGACAGAATAAACATACACGAAGTAAGCTTTCAAAATCTTAGTAAGCCATATACAAATAAACGTAGCATATAAGCATCCAAAACATATAATCAATATGAATTTACTAATAGTTCAATGCATAGCTATAATTCTTCTTGGCACATTCATTTAGCCATTCATCTTTCCATCTTACATATCACCAAATACTTTATTGGATCATTGCTTGTCCATTCATGTAACACATTTACATTCTCATATTCAAATACATAACTTATCTAGGTAAGTTTATGAATATACTTACCTTCTCATACATGAAATGTGTACATAGCAAACGTACCTGAAACGTATATACAAATCACATAGTCGCCAATTTCTCAGACTTGCCCGTTGAACCATTCGAAACTAAATAGAATACTCAAAGTGCTCAGAATAGTCATACAATGCCAACGTCCCAGACGTGGTCTTACATGTAACCAGATATCGATGCCACTGTCCCAGACAGGGTCTTACACGAATCAATACGATGCCAATGTCCTAGACATGGTCTTACAAGTAAATCTCATATCGAGGCCAACGTCCCAGACGTGGTCTTACACGAAATCTCGAATCAATGCCAACATCCCAGACGTGGTCTTACATGATATCACATATCGGAAACCTATGTCATGACATATGCAATCCTATCTATTCCTAGGTTCATACGGGACTTCTCGGACACTGATAACTTGTTGATATCTATACATAAACTCGGATTTCATATACATTCCATCTCAATGGATATTCATAACAATTCAAATTTCATATATGCACAATTAATTCAATTCGAATACATTTATTTGTATATCGACTTACCTTGGACGTGAAGAACGGAGATAAATGACTATTCAGTAACTTTTGATTTCCCGCGATCTAAGTCCGTTTTCTTCGGTTCTTGATCTATACATAATTCAAATTTAACCCTTTTATTCACCAAAATATTCAATTCAATCCAAAAACACATATTTAGGGTAATTTGCAAATTAGCCCTGACATTTTCATATTTTGACATTTTAGTCCCTATTTCACAAAATCACAAAATACACATAATTTCAAGTTACCCATGCCTAGCCGAATTCTCATGTAGCTCATATAAGCCCATACATTTCATTGATTTCACAATTTAGTCCCTCAAAATATTATTTTCTCAATTGAGTCCAAAATACTCAAATTCAATAAAACTCCAAAGAAAAACTATGTTAATCAAACACATATCTATCATAAATCATCATCAAACTTCATAAAATACATGAGTTCATCAAAGGCTCATCTAAAGAACATCATCAATTCTCAAAATTATAATATGGGTTTTATAGTATACGAAGCAACGATTACAAAAACGTAGAATTTATCGAAAATCGATTAAAAACATACCTTGAATTTGAATCAAAAGCTAGCCAAAACCTAGCTTTCCTTCTTTCTTTTCTTTTCTTATGATATTCGGCCAAGATGATAAGAATATGGCCATTTTTCATGTTTTATTTTGTTATAAAATCATTAATAATCCTTTTACAAAAATAACCTTATGAATAAACATTTAAAACATATAAAATTCAAGGCTATTAATGTCCAATACCATCCACTCACTTTTAAAATGGTTTAATTGCTTCATAAGGCCTCCACATTAAAAGGCCACATCAATTCAGTCATTTACCAAATAGAAAGCTAATTTTATGTTTTACATGATTTAGTCCTTTGTTTAAATTAGGCACACAAATAGAGAAATCAATTCGCAGAACTTTAGCACATGCTTAATCATATATTGCAAACATATAAAATAATATGAAAATATTTTATAGACTCGGATTTGTGGTCCCAAAACCACTATTCCGACTAAGGTCAAAACCGGACTGTTACATAGTGTTAGATAATGGATTGGGCTGCGAAGTTCGCATAGCTGCGACTGAAATTGGGTCTCTTGTGGCCCACTTGGGCTAAAAATTGGGCTTTGGGCCCAATTGCACTGTTTCGACCAAAAAGGGTGTCTATGTCGCTCGAGGACTCTGTAGGCCTTCGGAGAGGTCGTTATAGGGTAAAATTATCGAAATACCCTCGATGGGTAAAATTATCGAAATACCTTCGTTGGGTAAAATTACCAAAATACCCTCATTGGGTGAAATTACCAAAATACCCTCAAAGGGTATAATTACTAAAATACCCCGAGGAGTAAAATTACCATTTTACCCCTAATCGACAAAATGACCGTTATACCCCACTGGTAGCTTAAGTGATGTTTGTGTGATATTTAATGACTGATTATGTTTGTGACATACTGCATACACGAATTATTTATGACACAACATTCTGCATTAGGGTTGGGATTTGTATTTGGAGAAAGTATTGTACTAGTGGCTCTGCAACGTTTTACTGATTTAGTGGCTTCGCCACGTATTCTGATTTTAGTGGCTTGGCTTAAGTTCACTGTCATCAGCAACTTTGCTGTATTACTACTAGCAGCTATGTTGCGATACTGTTGTGATGGCTGGGTGGGTCGACTTGGTCCCCACATGGTGTGTTGGTTGGTACAGGTGCTGTGCTGGCTGGATTAGGTTGGGTTGCATTATTGCTCTATTCCGTGATCATTTGGGCTTAGGCCCACACTACTACTGTATAGGGCTAAAGCCCAGACTAAACTGATACTGAATAGGGCTCAAGCCTATACTATTATTGCATGATTGGGGATTACACACTGAGTTCTCATAACTCACCCTTTTCTTTAACTGCACAGGTAATCCCCAGCCTTAGATGATTTGGAGCTGCGAGGGACTCGGAGATGGCCACACGCTCGATATGATTTGATCTTAGACTTGTAATATCCGGGATTTAGGGGTCCTGCATGTATCTTGAATTTGTGTGTTTTTGTGTGGTGCATGGTTGTTTGAGTGTGTTTGGGGGCTTCGGGAAACCTTGGGGTTGGGTAGGAGCCTTAGTGAAATTTTGGGTTTGAAGCTGATAAGGGGAGAGCTAGGGGAGCTAGGCCTTAAGGGATTAAAAGTGGTGTTTAAGGACACAACAAGTGGGGTGGTGTAGTGGCAAGGAGGCGTTACTTTGGGGAAGAGGTTCGAGTAGCATGAGTTGCATTTTGGGGATTTGTTTTTGCGTCTGAAGGGGAGATGTTGGAGTTCGGCTAAGATACTCGTAGGGGGAAATGTTGATTGAGTCAACAACTCAAATGTGTGGCTATGAAGGGAGATAGAAGTTTGAATCATTCAAACTTGTTTGAATGAATGATCAGGAGAAAAAGGAGGAGGAAAAGAAGGGATTGGGTTGGTGTGTGTGTATAGCCGAATCTTTTAGTGGCTAAGGGGTGAGGGAGCATTCGGTTTGGAGTGTGGGATGGTGTGCCGAAATTTGGGTTGGCCTTGGGTAACATTTTCGGCATTTGGTGTGTGTGCCTCACTTTTTGCTTTAGTTTATCTTTCATTTTCTTTTGTGCCGAAAATCACTTGGAATTTCAATTCATTTCTCTCTTTGGACTCATAGCCGAAATCTAGAAGACTATTTGGTGCATTTTGACTCGTTTTCTCTTCTCTTTATTTCTTTTCTAAAGGCCGAACCACAACTCTCTCTTCTTCTCTTTTATTTTTCACTTTGGCAGCCTTGAGCCTTCACTACTTTTGCAAAAGCCGAACAGCTCTTCATCTCTGTCTCTTGGTGGCCGAATGTACCTCTCACTTGTGAACCATAGCTGAACCTTTTGATCATTTCTATCTCTTCTTTTATTCATTGATTGCAAGCCCATCTCTTGACCGAACTCTTTCTACTCTTTTTCCTTGAATCTATTTCTATTTCATCCTTTGGGTGTTTGTTTGATTTTTGGTTCTTATCAAAGCCGAATATCTCACTTATCGGTGGTAACACTTTTTATTTGTCAATTGTTAGAGGGAGCGCCGTCGTTCGTTTAGTGCCAACTCTTCCAATCGGGTTCTAGTATTGTGGTAAGGGGTTTTTCTTTTAATTGAGCCTTGCTCTTTTCTCTTTGACCTGTCGAAATCTAAAGACTAACTCTACTTTTGTGTGTGGCCGAACCTATGGAGGGCTTGTTGTGTGTCTTTTGTTTGTAGCCAGCGTTAAGGGGGTTAAGGATCTTTCGGGATTCGATCAATCAAGGAAAGAAGGTATTTGGTTTGGCCAAAGGCCATTTCGTTTGGACAATAAGTGTTAGGCCGAATCTAACATGGCTTGTGTAGGGATTTCGACAACTTTCGAGTTCAAGTGAGAGCCTCGGGATTTTGGTCGACTTTGGTAAGGATGTTCTTTCGATCTTAGCATTGATTTGGTTTCGCTATTCTTTCCTATTCAACGTTTTAACCCGGGTCTTCTGACCAAAGATTTTGTTTGATCGATTCGAGTATCAGCCAAGAGAGAAAGGGGTTGGATACGTAGTCACTACCCCTAAATTCAAGAAGCGGTCAGTTTCAGCGGTTCGGGATTGGCCACTAGGGTGTGGGCCAGCGTCGGAGCAGGATCGTAGGCAAATAGCGGTAGTGTCGATTAGGGACAGTGTCGACATAGAGGGCATGGTATTGCGAGTTATCAGGTGTGTAATTAACACACTGTTTATTTATTTGCTTTAATTAAAATATATGTATTGTGTGTGGTAGCTGAAACAGTGGCTGTGGTGGTGTTATTACCCATATTGGGTAATCCGGTAACCAGGTTAGTATACTACCTATGTTGAGGGTGTGGTTAATAATTGTGGATCTATGTAAGCATGTCATATAAGCAGATCTGGTATGTTCATATGTTATATTGCCATTTCATCATATTATGTTGCATGTGCATGGGGTTCGGGATATATTGAATAAAGGGGAAGTGTGTACATTTATGTACGTGGGTGACTCCGTCACGATTAATGATGGCCTCGAGCCTCATTGTGGATTGATGATGACCTTGAGTCTTATCGTGGATATTTGTGATTTTAATCACGTGGATCAGTGGCTAGACCACTAAGTGGACTTTGAGCAGTGTGCCCGTCGGCATAGACTGCCAAAGAGGTGTGTAGTGGATGGAGGGTCGATTTAGTAATCCCCAGGTGTGTGGAGGATGGATATACGGGTGGTGTGTAGCGGTTGGATACTAGGTTGGGTTGGGTTAACATATTGTATCATTATGCGTGGTAAGTGGTTTGATGTGGATTTGGGGCCAGGCCCATTTGTGGAATCATGTGGATTAATTACACACTGAGTCTGGTGACTCACCTTGTTTTTCAAACAACGCAGGTAACCCATAACTCACTGGACCGGGCTGGAATGGATCCTAGGTGGCCATGCAGAAGCTGTTGTTATTTCAATATACATTTTAAACTTTTAATTACTTTTTTGGGATATTTTTATTGTAACAAGGCCGCTTTAAATGTTTTTGAGATTTTATGGGTTTAAGTCGGATTTATTATCAATTAATTAATTAAAAGTGGTTTTTAGATACTTATAACACAAGAGTAGTTGTTTAAATTTTGGATCGCTTATAAACAAACGTTTTCCTTGGAACTCAAGCATGAATAACGATTTGAACTTTGTACAACCCGGAAGTGTTTTTTTCGTCGATAAATTGCTAATTTTAACGAGAAACCCCTTTTAAACGAAGTAATTGTTTTAGAACTTAAAACTTATTTTTTTCCACCTTCAAAACAGAACCCTTTTCAACATTTTCCCCAGTAACATTCTGAATTCGGCCGTGGTGTTTTGGGCCGGGTTTGGGGTGTTACAAGACTTACTTATTTTATTTTTAATATATTGGGTTAGTAATTATGTAATAAGGCCATTTGGGGTTTTAACTTTTATTTTGTGGTTCTCTTTATTTCAACCTGCTAGTTTATGAAACACGGGTTTTTGAAACAATAACTGTTTTTGAAAATCACGTTTTCAAATCTTAAAGTTTACAACTAAAAAGGGCTTCCGGGATTTTTATCTCAGATTTATAAGCTTATAACAATTGAGATGGCCTATAATTGGACAACAAGGTTTTACAATACTAACATTTTCAAAACAATTGTTAAAGGAGATTTTAAATTTAGTAACAAACTTTTATCGACAAACTCGGTTTTCAAACAACACTTCGATGTGACACGTCAAATTCAGTCGTAACATCTAGGCCGGGTTTGGGGTGTTACATTTAGTGGTATCAGAGTCAGGTTGCAAAAACTCGGCTGTGGAATGGGATGTTGAAAATTTTCCAAAAATTGTCCTGAAAGTGTGGCACACCGAGTCTCTGGCGCCAAATCTGTAAGTTCTCTGACACTTTTTACTACTATAGACTGAAATGTTATACTGAGAAACTACTATAGATAATAGCACTTTGCTAGAACTCATTTGGTTAGGGTAAACTGAAACTGTCAAAGATTGAAAATTGTAGTGAGGTCTTGATCTATGAGAACAACCTTAATTACTGCTTATCATAAAATATCTATTATTAATTATTGGAAATATAAGCTGATGTATAAAAATCTTAAATCAGATAAATATGCTATATTGAAATGAGCACAAGAGGTCGTGAAAGGGGTACACGTGGTCGCGGTAGAGGCTGAGGAGGTGTTAGGGCTGGGTCTTCAGCATCTGGCCATATGCCTGCTAGGGAGGCACCAGCCTCACCAATAACTGAGATGGGTTCTCAAGACCGAGTCGTTGGGGATGATGCTCTATCCCAAGCAATGTTACGGGTTCTTGAAAGGGTTGCTGGAGCAAGTACTGCGTTAGTGGGCCGAGGGTCAATTTCTGAGTGACTTCGGTCTAATGGAGCGAAAATCTTCAGGGGCGTTTCTGGTGTAGCCCCGAACGTGGCAGAATATTGGTTAGAGGCTACCAAGCGGATAATGGATGACCTTGACTGTACTGTGGAACAGAAATTGAAGGTAGCAGTGTCTCTACTGCGAGACGAGGCATACCAATGGTGGCTCACCGTGAGAGAAGGTACACAGGTCAACCGTTTGACGTGGGATTTCTTCAAAACGGCCTTCCAAGGAGAATATGTTGGGGCGAGTTTTGTGGATGCCTGGAGGAAGGAATATCTGAGTTCGTTCCAAGGGAATAGGTCTGTAGCACAGTTTGAGGCACAGTTCCTGTGATTGAGTCGGTATGCTCGGGGCATAGTCGCAACTGAGTATGATCGTTGTGTGTGTTTCAAGGATGGCCTTCGAGATGAGTTGCGAGTGCTAATAGCTCCGTAGAGGGAAAGAGATTTTGTCACCCTTGTTGAGAATGCAAAAATTACCGAGGACGTGAAACGCTCAGAGCGTCAGAACCGTGAGAAAGATAGGGGCAGAAGTAAGAGGGATTTTG
Source organism: Gossypium australe (assembly GCA_005393395.2). Taxonomy (NCBI): domain Eukaryota; kingdom Viridiplantae; phylum Streptophyta; class Magnoliopsida; order Malvales; family Malvaceae; genus Gossypium; species Gossypium australe. The sequence goes on along the minus strand of CM016623.1, from coordinate 36,664,644 downwards.
GGCCCTCAAGTTCTTTTGGTGGGCCTAAAAAGAGGCCTAGATTTGATGGGACAGTCCGAACTAGGGTCCTTGTTGTTGCTGCTAGACCGCAGCCTTGTGCAGATTGTGGGAGATCTCATCAGGGTGAGTGCTGGAAAAGAACTGGGGTGTGCTTCAGATGTGGGTCCATGGATCACCAGGTCAAGAACTGTACACAGAGGCCTATTCAGATGCAAGCTGTAGGTCAGGGCTATGTTCAGCTGAGGAGAGGTGGTCAGCAGCCACCGAGAGGCCGTAGTCAAACCAGAGGATGAAATGGTTTGGGACATGGTCATGGAGCATCGGGCAGAGGTGCTGGTAATACTGAGGCGAGACAGACAGCTTTGGTCTATACTGCTCGGCGCCGAGAGGATGGCGATGCTCCTGACATCATAACTGGTACGTTCCCCATTTATAATGTACCATACACTACTTTAATTGATATCGGGTCTACACACTCGTATGTTGCATGCACTGTGTCTAGGATACTGGGTTTTCATTTTGAAATTACTTATAAGGAGATGACTATGTTAAGTCCACTGGGACAGTCGGTTAGAGTGAATAAGTTGTTTAGAGACATGCCCCTTGAGGTCCAAGGAGTTGTCTTCCCAGCAGATTTGATGGAACTGCTGTTTGGCGAATTCGATCTGATATTGGGCATGGATTGGCTAGTGAAAATCTGTACGAATTTGGATTGCCCTGCTAAGCGTATGGTATTGAAGTCTTCTGCGGATGAAGAGGTGGTGGTGATAGGGGAGCGAACGGATTATCTGTCTAATGTAATCTCAGCGTTAAGGGCCGAGGAGCTAGTTCACAAGTGTTGCGAGACGTTCTTGGCTTATGTCAGCATGTCTGATTCTAAAGGTCCTTCTATTGGGGATGTCAGAACCGTGAAGGAGTTTTCGGATGTATTTCCTGAAGAGCTTCCTAGGCTTCCTCCAAACTGTAAGGTCAAATTTGGCATTGAACTTCTACCGAGAACAGTTCCGGTGTCCATCGCCCCTTATAGGATGGCACCGAAAGAGCTGGTGGAATTAGAGGCTCAGATTTAAGAGATACTGGACTGAGGATTCATTCGGCCGAGTGTGTCTGTAACACCCCAAACCCGGCCCATTCACTATGACCGAATTTGAAATGCCACTGCGGAAGACCTTTGAAGACTGATTTCACTTTTAGGAAAACATTAAAAATTTTGTCGCCTTTGATAAAAACATTTTCGTAATTTAAAACATTCTAAATAAAACTTAAGTTGTTATAAAAATACCAGATTCAGAACTTTATTATACATAAATTTAAGAAAAATATAACCATTTGCAAATAGCATCTCAATTGTCAATCCATCATAAAACATAATAATAAAGATACTTAATAAAAATACTTAAATATTTTAACTGGGCCTTATTACAATAAATAATTAAATCAAAGTACTTAATAATAAACTGATTGAAATAATCAAAACGTCTTCTGTATGGGCCACCTCGTATCCACTCCAACCCGGTCCAATCATCATATCACCTGCGATGTTTGATAAATAATTGGGTGAGTCATACAGACTCAGTGTGTAATTAATCCACTGAATTCCACCAACATGTTAACCACATATTAGCCCATATATCAGATAACAATTATCATATTCACATATTATAACATTCTGGGCTTGGCCCACATTCAAATCACTTATCAGGTAACAGGGTAATTAACCGCATAATTCCACATATCGGGCTTAGCCCATTTCCACACTGATCCACATTCATATACTGGGCTTGGCCCATTTCTTAATCCAATCCACATTCACATATTGGGCTTGGCCCATTTCCATGTCAAATATTCATATCAGATATAATATGCAAAGTGCACCCAACCCAACCTAGGGTCCATCCTCTACACACCCCCGTATCCAGCCTACCACACACCAGGGGATTAACAAATCACCCTCTCCTTTTCACTCCAAAGGCAATCAATGCCGTCCACGTGCAATTAAGCACAATAATCCACAACGCGACCTCAGTCAGCGCCAATCCACGATGTAGCCGTAGCTAACACCAAAACCACGATGGGACACATAGTCACTCATCAACCACGATATAGCACAAAGCTTATATCAACCACGATGAGGCACAGAGCCATTCATCTAACCACGTACTCGAAGTACACCCTGTCCTTCATATTCATATCCCACCCATGCATATACAACATAAAATAGTGCCATGATAATGCATGAGCATGTTCATCAACCATATCATTACATATACATATTAATAACCACATCACATTCAGATTGATACTAACCTAATTATCGTCGTACCCCTTAAGGGTGTCCATATCACAATTTTCACTGCATTAGTTAGCACATTCATAACAAACATACAGATATCACATACAATCATAAACCCGAAAAATGGTAGGCTAACTACACACCTGACTATTTAGCGAAATCCCGAAGTATTTGATTCTAACACGATGAACGGGGTTTTTCCTCCTCCCTTAATGCCGATTTGGTCTCCTACCAAATCCCGGAGGCTTTGGTTATCTCTGCCGATTTACCCCTAACATCCATAGATAGAATCGGTCATCCATTAGATACTAAATATGGCCTATGGCCGAATATTACTCGCCACCTACCAAGCTTACTCGAATCCCGAAACTACACTTGTCTCATAGAATTGTCAAGATCCCTATATGTCACATATTAGAATCGGCTATTAACAATAATCCATAACAATTGGCCCTTGGCCGAAACTATATAGGCTTACCTTGATTGCTCCAAATCCCGAAAACTCCTCTAATGCTCCTCTTGTCGGCTATACAAAAGATACATTGGTAAGGCACTATGAACATTCGGCCATGTTCTAAAAATCAAGGCCTCCCTCACTTGGTTTCGGCACACTAATAGAAAAGAACCCAAACTAATTGCTTAAAGAGAGCATACTTACCAACGATTAAGACTTGGAAAGAGTAGCCGACAGCCCCTCCTTAGAGATTCAGCGCTTGAGAATGGTACTGGTATTTTGGCACTTTAATGGTGGAAAGAAAACGAATAGAGAATGGGGCTATAAGGTTCGACTATGGCTTCCAAAAGAAGATGGAACATTCGGCTATCAAAAGGGTAAGTATTCACAATTTCGGCTTATAGATTTCAAAAAGAGAAGAAAATAAAAAGAGACTTATGGCGTATAGCGTTTTGGCAAAGAAAAGTAGTAAGGAAAAGATGAAAGAACCCACCTTGATAGCCTCCCTAAATTCGGCTATTGACCAAAAGAAAATATGCTGAACACTTGATGGTTTTCGGCACAAAGGGAGAATGAAAAGAAAGGAACAATTTTCAAATAAAAGAACATAAAAGAAGAAAAGAATAGCTAAAAGATGGTCACCCCTATTTAACTACACAAATTCGGCACACCTACCTCCTTCACACTTCCAAGCCAAAATTTGCTACCCCAAGGAGTCCTGTATTCGGCCATTGCTTATCCCATATCAAATCCCAATTTAATCTCTTATCTTCCCATTAAAATAAATCAACCTTTATGACTTTATTAAAAAAAATAATCAAACAACCATTATCCCCTATCTACCTTTTTACTAAATAAAATAAATCCACACTTATCCTACTTTTTAGCCAAATTAAAAAATAAAGCAAGCCTTATCTTTGTCTCCTAATCACCTACTCAAAATAAATAAAATAAACAACAATTTATCTCCTATTCTTAGCCAATAATAATAAAAATAAAACCAAGCATTATCCTTATCATTTGAGAGTCCATATGCCGTCCCACTACTCACCCTGTTGTTGACGTCAAAAGCCAAAAATAAAAGCCTCAAAAATTTTGCTTCCCACGCGACTCGAACTCATGACCTGCACCCAACTTGTGGCGTCATTTCCAGAGCTTTAAGTGGCGCCTTGCAGCCACTTTAACAAGCAGGTTCTTATGCTATAAATCCCTTACAAATTTTCTTAAGACTTCCTTGCCTAGCTTCCCCTTTTTACCTCGGCGCAAAAGCAAAATAAAAGCCACCCATTGCTGCCCCCGAGTTTCGAACACGAGACCTGCTGGAAACACCACACGCTACCAGCACTTTGCTGCTAGCTCCTTTGTGTCATAAACTCCCAACAATTCTTTTTAAGACCTTCTTATCCCTTAACGCCAATCTTGCAAAAATAAAACACGCTTATGCTGCCCCCAAGACTCGAACCTCCTCCCCTTGAGGCTCCCCTTTGACGCAACCTTCCAAGCCTCGAGGTAGCGTCCCTTGCCAGTTTGCCACACGATTCCTTGTGTCCTAAACTCCCCAAAACTTTTCTTAAGGCCTCTTCAGCCTAGCTCCTCTTTTTAACTAAAAATCCAATATTTTTCCAAGACTTCCTCCTTCATCCTTAGGTTCTCAAAACCTCCCAAACATATCCAAACACACTCCAAGCCTACTGTCACTTGAATTATGCACTAAATGCATAACCCCTAATTTAGGATATTACAGTGTCTCCATGGGGAGCACCAGTTTTATTCGTGAATAAGAAGGATGGGTCCATACGCATGTGCATCAATTACCGTTAATTGACGAGGATAGACGATCTGTTTGACCAGCTGCGAGGAGCTTCAGTTTTCTCCAAGATAGACCTTAGATTTGGGTACCATCAGCAAAGGGTTAAGGAGGCGGATGTGTCCAAGACCACGTTCAGGATTCGTTATGGGCATTACGAGTTTCTAATCATGCCGTTTGGGTTGACGAATGCACCAGCTGCTTTCATGGATATGATGAACTGGGTATTCCAGCCCTATTTGGACCGGTTCGTAGTGGTGTTTATAGATGACATTCTGGTGTATTCAAGAACAGAGGAGGACCACGATGCACATCTTTGAATTGTATTGCAAACCCTGAGGGAAAAGCAGCTTTATGCAAAGCTCAGCAAGTGTGAGTTTTGGTTGCAAGAAGTGACATTTCTGGGTCACGTGGTGTCTGCCGAGGGGATTAGGGTTGATCCTCGGAAAATCGAGTCCGTATTGGATTGGAAACCACCAAAGACTGTATAGGAGATTCAAAGCTTTCTAGGTCTGGCTGGGTATTATAGACGTTTTGTGGAGGGGTTTTCACTGATTGCTGCACCTCTGACTAAGTTACTGCGTAAAGGGGTACCTTTCAACTGGACTGATAAGCAGCAGGAGAGTTTTGAGAAACTGAAAAAGGTTCTGACTAAAGCCCCAATGTTGGTACAGCCAGAGTCTAGGAAGGAATTCATTGTTTACTGTGATGCGTCGCACACTAGATTGGGAGGTGTGTTGATGCAAGAGGGTAAGGTGGTTGCTTACACGTAGCTTAAGCCTCACGAGACTAATTACCCCACTCACAACTTGGAGTTAGCTGCAGTGGTATTCACATTGAAGATTTGGAGGCATTATTTATGTCGAAACCATTATTTTTATTTTGAAAAAATAGGGATCGACTTTAAAATGAAAGTGGAGTCGCCACCAATCTTTTTTCGAAGTGTGATCGGGTCACCTTGAAATTGATCATTTTAATAAAAAACATTTTTATTTAATAAAACAATGATTTTGGTCTACGAAATTCGAGAAAACGGGTTCGGGAGTTGGTTACGCACGAGAAAGGATTAGCACCCTCGTAACGCCTAAAATTAGTACCTAATTGATTAATTAATGTCTTAATGTCGAAAATTTGAGAAGATTTTAAAATACGATTCTTTTTATTTAAAAAAATGTTTGAATAAATTGAAATGGATGTTAAGACCCTTTTGTCCCGAAGTAATAAAATATCACATTCAGTACGTTAGGACACGGCATTTTAAATCCTCGAAATTAAGCTTGTCTTTTGATTTCCAAAACTCATGCATTTAAATTTTAGAAGGATATTCGGTTATTTAGGTCAAGTGAAAAAATCGGAACCCAGTAAGTTAGGGCACAATTTCTCAACATTCCGAACATAAAATATTGTCTATACTTTTTTAGAAATCCTTACCTCAAGATAACAAAAATGTCATATCCAATGAGTTAGAACACAACACCTCGAATTCTCGAGAATAAGCTTTTATTTGAAATGGGTGCTCGATTACTTAAATTCAACGAGGAAAATTGGAACCCAGTAAGTTAGGGCACAATCTTCTCGAAGATCCCAAATACGAGCATTTGGGGGAAATTATTGCAATATTAAAACAATGTATAAATAAAAACTTTGAAAAAAAACGACAATATTAAAATACAAATAAACAATTTATAAAACACATAATGGCAATTATTTAAATACTAACATCAATAATCAAAGACCAAATAAGTTATACACAAGACATCTTAAAAATAAATGGTATATAAAATAGATGGTAATATATAAAAATTTGCAATTGATAATATATGGAAAAAAACTTTAAAGCAAATAATCAAACATTTTAAAATGGATGATTTATAAAACGAGTTTTTTTTTTAAATAAACATGTGTGACATTAAAAACAAATAAAGTATATAATTAATGGAAGAAAATAAAAGAATGATAAGAATGGTTAAATGGATGAACAATATGTAAATAAGAAAGTTGACAAATAAATAAATGAATAAAAATAAAAAGAATAATTAATGATTAAGCAATTAAATGGATAAATAAAAAAGTTAAAAAAACGCCTAAGTCAACCTAATTCTCATAATATGAGGATTCAACGAAACTCCACCACCTAAATCCAACTCAAACGAGAGCAACTCAAAAAGAAATGGAGATGAACGAATAACAAAACAAAAAACAAGCCCCAGAAAATAAGAACACAAGAGAGAGAGAGATTTGTGTGAATGCTCTCAAGAATTTTTATTGCTCAAAACTCCAGTCCTTTACAATGAAGGGAGAGGCCTCTATTTATAGTTGAGCCTCCCCAAATCCCACGGTACAGATCAATTACATCAACGGCTAAGATTAAAAGGTATCTACAAATTAAATCTCTAATATTACAAAATCATATCTTCTAAGATTGCATATCATATCTTCTAGGATTGCATATCATATCTAAGATTTGCATATCATATCTAAGATTTGCATATCGTATCTAAGATTGCATATCCTTGAAGATTATGTTTCCATATACGTCAAGCTTCTAGATGGACCTTCAATCTTTTCAAGTAATGGGCCATTCCGATCGGGCCTAATGATATATTTTGGACTGGACTTGGACTTTGTTTTATTATTTTGGGTTTATTATTTTTTTGTATGGGCCCGGGCTAAATTGGCCCATTACAGCTGCCCTTTTTTGCTCATTTTCGTGTAACGAGAATAGAGCAAAGACTATAAAAGGACTAATTTTGCCCGGTCTTGCCGAGCCTTAACTTCTTGATCCTCATCTTCTTCAAGTAGTCTTTAACCCAATTGCAACTTCAAGGAAATTGAATCTATAGCTTTAATCTTATTCTACTGCAACTTCAGGGAGATAAGACCTGCTATTGTAGATTTAATCCATCCTACTGTAACTTTAGGAAAGTGAGACTAGTATCTTTGAACTTGTTTCACTGTAATATTCAGGAAGACAAGAACTGCTATTTTCAGTCTGCTCCGCTGCAAACTCAGGGAGGCAAGCTAATGTCTTCGATCTGCTTCCTGCAACTTCAGGAAGATAAGATCTGCTGTCTTTAGTCTGCTCCGCTGCAAATTTAGGGAGGCAGGCTAATATCTTCGATCTGCTTCCTGCAACTTTAGGAAGATAAGATCTGCTGTCTTCAATCTGCTCCGCTGCAAACTCAAGGAGGCAGGCTAATATCTTCGATCTGCTTCCTGCAACTTCAGGAAGATAAGATCTGCTGTCTTCAGTCTGCTCTGCTGCAACTTCAGGGAGGCAGGCTAATATCTTCGATCTGCTTCCTGCAACTTCAGGAAGATAAGATCTGCTGTCTTCAGTCTGCTCCGCTGCAACTTCAGGGAGGCAGGCTAATTTCTTCGATCTGCTTCCTACAACTTCAGGAAGATAAGATCTGCTATCTTCAGTCTACTCCGCTGCAACTTTAGGGAAGCTGGCTAATATCTTCGGTCTGCTTCCTACTACTTCAGGAAGATAAGATATGCTGTCTTCAGTCTACTCCGCTGCAAACTCAGGGAGGCAGGCGGAAAGCTTCAATCTACCCTACCACATTGTCCTACAGTAGAATAGGTATATGCTTATGTCGAATGATTAAGATGTCCTGATCGAAATGAATCAAATGCTCCAAATTAGACGCGCTATGATCTATGAATGCAAAAGTGTTATGAGCACGATTCCTACTTAAGCTGTCATCACTCATTTGTTCTTCATCCTCGTTCCTCTCGAAGTATCAATCATATTCTGCTCAAATAATTTGCCCCATGGTAATTCTGAGTCCACTCCACTTGAACCTTGGGACATAAAGTTTGTACCTCCCACAGCAACTTCAGGGGAATAACATTTGGTTTCCATCCTGTTACCACTCAGAGGTATAGAATTTGTATCATCTTGTAACACCCCAAACCAGGTCAACCCACCACGACCGAATCTGGCATGTCACAGAGGAAAAACGTTTTGAAGAAAATCAAGTTAAGGTTAAATTTTGTGGAAAACTCTTTGCTGCTCTATGTTTGTAGAAATCAGGTGCATGATTAGTTAAAAACTGATAGTTTACTTTGAAATCCTGGGAATAAATCTTTAAAACTTAGTTGTCGATTTATAGATTTAGAAAACCTTTTTGTTATTTTTAAAAGAAACCCAAATGATTAATTTGAAAACCGTTTAAGTTGTCGAAAACAATTGAGCTGTCATTTATTATCAAGTGATTTGTATTACCCGATGGTAAGGTTTTGAAAACCATTACGTTTTGTAGTTTAGAAAACCTTGCGCTCACATTATTAAATCAATCAAGTAATTCACTTAACCATGTTCGAAATCAAATCCAAAACATATAAATAATTCAAAACATAATTTAAAAGGTCTTATTACAAACCCAAATAGTAAAAGCAAAATATAAAATAATTACCCAATTCAAAATCCAAGTAAAACCAAATGTTTTAATGCATGGCCACCTCGAGTCCACCCGGCTCCTCATCCGCGATCTAGGAATCACCTGAAAAGATAAGGGAAAAGGTGAGTCACCAAGACTCAGTGCATAATCCCTCCCCCGGTTAATGCAACAAGCTTACACAAATCATAAGCAAGCAATATATCATGCACCCCAACCTAACCATCCATAACTCCGTTTCTACCCCGTGTTGTACCAAACCACTGGTGGTGCCAAACCACTGGTGACCCAAAGTCACGATATCCAAATAAAAGTGTGGTGCCAAACCACTGGTGACCCAAAGTCACGAATAATCCAATTGTGGGGCCAACCCACGTTGTGATACCAAATCACTGGCAACAATCCCGTTATATCAAATGTGGGGCCAACCCACTGTGGTGCTAAGCCACTAGGACGAGTCGCTATGAGGTGCCAAACCTCTGGTGACCCAAAGTCACAAAATAAACTGTGGTACCAAACCACTGGAGGTGCCAAACCTCTGGTGTCCGAAAGACACGGATATCAAATCTTCCCCCTCCTCTCATATCACCCACATCAATGCATCACATGTACAACTCATGCCACATGCCTTAATATGAACATATAGCAAATATATCATAGTACATGGTATTAAGCATCATATAGCAAAATCATATTGAAACGGACTTACCCGTATCCTTGCTCATACCCATAAGGTATCATATCAGGATCTACACAGTTTTCGGCTTTTCACATATTTAGGTTATTAATATATTTACTAAGTTATGAAGTGTGTAAGTTACACACCTGTTACTAGCAAAATCACTAAATCCCGAAGACCCGATCTACCGCACTAGATCTCCCTGTCCTACATTCAGCCAAACCACAAAACCATTAACAAGGCCATTCGGCCATACCAATAAATCCCGAAGGATGAACTAACGCATAACTAACACCATCCTTGCCTCTCTTCCTTACGAATGCTAATCACAACACACGATATGCGAGACTGATCTTCCTCCTACAATCGGCCATCAAAAGCACTCATTCACAATAGCCTTCGACTTTTCAAACAACTAAGAGAGTAATTGAATCAACATGGATCCTTACCACAGACTTGATGAGATCGATTAACAGAGAACAATTGACTCAGATCTACTGCTTCCACAATCCCGAAGAACCTAGGAGAAATCGATTCCTATGGATGGTTAGAATCTTGCTAACAAATGCCCAAAATTCGGCTTTTGCTCATATGAAAATCGACAGAGAGAAGAGAAAAGGAATAAAGAAATTCGGCCAACACTACTTACCCTTCTCAAAACTGAATAGAGGAGAACCCAAAGAAGATCTACCCTTGTAGATATTCGGCCAAGACAAAACAAAAAGGGAATGGGAAATTTCGGCAAAATGGTTGAGTGATGAAGGGAGTTTCGGCTATGGTTGATAGAAAACAAATGGATGAGATTCGGCTAGGGTGGAAAAAGAAAAAGAAAAAGAAAGTAAAATGGAAGAGAGGGAATTCGGCAAAGGAAGATGGAGGGAATTTCGGTACAAGAGTTTGAGAAAAGGAAGAAAATAAAGATGCAAGGGGAGAAGATGGATACTTTCGGCTTTGAGCAAAAATGGAAAAGAAAAAAGAGAGAGAGATGCGAGAGTAAGGTTTCGGTTTCAAAGAAGAAAAAGAGAGAGAAAGCAAATGGAATTTGGCTCAAAGACTAAGAGAGTAAATCGACAAATACTACTTGGGTTTCGGGTTTGCTTCAACCGAAAGCACTAGGGAGAAATCGGCAATGCTAAGGGAGATTTCGGCTTGACACAAAACAAAGAATAAAGCTAAAACCAAAACAAGATTTCACCTATTATCAGTAACACATTCGGCTAGGGAAAGTGATTTTGGAGAGAAAAGAAAATGATGCACAAAATGCTAAGGAATTTGACCAACTAGCTACCAACCTACCAAAACCTTCAACAAAATTCGGTCACCCCCCCAGACCATAATGTCGTCCACATACATGGACAAGTTGGCCATTAAAAAGTTTTCCAAAAACCTCATCCTTAATCCAAGCCTTATGTCCCCTTATCATTCCTTAATCAAAATGATTCCTTTCCCCAAGTTCAAGCTTACCTAAACTATTTGTCATCTTGCCATAAAAATTTAAAGTCCAACTTACCAAATATAGAGCTTGGCCAACACTTGATGTAAAGGTGCAGAAAAAATAAAGTCTCCAAAATGTACTCCATGTTATTCGAACCATTCCCCTCTAGCAACTACTCATGCGCCACTTCCACTATGCTACTAGCTCCTCTTGTGCTAATTTTAGACATTTAAATTAACTTAAGTATCAGGGTCACCTAATCCACTTCACTAAATTCTCAATACTAAAAATTATTCTAGCTTCGTTAATAATTCCAAGCCTTCACAAGACTATATTCAGCACACAATGAAATCATACCCGAACTAACACAAGTAACAAGATGATACTCAAATTTTTAGGATGTTACAATTCTACCCCCTTAAAGAAAATTTCATCCTCGAAATTACCTGGTCAAAAGAGTTGAGGGTACTGCTGTCTCATCACATCCTCCGGTTCCCACGTAGCTTCTTCCACGCCCCGGTTTCGCCATAATACCTTCACTAATGGAACTGACTTCCTGCGTAACACTTTCACATCTCGATCTAGAATCTACACTGGTTCTTCTTCCACCGTCAAATCTGGACTCACTTCTATTTCCTTCACTGCCATGACATGCGATGGATCAGAATGATAGCGTCTAAGCATGGAGATATGGAACACATCGTGTATCTGACTCTGTTCTGCTGGCAAGTCGAGCTGATAGGCTACTGGTCCCACTCGTCTCAACATATTATACGGCCCAATAAACCTTGGACTTAACTTGCCTTTTCTCCCAAACCTCAACACTTTCTTCCATGGTGAGACCTTCAAAAAGACCTGGTCACCCACGGCAAACTCTATATCCCTTCTCTTGAGATCGGCATACGACTTCTGTCTGTCCGATGCTTCCTTCAAACGAGCTTGAATCAACTTAACCTTATCCTCAGTCTTGCAACCAACTCTGGTCCCAACATCTGACGCTCACCTAACTCTGTCCAGCATGTAAGCGTGCGACACTTCTTACCATACAACGCCTCATATGGTGCCATCTTAATGCTTGCCTGGTAACTATTGTTGTATGCAAATTCAGCTAATGGTAAAAACTCTTCCCAACTGCCTCTGAAGTCCAAAACACAACCTCTCAGCATATCCTCTAAAATCTGTATAACCCTTTCCGACTATCCGTCAGACTATGGATGAAATGCCGTACTGAAATCCAACCGCGTACCCAAAGCCTGATGTAACGCTCTCCAAAACCTCGACGTAAATCTAGGATCTCTGTCCGAGATGATCGACACTGGCACACCGTGCAACCTCACTATCTCCGCCACATACAACTTAGCTAACTTCTGAAGCGAGTAATCCACCCTTACTGGAATGAAATGAGCTGACTTAGTCAGACGATCCACAATTACCCAGACTGAGTCCTTCTTACTCGGCGTAAGGGGTAATCCACTGACAAAGTCCATAGTGATCCTTTCCCACTTCCACTGTGGAATCTTCACCGGCTGAAGTAACCCAGACGGCAACTGATGTTCAGCCTTGACCTACTGACACGTCAGGCATTTACCCACAAACTCAGTTACCTCCCGCTTCAGACCTGGCCACCAAAACTGCTCTCTTAAATCCCGATACATCTTGCTACCTCCAGGATGCATAGCGTATGGGCTGCTATGTGCGTCCTGAAGAATTTTCTACCTCAACTCGACATCCTTCGGCATACAAGCTCTCCCTTGAAAACACAATACTCCATCTCTGGACAAACTATAATCCTCTAAACCACCATTCTGAACCTGCAACCTCCGATCGTTCAAACCCTCATGCTCTAACTGTTTCTCCCTAATCTGCTCAACCCAAGTCGGCTTAACCTGCAATTCTGCCAAAAGACTCCCATCGTCATACAAGCTAAGACGAGCCAACATCGATCTTAAGTCTGATACAACCTTATGGCTCAACGCGTCTGCCACCACATTAGCCTTGCCCGGATGATACTCAATCGAACAGTCGTAGTCCTTCAACAACTCAATCCATCTGCGCTGCCTCAAGTTCAAATCCTTCTGAGTCAAAAGATACTTTAGACTCTTATGATCCGTGTAGACTATCGACTTCTCTCCGTACAAATAGTGTCTCCATATCTTCAAAGCGAAAACCACTACAGCTAATTCCAAGTCATGCGTCGGATAGTTAACCTCATGTGGTCTCAACTGTCGAGATGCATAAGCCACTACCTTTCCTTCCTGCATCAGCACACATCCCAAGCCAGTATGTGATGCATCACAGTATACCGTGAATTCCTTACCTGCCTCAGGCTGAATCAAAACCAGAGCTTCAGTCAGAATCTTCTTCAATTTGTCAAAACTTCCTTGCTGCTTCTCAGTCCACACAAATGGAACTCCTTTCCTCAATAACTTGGTCATTGGTGCTGCGATCAAAGAAAATCCCTCTACAAATCTTCGGTAATACCCTGCCAGTCCTAGAAAACTTCGAATTTCTGCCACTGACTTAGGCGGCTTCCAATCCAACACTGCCTCAATCTTTCGAGGGTCCACTCTAATCCCCTCAGCTGATACTACGTGACCCAAGAAAGTCACCTCCCTAAGCCAGAACTCGCACTTACTAAATTTGGCATATATCTTCTTTTCCCTCAGAATCTGCAACACTACTCGCAAATGCGCATCATGATCCTTCTCTGACTTGGAGTATACCAAAATGTCGTCTATAAACACCAAGATAAACTGATCCAAAAACTGCTGGAATACTCGGATCATCATGTCCATGAATGCTGCCGGCGCGTTAGTCAACCCAAACGGCATTACCAGAAACTCGTAGTGCCCATACCGAGTACGAAACGCCGTCTTGTGGATATCAGCCTCTTTCACCTTTAGCTGATGATACCCAAACCTTAAATCAATCTTCGAGAAAACCGATGCACCCTTAAGCTGATCGAACAAGTCATCTATCCTTGGCAATGGATACTTGTTTTTGATCGTCAGCTTATTCAACTGGCGGTAGTCTATACATATCCGCATCATACTATCCTTCTTCTTAACAAAGAGTACCGGTGCTCCCCAAGGCGAAACACTTGGTCGGATAAAACCTCGGTCCAACAACTCTTGAATCTGAGCCTTTAATTCCACTAATTCCTTCGGCGCCATCCTATACGGAGCGATAGACACTGGCGCAGTTCCAGGTAACAGATTTATGCCAAATTCAACTTCACGATCCTGAGGCAGTCCCGGAAGTTCTTCTGGAAATACGTCAGCATATTCCTTTACCGTTCGGACTTTCCCTACAGTAGACTCCTTAGCCTCTAATGCACACACATGAACCATAAATGCCTCACAGCCCTTCTTGACCATCTTCTTAGCTTTCAACGCAGATACCACGTTGGATAGATAATCTCTTCTATTACCTATCATAACCACCTCTTCACCCTCAGCTGTCTTCAAAACCATGCGCTCAGCAGCGTAATCCAAACTTGCCTGGTACTTGACCAACCAGTCCATCCCAAGAATCAGATCAAACTCCCCAAACGGCAGTTCCATCAGATCAGCTACAAACACTACCCCTTGGAGTTCTAGGGGTACATCCCTATACAGCTTATTCACTTCTACAGAGTGACCTAGAGGGCTAAGTACTGTCATCTCCCTAGAAGTAGTCTCAGAGTCTAAGTTCATGGTCTCTACTATGCTACTAGCAACATACGAATGCGTCGAACCCATATCTATCAAAGCAGTATATGGTAAACCAAAGATTAAGAACGTACCGATTATGATGTCCGGTGCGTCGCCCTCCTCCCGATGCCTTGCTGCATATACTAACCCAGGCTATCTTGCCTCAGTGTTGCCTGCACCTCTGCTCGATGCTCCGCGGCCCCGACTAGAACTATTACCTCCTCTACCGTTACCACGACCCCTCTGCGGTGGCGGTCCCTTATTTCTGAACTGAGCACGACCCTGACCCTCAGACTGATTCCTGGGTAGCTTACGTGGACAGTCCCTCACACGATGATCCAGGGAGCCACGCTCAAAACAACTTTTCCCACCGGTCCAACATTCGCCTCAGTGAGATTTCCCGCACCGATTACACTGCGCTGGTCCCTGATTAGCAGTAACAGGCCTCCCAGATTGATTCGGCCCACTCTGCCTAGCCCTTTTATGAGAATTACCGGCTGACCCAGATGATCCAAAACCTCTCTTATGCCTATTCCTGTCGTGATTCTGCCCCACAGATTCCTTTATCCCTTTGGCTATCTTAGCCTTTTCTACTAGCACAGCAAACTCTCGCTCCTGCTGTGGAGCAATCAGCAATCTCAGCTCATCCCTCAGTCTATCCTCGAACCTGACACATCGCCCGTGCTCCGTAGCCACGATACCTCTAGCATACCGGCTCAATCTTAAAAATTCTGCCTCATACTCTGATATGGACTTACTCCCCTGAACCAATCTCAGAAATGCCTTCCGCTGCGCATCAATGTAACTAGACCCAACATACTTCTTCTGATACGCTGCCTTAAAATAGTCCCAAGTGAGATCCTCCGCTGCAGCACTATCCCGCACCGTGAGCCACCACTGGTATGACTCATCCCGAAGAAGTGACACTATCCCTTTCAGCTTTTCCTCAGCAGTCAAATCCAAGTCATCCATGATTCGCTCTGTCGCCTCTAACCAATACTCAGCCGTACTGGGAGCCACACCAGAAACACCTTGAAATACCTCAGCTCCATTGGCTCGGAGTCACTCAGGTACGGATTTCTGAGCTCTCGCGCCTCCACCTACTCCAACTACCCTCTCAAGAACTCGCAGCATCGCCTGTGACACTGCGTCATCCCCCGCCTGATCTGGAACTCACCACCTACAGCTGGTGGTGGTGCTGGTATCTCATTTTCTGACCCCTAACCAAACCTCACTGGCTCAGACACAGCCATCCTACCCCGACCGCGTCCACGCATATTACGACCCCGACCTCGAGTACTCATGTCTAAAGTCTCGACTTATCTGATTTAAAAGTTTTATCATTAGTCATTATTCCACTATCTTTAAAGCACAGTTTTATGAGTAATTCTTATTAAAGAGTTTTGTTTTCGCGAGTCCATAGAGTCCTATAAATTTCAGTCTCTAAAGTAGTCCACTATCACTAGTCATTCAAAGTTTATAACATAAGAAAATCACAACCAAAGGCTAGGGGTACTTACCTGAGCGGATTGGTGCCAGAGACTTGGTGCCATGCTTTTCAAATCATATAATTTCAAACAGAAACATTTTAAGACCATATTTTAAAACATTTTGGGCATCGGGCCCACAGCCAAGCCTTTGAACTTGGCTCTGATACCACAATTGTAACACCCCAAACCCGGTCAACCCACCACGACCAAATCTGGCATGTCACAGAGGAAAAACGTTTTGAAAAAAATCAAGTTAAGGTTAAATTTTGTGGAAAACTCTTTGCTGCTCTATGTTTGTAGAAATCAGGTGCATGATTAGTTAAAAACCGATAGTTTACTTTGAAATCCCGGGAATAAATCTTTAAAACTTAGTTGTCGATTTATAGATTTAGAAAACCTTTTTGTCATTTTTAAAAGAAACCCAAATGATTAATTTGAAAACCGTTTCTATTTGAGTTTGGAAACCTAAGTTTGGAAACCGTTTAAGTTGTCGAAAACATTTGAGCTGTCATTTATTATCAAGTGATTTGTATTACCCGATGGTAAGGTTTTGAAAACCATTACGTTTTATAGTTTAGAAAACCTTGCGCTCACATTATTAAATTAATCAAGTAATTCACTTAACCATGTTCGAAATCAAATCCAAAACATATAAATAATTCAAAACATAATTTAAAAGGCCTTATTACAAACCCAAATAGTAAAAGCAAAACATAAAATAATTACCCAATTCAAAACCCAAGTAAAACCAAATGTTTTAATGCATGGCCACCTCGAGTCCACCCGGCTCCTCATCCGCGATCTAGGAATCACCTGAAAAGATAAGAGAGAAGGTGAGTCACCAAGACTCAGTGCATAATCCCTCCCCCGGTTAATGCAACAAGCTTACACAAATCATAAGCAAGCAATATATCATACACCCCAACCTAACCATCCATAACTCCGTTTCTACCCCGTGTGGTACCAAACCACTGGTGGTGCCAAATCACTGGTGACCCAAAGTCACGATATCCAAATAAAAGTGTGGTGCCAAACCACTGGTGACCCAAAGTCACGAATAATCCAATTGTGGGGCCAACCCACGTTGTGATACCAAATCACTAGCGACACTCCCGTAATATCAAATGTGGGGCCAACCCACTGTGGTGCTAAGCCACTGTGACGAGTCGCTATGAGGTCCAAACCTCTGGTGACCCAAAGTCACAAAATAAACTGTGGTACCAAACCACTGGAAGTGCCAAACCTCTGGTGTCCCAAAGACACGGATATCAAATCTTCCCCCTCCTTTCATATGACCCACATCAATGCATCACATGTACAACTCATGCCATCATGCCTTAATATGAACATATAGCAAATATATCATAGTACATGGTATTAAGCATCATATAGAAAAATCATATTGAAACGGACTTACCCGTATCCTTGCTCATACCCATAAGGTATCATATCAAGATCTACGCAGTTTTCGGCTTTTCACATATTTAGGTTATTAATATATTTACTAAGTTATGAAGTGTGTAAGTTACACACCTGTTACTAGCGAAATCACAAATGGATGAGATTCGGCTAGGGTGGAAAAAGAAAAAGAAAAAGAAAGTAAAATGGAAGAGAGGGAATTCGGCAAAGGAAGATGGAGGGAATTTCGGCACAAGAGTTTGAGAAAAGGAAGAAAATAAAGATGCAAGGGGAGAAGATGGATACTTTCGGCTTTGAGCAAAAATGGAAAAGAAAAGAGAGAGAGATGGGAGAGTAAGGTTTTGGTTTCAAAGAAGAAAAAGAGAGAGAAAGCAAATGGAATTCGGCTCAAAGACTGAGAGAGTAAATCGACAAATACTACTTGGGTTTCGGGTTTGCTTCAACCGAAAGCACTAGGGAGAAATCGGCAATGCTAAGGGAGATTTCGGCTTGACACAAAGCAAAGAATAAAGCCAAAACCAAAACAAGATTTCACCTATTGTCAATAACACATTCGGCTAGGGAGAGTGATTTTGGAGAGAAAAGAAAATGATGCACAAAATGCTAAGGAATTTGACCAACTAGCTACCAACCTACCAAAACCTTCAACAAAATTCGGTCACCCCCCCAGACCATAATGCCGTCCACATACATGGACAAGTTGGCCATTAAAAAGTTTTCCAAAAACCTCATCCTTAATCCAAGCCTTATGCCCCCTTATCATTCTTTAATCAAAATGATTCCTTTCCCCAAGTTCAAGCTTACCTAAACTTTTGTCATCTTGCCATAAAAATTTAAAGTCCAACTTACCAAATATAGAGCTTGGCCGACACTTGATGTAAAGGTGCAGAAAAAATAAAGTCTCCAAAATGTACTCCATGTTATTCGAACCATTCCCCTCAAGCAACTACTCATGCGCCACTTCCACTATGCTACTAGCTCCTCTTGTGCTAATTTTAGACATTTAAATTAACTTAAGTATCAGGGTCACCTGATCCACTTCACTAAATTCTCAATACTAAAAATTATTCTAGCTTCGTTAATAATTCCAAGCCTTCACAAGACTATATTAAGCACATAATAAAATCATACCCGAACTAACACAAGTAACAAGATGATACTTAAATTTTTAGGATGTTACACATCTTCAATCAATTTGATCTGTTACACCATTCCCTGGGTGTAATGACCAGATGTATGTGCCTGAAATTTGCATAAATGCAGGGTATCATTTTTCTTTTCCCGAGAATGATCCCCTTTTACACTTGGGTTGACATTGCTCGTCATTTCTCGAGATGGTGTCACCGACGAAATGTCTTATCTAATAAAAATCCGAATAGATAATCATCTTTCAATATTTCCAACCTTAAGGCTTGGTGAGTTCTAAACAATAGTCCTGTTTTAGATTCTCGTATTATTTAGAAACTTCCAGAGTAATATGCGAAACTCCTTTCATAAAAGTATTATTAGTCCATTAATCGTTATTTCAATATAAAATGCTTGAAAAAGATCACAACAATGGATAAGAAGAAAATTAATCAGGAGCATAGCTCGAAACAATTAATCAAAGATAGCCAAGGCAATAAAAGGAAATTGATTAGGGCGTATCTTGAAAAGAATAAGGTAATCAAAGATAGCAATTTCAAAATGGGTAAGATAGAAGCTAGGTGCCCCAGATATCGCAGCCTGAGCTTCTTAGAAGCTAGGTGCCCCAGATATCACAGCCTGAGCTTCTTTGTACAAACTTCTTGAAAACCATTTTGAGCTCAATACGTGTTTAGAGGATCTAGAGTACTTTGTCAATGCCCCAAGACGTAGCATACTTCCTCATTATTAATTCAGGCATAGCAAGACTACCACATGCCCTATCTTTGATCAAAATTTGAGCCACTTTTTTCTGGTTTTCGGCTCAAAACCCCTTTGGTCGCAAAGCGCCCTTTACGGGTTTTCACTTTGGCCTCTCCTCTTTTTTTTTTTTTTTGAATTTGATCTCAAGGTGCCCTTTGTGGGTTTTCACCTTGGCCTTTCCCCTTTCAGGTAAAATACTTTTTGACTGAACCTGAATTCATCGAATTGGGCAAGTCTTCGCCATCCATCTCGGTCAATATCAATGCTCCTCTAGAATAGGCCCTTTTTTCTTCATAAGGTCCTTCCTAGTTTGGCATCTGCTTTCCTCTAAAATCCTTTTGTATAAAAAAGATCTTTTTCAACATCAAGTTCCCCTCGTGGAATTCTCTAGGATGAACCTCTTTGTCGTAAGCTTGCATCATTTGACTGTGATGGATAAATTTTAACCTTTTCTCCGATTAGGTTCAATTGGCAAAAAATGCTTCCATTCCATTAACCAATGGGTAAGATGTTGCCCCAGCAAAGGTCCTGGCAAACGTTCGATAATCATAAAGGATAAATGGTAACTTTTTATGCCAATCTTTACAAGTCTCAGTCATCTTTCCTACAATCCTTGTTTTGTTTTTTTTGGCTGCCTTTGTTGCTCTATGATATAGCGTCTGATTTTTGAACAGACTACAAACTTTTGACATTGTCTTTTTTGGCATTCTTTGTGCGCCTGATCTTTTTTTCTACTTTCGACCTTGTAAAATTGACATCTGAAGCTACTTTCTCTTTCTTAGTGAAGTAATCGACGACCACCAAGATAAATCGATGTATACTAGAAATTTTGCCGAGATTGGCCTGCCCCACATAGAGAAAGTCTATGAAGAAATTATTGAGGCATATGAATCTTGTCTCCTTAAATACGACATAACTGATGCCATCCCCTTCTATGTATATTAACAGTACCCAAACCTCATGATTTGCTTGGCTATTGTAAAACCATTACCATGTGTCCTTCTGACATCCTTATGGACCACTTTTAAGATTTCAACGTACCCGTGTCTCAGTAGCCCAGGCATGTCCTGATATGATCGTGCAAAAACATCTTTGAATTCTTGAAAATAACTCAATGATGTCTCACCTTATTTCTGTGGTGAGCTAGGCTACAATCTTCACCTCTTTTCTAGGCTCATAATATCCACTGACCCTTTGTAGAGTAGGGTCTGTTTTTCATCTTGTTCTACCATTCTTAATAAATCAGAAGATAGGTTCCAATCTTTATCATCTTCAAAGTCCTGATACCCCTCTAGATACATATCTTACTCGAAAGGAGACTCTGAGTCAGTAGCAGCGTTGCTCACATCGTTGATATCTGGAGACCTATTGTAGGTTCGAAGGAATATTCCAAAGAATAAATTATTCAAAGAATGATTATTTGTATGGTCATGAATGGAGAATGAAATAATACTTGAAAGAAATTCCAAAGAACAAACAAAAGAAAAAAAACTAAAAACAATTGTTTAAAAGAATATTTGTTCAAAAAGATACATTTTATTGAAATAAAAATTTCAGACACAAGCCTATTTCACAAAAGGGTTCTTATTGCCTCTAAGCTTAAGGCAACAAGCGTGTTTTGAATATTACTCTAGATTAGCTCTAAAAAAATAGGGATCTCTTCCACAGTCCCATTATTCAAAACATTCCCAAGTATGCAAGGGCTTGGAAACTTCGTTCCCAAGTTCCCTCTTCGCTTTTGACTTCTTCAAGGAGTCGCAACTTTCTTGTCTCCTCCTCCAATTATGGCATTTACTGTCTCGTCAAAGTGATCAGGTTCTAATGAACGTCAAACTTCACAATTCCAATTTTAATGAACCTTTCGACCAACTTTTTAAACGTAGTACAGTTTTCAATTGAGTGACCCGTTATTCCAGCGTGGTACTCGCATTGGGCATTCTCGTTATACCATTTTGAGAACGGAGGTTGAACAGGTTCTGAGTACGACGAAGACACCACATGCACATCAAAAAGATTCTGATACAGCTTCTTATATGTCATCGAGATGGGTGTGAACTGGAGCTTTTCTGTATTTGGCCTCGAATTGGATTCCTGTCTTGAAGAGCCTTGATAGCTAGTGGTTACTTTTGGTTGACTGACAGTAATTGACTTCGAGTACCCTTTTTTATATGTACTCGTATTATTCACCTTGTTCTCCTTTTTCCTTGGAGTTGACCTTTTGGTGTTTTCCCCTGTTTCTATCTTGCCACCCCTTATGGCATTTTCAATCATTTCTACCGCCATTACTATATCCACAAAGCTCTTTTTGGTACTTCCTATCATGTGAGTAATTGATGGGGCCTTTAAAGTATTGATAAAAAGCATTGTAGTTTCCTTTTCTAGGAGCGGTGGCTGAACTTGCATGGCAACTTCCCTCCATCTTTGTGCATATTGCCTGAAGCTTTCATTTGATTTCTTCTCTATGTTTTGCAAGGTGATTCTGTCAGGCGTCATGTCTGTCACATGATTGTATTGTTTCATAAATGCTTGTGCTATGCAATAGCCCAAATTTTAGTGATATTAGAAATAGTGGTTCGAGACCATCATATCTGACAAATGAACTTGTATATTGTATTATTTAATATTTACGAGCCAAATGTAGCTTTTAAAAGATTTTTTTGAAATAGTAAATTGTGTTTTATAAAGATTTATTTGGTCAAGAAATCGAGAAAAAGAGGTATCGAGATCTTGGTGTTATAAACCGAGTCATAAATATTTTTATGAATATTTACGAAATGTCAATAATGTAGTATAAAAATTTCGTTAGAAAATTTTGGCGTTTGGGTGGTTAATTAAATAAAAAGGACTAAACTGAAAAAGGTATAAAAGTTGCTAGAAGGATTAAATAGCTTTATTGTCAAATGAGAAAGGACCTAAAGTGCAAATAAGCCCAAAGGAGATATTTTGGGCTGCAATAGCTGAGAAAAATCAGGAAATGGGTGAAATAAGGGCAAAATTGGAAAATTGCCAAAATTAGTTAATTAAAAATGGGACCAAATTGGAATATCTAGAATTCTCTTCATTTCTCTTCATTTTCTTCAGTTGAAGAACAGACATGGGAGAGAGTTCAAGCTGGTTTTCATACTCAAGCTTCATGTAAGTTTAATTCTTGCTTTCTCCTTGAAATTTCTATGTTTTTGGACTTTTACAATTGGGTCCAACTTATTAATTCATTAGTTTTTAATTCTATGGCTAATTTTTAAAGTTGATGTGGATTAGTGATGGAAGAATATGATGAATAAATATTGAATTGAAGCTTTAATTTTGTTATATGATGATTTTATCAAGTAAAATTGATGGAAATTGGTTGTAGGACCTAATTGTGAAATAGTTGAAATTAAGGCCTAGTGTTAAAATTCTGATTTTCAAAGGTTATGAAGTAGTTTAAAATGATAGAATAAGGTATTAAATGAGAAAATTATCTCAATTGAGGGGTTAATTGAGCAAGGATTGAATTGTATGAAATGTGGAATTTGGGACAAAATAGAAATCAAGATGTTATACTAAAGCAGTTTTGGACAGCAGCAGTTGTCTAACTTTGAAAAATCATAAAAATGGTATAAATTGAATTATAAGTTGAGTGAGTTGTATAATTAAAGCTTATTAAGCCTATTTTCATATAAAAGAAACAGAGCAAGCAAATGAAGTATACATTTTGAGATATTTAAATTTTTGTAAGACTGGTTTAGAATAACTTCATGATCCCCTGTTCTTACTTTATAAATTTACTAAAAATTGTACAAAAAAAAAAATTATGAGTTATAATTTATATTTTTGTATTCCTTAGTGAGCTTATTTTCATTAGAAATAATCAGAACCACTATATAAAAACCGTACTATGAGATAATTGATTTTTAGTGAAGATAGGTCAGAGCCGTCGGACTGTGTAACAGGGGAGAACTTAACTAATAAACTGTACTAATTGGCCACACCAACAATTCTGGAAAAATTATAGTAAGAATATATGCGAGTCTAGTTTCAAATAAAATTAACGGACCTTAATTTCGAATTCTCTAGCTCAAGATAAAAATAATTTAGTAACTATGACATGGATGGACTGCTTGAATATTCACATAAGTAAATAGTGAAAATTATAGATAATGTTACTTACAAGTGTGTTGTTTATACTAAGGATGTGGATGTAGAGGAGGAGGAGGAGTAGGAGGAAAAATAATATATGAACGACTTGTGTATAAATTGATTACATGCTCGATTATAATTGATAAATGTTGAATTAGAAATGATATAATGTTTTATTTGGAATATTTATTATGAAATTATGATTATCGTTATAATACAAAAATTGAACTCATGAGTTTATATGGCTAAATTCTAGTAATCATTTGTTAATTTTATGAACTTCATGATGTTTTATTTCATATTTATTGATGATAAAATCGTGAATAATGTAAAAGCATGAAAATTGAATAAATGATCAAATTGAGCACTTCAGTTCAGTCACAAGATGAATTGACGGAAAAGACCATGGTTGAACCATGACAACAAGTGATAAGTGATAGCTTCGGCTATACTTATCTGATCAAGGACAAGTGAAAGTGATAAGTGATAGCTTCTTCTACACTTATCTGATCAAGGACAAGTGAAAGTGAAAAGTGGTAGCTCCGGCTACCTGATTAGTGAAAAGTGGTAGCTCCGGCTACCTGATCAGTGAAAAGTGGTAGCTCCGGCTACGTGATCAGTGAATAGTGGTAGCTAAGTGACAAGTGATTTCCGTGTAAGACCATATCTGAGATATGGCATCGATGTGATACGTGTCTAAGATGTAAGACCATAGCTGGGCTATGGCATTCTAGTGAAAAGTGATGAATTGACGGATAAGTCCATGGTTTCACCATGGCATAATGATAGTAAAGATGTAAGACCATGGCTGAGCTATGGCATTCTAGTGAAAAGACCATAGCTATGTTATGTCATCAGTGATTATCAGTGAAATTCAATGCATACCAGTGTAGAACAATTCCGTAAGACGTTCACTAATTTGACGAAGTTGGTAAGTGTTACATAAAATTATGTGATATAAGGAAATATGAGTTGATGAGACATGAACATAGAACTTGGTTGATGAATGAGTTCATTTGTGATTATATATTTGTACACCTTTGAGTGCATTATCCATATGAATTAGTATTCCAAATGAGTTAATGAGAAGAGTTCTAATATGACATAATCTAAATTCGAAATGAAATATTATGAAAACGTACTTGGAATACATTGGTATGTCTTGTATATGTTATTTGAGTTCATAATATGGAAAGTAAATGTATGTGAAAATATGAGGTGATGATACCTGTACATGGAATTTATTGGTGGATACGTACATCCTAATAGATTTTAGTGAACATTGAAATTGGGCTCAATAAGTGATTTGTCAATTTAAATTGTGATTGGCAGGAAGAGTTAGTGAATTGCATGTTTATGAATTGTTACATGTATTTGTCAAAATACGAGGAAATGATGGTAATTGATACATGGAAATATGAGACTATAAGATATAAAAACATGGAATATGTTTGATAAATGTGCTCATTCATAATTATAGAATTGTGCATCACAAGTGCACTATATGTGTAAAGATGATGTTTCAAATGATTTGATAAGTAAAACTCAAATATGAAGTAGTTTGAAACCAAGACAAATTGTTATAAAAATGTATATGAAATACAAAGGTGTGATTGTTATATGTTATATGAATACATAGTGTGAAAAAGTATAAAGTACAAGAGTAATTTAGTGAGAATTGAGCTCATATACGTTTCTTGTTTTTTATATGAAGTGTACGACTAACAAATGGTATTAAGTATAAGGCTCATTTGAATATCTTAAATTGGTTTTTGTATGAATTAAATGTGGGTGAAGAATAAGGATCAAACGAGTGAGAAATATGGCTTGGAAAATAGCCTAATTTGTGAAAATTAACCTTACCACATGGCCTAGCAACACGAGCGTGTACTAAGGCCGTGTGACCCAAGTTCCTTCATAGATGCAATTCAGAGAGTTATACGCCCCAAAGGCACAGCCATGTGAGCCACACGGGCGTAGGACCCTTGTAAATGAGATAAACTTGGGGATTTTGTGAAAAATTTCATACGATTCTGATTTAGTCCTGACCCAATCCCAATGCATGATTTGGACTTCAAGGGCCCGTTAAAGGAACTTTTATAATCAATTTTGATATTTGAGCGATAAATGGTTTAAATCATCTGTAAGTGTTTCGTACTCCTCGGTAATGCCTCGTACCCTGTTCCGGCATCGAATACGAGTAAGGGGTGTTACATGCTAGGTCTCTCCAGGAATTGATCCTAGCACGGCTCAATTGGTTGTACCACCTGGACGCTGCCCCCACCAAGCTATCTTGGAAACAATGGATCAACAGTTGATCGTTATTAACATATCCAGTCATCCGTCTACAGAATATGGTAATATGGGCTTCAGGACAGCTAGTCCTATTGTACTTCTCAAATTCTGGCATTTTGAACTTGTGAGGAAGCACCAAATCTGGAACCAAGCTCAAGTCTTTAGCATCAATTCCATGGTGATTATCAGCGTTTTCCAAGACCTTGAACTTTTCTTCTAACCATCTACAACGGTCCTCTAACTGCCTTGGTAATTCAATTCTCATCCCTTCCCTCTTCGCTATATCTAAATCAGGGTTAACAGGATTAGTAGGGTTATCTCCTGGGTTAGATCTTGAGCCAACTTGGAAATTCATGGGCATCCTAGTATCAGCTTGACCTTGTTGAGGCCTAATTGTAACAGATGACCTTCGAGGATATGCTTCAAGTTGTGTTTGTGTATGCGGTGGGGTAAACCCAGAGGATAATCCTCATTATCTTCTCCAGCATTAGTCATGGGGCATTTTCCCTTGTCCATTTCCCCATTCAGTAGCTGAGTCATTTGAGCCACCATATTCCTTTGGGCTTCCATCATTTGTTCCCTCATATCTTGTTGGATCTTTGCCAACTACTCTTGCAGCTGGTCTTGCATGTCTCTTTGAAATTGTTCAAGTCTTTTATCCATATCTTTCGTCTTAGCGCGAGTACCGTAACGATGTTTAGTTTCCAGATTAACTTTCTCTCTTTCTCTCTCTTTTTGAAATAACTTCAACTAATTAGGGTCCTTCTATGGATTTTAATGCATATGATGTGATGTGATGTAATGCAAATGCATGAAATGAATGCAAAAAGAAAGAGAGGCGTTGATTCTGAATTTAATTCTATTGGAACAACTTTTCTAGAAAATAAATTCCTTTACATAAAACAGATATTTATACGGCCTTTCCATCATATTCCAAGCGAAGACATTGATCCCTTTCTTCTTATCTGGATATTAAGGTCCAATCTCGTGAACTTTCTAATAAATGTCTCTACTAGCTCTTTTTACTTGATCTGGGTCGCAACTCACTGCTCACTTATTTCCACAATGCTCGTTAGCCTCTTCAAGAAAGCCAAGACATGGTGATTCTCGAATAGTTTTTGTAAGCTTGAATCCTTGGGCAATAAAGACTTGTATTCCTTCACAGACTATCGGTCTTCTCTCGTTGTGTTTACTTGGACCATATTCGGACGACCGTATTATAATCCACTTTACCAAGAAATCCATTTTCTCATGACAAAGTCTTCTATTTAGCAATTGAATTTGAATCAACACCTCTTTTCTATGATGTGAATGCAATGCAATCAAAACAAAAGAGAACATGTTAGCACAAGAGGAATAAATAACAAAATAGGGTACCTATCTGGGTGACCACTAGGGTTTGGCATAGTTCTACCTAGGGTAAGCCCTTAGGTTTTCTACATGTGGTTTAGCTCTAAAGTTGAGGTACCTGAACCAACAGATTCCTTGATCCTCACCCGTTATAGGCTCATATGGATCGAGTTCAGTTCAGGGGAATACATTTCCCTATGGCTGCACAGATATAAAAATCTCACGAAGACATAGGTACGGATGTATCCCGAAAGCGATCCACTATCCTGCACGAAGGTGAAAACCTCACGAAGGAGTAGCTTCTCTATAACAGTCTAGTTTACACCCTAGTTAGAACAGTGGTTTCGAGACCACAAATCTGAGTCAGTATAATATTTTAAAATTATTTTCTGTGCTGTTGATATGTGACTGAGCATGTGCTAAATTTCCGTAAGTTAATTTGTCCGTCTGTGGGTTTAATTTGACAAAAGGATGAAATTGCATTGAATGTGAAAGTTGCTTGCTATTTGTTAAAGTACCAATGTGTTGTGTCTTTGTTAAAGTGGAGGTCTTATGTTGTTATTATACCAACTTATAGATAGTGGATGGATAAAAGTCTTAAATGTCCATATTGTATAATTGTTTTAATTATATGAATGAAGGCTATTTTGGTAATTGAATTATTAACATTAGATTAATGAAACAAAAAGATGAGTGTTCATCTTTTATTTCTCTTCTTTTGACCGAAAAACACAAAGAAAAAGAAAGCTTTGAAGCCTAGCATATTCGGCTACTTACAAGCAAAATTCAAGGTAAGTTTTTAGTTGATTTTCGATAATTTCTACATTTTTGCAATCGTTGCTTTGAGAGTTACAAAACCCATGTATTAATTTTTTGTATTGATGATGTTTTTGAGATATGCCATTGATGATATGTTGAGCTTTGTGTTGATTTATGGTGTTAAATGAAAGATCTGAGCTAGGTGAACATACTTTGTTCTTGAATGTTTGGTGAATTTAGCTAATTAGGGCTAAATTGATAAATTAGTAATTTGAGGGACCAAATTACAAATTTGATGAAAAATATGGGCTTGTATGAGATGTAGGAACATTCGGCTAAGCATGAGTATGGGTTGATTTTGTGAATTTGATGTTTTGAGAAAAATAGACTAAATTGATAAATTGTGCAATTATGAGGGTTAATTTGCAAATAGCCCTAAATGTGTGTGTATGGATTTAATTGAATGAATTACTGAATAAAATGGTTAATTCTGAATATGTTTAGATCAAGAACCAAGGGAAATAGACTTAGATCGCGGGAAAGCGAAAGTAACCGAATAGTCATTTCCGTTTTCATTAAACCGAATCCGAGGTAAGTCATTATGCAAATAAACGTATTAGTAATGAATTATGTGTATTCTTATGATGATTGCTATAGATGAATGGTTACGATATGATCTATTTATGAATTCCGAGATAAGGTCGATATAATGATAAATATGAGAAATCTTGTATGAACTTATGAATACAAAGGTATCTATTTTGTTTTATCATGTAAGACCACGTCCGGGACGTAGGCGTTGATTTGAGATTTCATGTAAGACCACGTCTGGGACGTTGGCATCAATATGAGCTTTACGTGTAAGACCATGTCTGGGACATCAGCATCATATTTATTCGTGTAAGACCACGTCCGGGACATTGGCATTGATATGAGCTTTACGTGTAAGACCATGTCTGGGACATCGGCATCGTATTGATTCGTGTAAGACCCTGTCTGGGACAGTGGCATCGATATTCGATTACATGTAAGACCTCGTCTGAGACATTGGCATTGTACGATTATTCTGAGTTTTCAAGTATTCTATTAGATTCCGAAAGGTTTAATGAGCAAATCCGAGCTATGAACAATTATGTGAATTTATATTCATTTCAGGTACGTTTGGTATGTACACTAAGTGTGCGTAAGAGGTAAGTACTTATATGTCTTTGATTTGAAGAAAAGTATGTTTGAATATGAGAACGAGAATGAGATGCAAGAATGGTTATGAAAAATTTATGTATATATATATAATTCTTGAATGGATGAATGTGGTAATTGTGGCTAAGTATATGAATCAAAGCAAATATGTGATAGTTTGTTAAGTAATGTTATGTGCCAATGTACCTTATGCATATATGCCTTTTATGCTAAGTTTATTTGTATTATGACTTACTAAGCTTTTGGAAAGCTTACTCTGTGTGTATGTTTTCTCTATTTTATAGGTCGTCAAAGCTACTGAAGGCTCGGGACCGTCAAGGATCATCATCACACTACTAAGTTTATTTTGGTACATTATGAGAATGTATATAGCTAGATATGGCATGTATAGGCTAGTATTCGGTACAAGTTGTTATATGAACTTAGCCATGGGATTTGGCTAGAGATGAGTTGGGATTATGCATTGTGATCTTGATATGTGAAGCATGTTTTGGCATGGTTAGTTGATTCATGAAATGGTCAAGCTTTTGAGTTAAGCAAATTAATGTATTATGCTTATGTTATATATATTTGGGTCTTGGAAGTTGGCATAGTTTAAATTAGTATTGAATGTATCGATAGAATGGTTGTTTTGGTATGTTATTAGTTGTGAAATATGCATGAAAAGTGTTGGTAAATGTTGTATGTAGGTTTAACCCAAGTGGGTGGCATTTTGGCCTTGAAAATGGCCTACAATGTCACACGGTTGTGGCACACGGGCGTGCCTAGTGATCGTGGGGGCCAAGTCAATATAGTCCACGGCCAGGGTACACGGGCGTGCTTGGTGGCCGTAGAAGTATAGTCAGAATAGACCACGGGGAGGACACACTGGTGTGTCTAATAGCCGTGGGAGGCATACGGCCTGCCCACACGGGCGTGTAAGCCCTAAAACTTAGAAAAGTTTTAATTTTCCATGAAATTTCGTATGCGTTTCGATTTAGTCCTGACTCGATTTATAAGCATATTTAAGGCCACGTTGACTGTATTAAGGGACATTATGTTCGAGAATGATGAATGAATGTATGAATTTCTGTAAATGCTTTCCTATCTGTCAGGTAACACTTCTAACCCTAATTCGGCGACGGACACAGGATAGGGGTGTTACATTCTCGCTCCCACTTAAAAGGGTGCGACCACAACGGTCATGCAATGCAATATATATGGATAAAAACTCAAAAATAAATCAAAAATATGGAAAAATGGATGAGATGTTGTGAAAGGATCGTATATTAAAACCAAAATTTCAATTTTCGATAAAAAGACAGAAAATAATCAATTTACGGCCTGACTCTCTTTATTTCCCTAGTGGAGTCGCCAAGCTATCGAAACCATTATTTTTATTTTGAAAAAACGGGGATCGACTTTAAAACGAAATGGAGTCGCCACCAATCTTTTTTCGAGGTGTGATCTGGTCACCTTGAAATTGATCATTTTAATAAAAAACATTTTGATTTATTAAAACAATGATTTTGGTCTACGAAATTCGAGAGAACGGGTTCAGGAGTCGGTTACGCACGAGTAAGGATTAGCACCCTCGTAACACCCAAAATTGGTACCTAATTGATTAATTAATGTCTTAATGTCGAAAATTTGAGAAGATTTTAAAATGCGATCCTTTTTATTTTAAAAAAAATGTTTGAATAAATTGAAATGGATGTTAAGATCCTTTTGTCCCGAAGTAATAAAATATCACATCCAGTACGTTAGGACACGACATTTTAAATCCTCGAAACTAAGCTTGTCTTTTGATTTTTCAAAACTCATGCATTTAAATTTTAGAAGGATATTCGGTTATTTGGGTCAAGTGAAAAAATCAGAACCCAGTAAGTTAGGGCACAATTTCTCAAAATTCCAAACATAGAATATTATCTATACTTTTTTAGAAATCCTTACCTCAAGATAACAAAATGTCATATCCAATGAGTTAGGATACAACACCTCGAATTCCCAAGAATAAGCTTGTAACATCCTAAAAATAGGGGTCTGGCATTTTTGTGTTTTTACAAGTGTTGTGCTTGATAAGCTTGTTATTTGGGTGTGTTCGGGGGTCCTGGGGAGGCTCGGGTTCGAGCCCAGGTCCTGGTGAAATTTTAGTTTTGGGCACTTTAGTGAGGTGAGCTAGTGGAGGCAGGACTTAAGCATAATTGGTTGTATTTTGATAACACAAGAAGCAATGTGGCCTAGTGGGTGGCGTCACAAGGGAGCTTGGAGGGGGGAGTGTTCGAATCCTGCATGCTGCAAAGAGGAGTTTATTTTTGTGCTCAGGAGGGGGAGGTAGCTAAGTGGAGACCAAACCCTATAGGAGAGAGAGAGAGGACTTGGTCAAAATGTTTCAATAGGTGATGGAGAGTGAATTGTGGAGGACTTTGAGGAGTGAATTAAGGGATTTGAGAGTGTAAGAGTAGTTTGGCCGAAAATGGGAAGTGCATGGGGGGTGAGTAAGGTAGCAAATTCGGCTTTGGGTAGGAGCAAACATAGAAAACCGAAACCTCTTAGTGTGTGTGTGCTGAAATTCTCTTGTAATTCTAAGCATTTTTCATTTTTGGTTTTTTCTACTCAAGCATTCTTGGGTTCTTTACTTTGACATTTGCGTCCTTTCTTCTTGTTTTCTCTCATCGGGACTTGGCCGAAAGTCACTTTCCATCTTTCCCCTATTTTAATCTTTCTTTTGCACTATCAACACCATAGCCGAAACTCACTTTTCTTCTGTAGTGTTCCTTCTACTCATCTTTTCTCTCTTTTCATTCAATTCTAGCTAGTACGTCTTGAGCCGTGTGCTGCAACTCTCTTCTTGGCCGAAACCCCTACTTCTTTTTCTCTCTTAGTCTTCAAGTGGTTGACTCCATTCTTTCTCATCTTTCGGTTTCCATTACGTTGCGCCCCAAAACCAAATAGTGGTTCTTGCGTTTTGCTGTTGTGCCGAATCTTTTCTTCCATTCGACTTCTCTCTGAGTTAAGGTAATGGCTTCTTCTCTTTGAATGTTATTATTATTTCTTTCTCCCTTACTCAATCTTTTCTCCTTGGACTGAACATAACATCCTCCCATTCTCATCACATCTTACTTCCTTTTCTTTTAAGTTAAGCTGAAACACTCTTTTGGGGGTAGGCCGATTCTTCTGATTAACAACGAGTGAGGATTGTTAATGCCAGTTGCAGTAAAGGTGAAGTTACGCGAATACCCCTTTTATTTCGATGTTTACTGACATTCTTGAGATTCTGTTTTGTGGTGTAGATACCGGTCCCATGCCTTGTGGGAGGGCCGAATGTTGGATTAAGGCTAACTCCTTTGGTACATCCCTTATTTACTTTTAGGAATTCGTTGCAATAACCAAGGTGCAAGGCCGGATTTTGGAACCTTGTAGGGAAAGGATCACGATTGTGGGGGCAACGAAGAGAGGTTCTTTAGGAAATCTAAATCAGGTGTATAATCTCACACCCACTTCGATGGTTGCTTGCGAAGTTCTGTGAAACGGTGAAAAGTCGAAAGGCCGAAAAGCCGAAAAGCTGGCAATTGTGATTACTCGAGCGTGCGAACGCTCGCAGTAGTAAATTGAGATACTCATCGTGACGCTAAGTCGTTGAGGGTGTCACAAACACTCTCGCGATGCCGAGGCTATAATGGCCAAATCGGCCCAACGGGCTAACCGACCCACTTAGACAAAATTGTTGGAAAACTAGCCAATGTTAGGCCCGGTGTGAAATCTGCAAACCTGTAACCGAAACCATGCGTTTTGGGCCACACGAGCGTGTGGGCTCATTTGGGCCTAAAACGATATTTAGGCCCAATAGTGCTGTAAAGACCCAAAAAGGGTCTCGAGTCGCTCAAGGCGATAGTAGGCCTTCGGAAAGGTCATTAAAGAGAAAATTACCAAAATGCCCCTGGGCTGTGAAATTTCCAAAATACCCTCGATGGGTTGAGTGTCTGTTTTATCCTCAGTGTTGCCAAGTAACGTGTGTATGTTTACATTACACTATTATATGTTGATATGTATATTGCATTTTGTCATGTTGCATGGGGCGGGTTAATGACTGAAGAGCAGTGTAGCCTGGTGGCATAGCCACAATATATATATACATAATTATGACTCTGGTGGCTCAACCACAATTATTCTGTGATTAGCAGCGTCTTGCATATTGGTGTGTTTGGCGGGGTGGGTTGACTTGATCCCCACAGGTGTGATAGGTTGGTACGGGGGTGTGTTGGTTGGATTGGGTTGGGTTGCACTACTTCTTTTGCACTTTCATGATTATAGGGCTTAGGCCCAGACTGATGTCTTATGGGCTTGGGCCCAGTTAATGTCGGATTGCGGATTACACACTGAGTTCGCGTAACTCACCCCTTTTTCTTTAATCTCGTAGGAAATCCCCGGCGATAGAGGAGTTGGAGCCGTGGAGGACTCAGTGGTGGCCATACATTGTAGATTTCTCACAAACCTTAGTAAATTCTATTTTTACCTTATTTTTTTAAGATTACTTAGTTTGGGCTAAATATTTTGTAATAAGGCCTCTAGACTTTAATTTCCTTTTAAACCTGCTTTTCCGTTCTTTTTATTGTTAAATGTTTAATACGGAAGTTTTCCTAAAGGAGTTAACCAACTGTTTTCAAAATATCACGTTTCTGCAGGTATTCAAATTCGAATTTCATAACAAAAGTAGTTTTCAAAAATAATAACAACTTTTTAAAGAAACGAACATTAAGTGAATCAGGTTTTTATAAACAAACAGCAAAACTCAAAATTTTCAAAGGAGACGCAACCTTTTCAACGAACAACTTTTTTTTTAAAACGAACGCTTAGTTTCTCAACATTCCGTCAAAGTGATCGAAGTCTTTTCAAACAAATATCTAAACTTGAAGTTTCAACTCTTTAATGAATGCGTAGTTTAGTTTCTTTCAACAACCCTTTTTATGTGACATGTCAGATCCGGTCGTAACATCTAGGCCGGGTTTAGGGTGTTACAAAGCTTTTATTTGAAACTCATATGTTTTGGTTTGAAATGGGTGCTCGGTTACTTAGATTCAACGAGGAAAATTGGAACTCAGTAAGTTAGGGCACAATCTTCTCGAAGCTCCCAAATACGAGCATTTGGGGGAAAATTATTGCAATATTAAAACAATGTATAAATAAAAACTTTGAACAAAAAATGACAATATTAAAATACAAATAAACAATTTATAAAACACATAATGGCAATTATTTAAATACTAACATCAATAATGAAAGACAAAAGAAGTTATACACAAAACATCTTAAAAATAAATGGTATATAAAATAGATAGTAATATATAAAAATTTGCAATTGATAATATATGGAAAAAAAATTTAAAGCAAATAATCAAACAATTTAAAATGGATGATTTATAAAATGAGCTTTTTTTTAAATAAACAACATGTGTGACATTAAAAACAAATAAAGTATAATTAATGGAAGAAAATAAAAGAATGATAAGAATGGTTAAATGAATGAACAATATGTAAATAAGAAAGTTGGCGAATAAATAAATGAATAAAAATAAAAAGAATAATTAATGATTAAGCAATTAAATGGATAAATAAAAAAAGTTAAAAAAGGCCTAAGTCAACCTAATTCTCACAATATGAGGATTCAACGAAATTCCACCACCTAAATCCAACTCAAACGAGAGCAACTCAAAAAGAAACAAAGATGAACGAATAACAAAATAAAAACAAGCCCTAGAAAATAAGAACGCAAGAGAGAGAGAGATTTGTGTGAATGCTCTCAAGAATTTTTATTGCTCAAAACTCCAGTCCTTTACAATGAAGGGAGAGGCCTCTATTTATAGTTGAACCTTCCCAAATCCAACGGTACAGATCAATTACATCAACGGCTAAGATTAAAAGGTATCTACAAATTAAGTCTCTAAGTTTACAAAATCATATCTTCTAAGATTGCATATCATATCTTCTAGGATTGCATATCATATCTAAGATTGCATATCCTTGAAGATTATGTTTCCATATATGTCAAGCTTGTAGATGGACCTTCAATCTTTTCAAGTAATGGGCCATTCCGATCGGACCAAATGATATATTTTGGACTGGACTTGGACTTTGTTTTATTATTTTGGGTTTATTATTTTTTTGTGTGGGCCCGGGCTAAATTGACCTATTACAATTTATACGGTGAAAAGTCTATCATTTACACAGACCATAAAAGCCTCAAGTATCTCCTTACTCAGAATGAGTTGAATCTTAGGCAACGAAGATGGATAGAGTTGCTTAAGGATTATGATTGCTCGATTGAGTACCACCCGGGTAAGGCTAACGTTATAGCGGATGCACTGAGCCGTAAGGTTGTATCTGACCTGAGAGCAATGTTTGCTCGTCTCAGCCTATTTGAGGATGGCAGCCTATTGGCCGAACTTCAAGTAAGACCGACCTGGATGGATCAAATTAAGGAGAAGTAGTTGCTGGATGAATCATTGATCCCTTGTTTCTGACTGGTTGAGAAGGGGAAGACCGCAAATTTTGGGCTGAATAGTGAGGGTGTGCTATGCTTTCGTGGGAGAGTTTGTGTACCAAGGGTTTCTAAGTTAAGGTAGTCTATACTGCGAGAGGCGCATAGTAGTATATACGTTATGCACCCTGGAGGAAACAAGTTATATCGAGATCTGCATGAACTCTACTGGTGGCCAGGGCTCAAGCGCGAGGTTACAGATTTTGTGAGTAAGTGTCTGACATGCCAGCAAGTTAAGGCTGAGCATCAACTGCCTTCTAGATTACTGCAACTCGTTAAAATTTGACTCTGGAAGTATGAGAGGGTAACCATGGACTTTGTTAGTGGGCTACCCTTGACGCCCACTAAGAAGGATTTGGTATGGGTTATTGTTGAATGACTGACTAAATCTGCCCACTTCATATCGGTCCGCATCGATTATTCACTGCAGAAGTTGGCTAAGTTATACGTGGCTGAGATTGTGAGGCTGCATGGAGTACCAGTGTCTATCATTTCGGACAGATATCCTAGATTCACATCTCGATTCTAGAAGAAGTTACACGAGGCATTGGGTGTAAGATTGGATTTCAGTACTGCGTTTCACCCCCAGACAGATGGTCAGTCAGAGGGTGATCCAGATATTGGAGGACATGCTAAGAAGCTGTGTAATTGATTTCGAAGGTAGTTGGGAAGGCTACTTGCCATTAGCAGAGTTCGCATATAACAACAGCTACCAAGCCAGTATTCAGGTAGCATCTTACGAGGCGTTATACGGTCATAGGTGTCGTACCCCTACTTGTTGGACAGAATTGGGGGAGCGGCAAGTTTTGGGGCCAGAGTTGGTTACTGAAATCGAAGAGAAAGTAAAGTTGATCCGAGATCAGTTAAAGGAAGCATCTGATAGACAGAAGTCGTATACTGATTTAAAGCATAGGGAGATAGAGTACTCTGTGGGGGATTACGTTTTCTTGAAGGTCTCACCATGGAAGAAGATTTTGAGATTTGGGCGGAAAGGCAAACTGAGC
Organism: Gossypium australe; assembly: GCA_005393395.2. Lineage (NCBI taxonomy): Eukaryota > Viridiplantae > Streptophyta > Magnoliopsida > Malvales > Malvaceae > Gossypium > Gossypium australe. The sequence continues at coordinate 36,627,838 of CM016623.1, read as the reverse complement.
CCTAGATTCATCGGACCTTATCAGATATTAAAGTGTGTGGGACCGGTCGCCTATCAACTGGAGCTGCCTCCAAAGTTAAACCGGGTACATGATGTGTTCCACGTCTCTATGTTGAGGTGATACCGCTCTGATCCCTCACATATAGTGCCGGTGGAGGAGATTGAGGTTAGACCTGATCTGACTTTTGATGAGGAACCGATGTAGATATTGGATCGTGATGTTAAGGTGTTAAAGAGGAAATTTGTTCCATTAGTCAAGGTGCTTTGGTGTAATCACGGTTCAGAGGAAGCCACGTGGGAGCCTGAGGAGGCGATGCAACAACAATAACCTCACCTCTTCTGACCGTGTAAATTTTGAGCCGAAATTTATTTAAGGGGGTAGAGTTGTAACGCCCCAAAAATGTGGGGTTTGTAATTTTGCTGAATTGGCTTAAATTCGATGATGTGTTTGAATGGCTAGGTATTTGAGTGTATTTGGGGGTTCTTAGGAGGCCTAGGTTCGAGTCTGGGCCTTGGAAAATTTTTAGTTTTTGCTCTTAAGAGGAATGGGCTGTTAGCAGTAAGACTTATGTCTAAAGGTGTGTGTTTTTGTGTCACAAAAAGAGCTTGTGACTTGGTGGCTGTGGCATCACTGAGATGGCAAGGGGAGTGGGGTTTGAATCCCATGGCATGCAAATAGGAGATTTTTATTTTATGACTTGGTGGTGCAAGAGGTAGAGTTTGGATCAAACTCTACAGAGGAGGTTGTATACCTGGTCAACTAATTCGAATGGGAGGCTGTGAGCAATTCAAAAAGGATTTGGTGGAGAGTTTGAGGGAGTTTGGCCGAATTTGGAGAGCTTGAATAGGGGGAATTTCAGCTAAGGGTTGTCATTTGGGAGCATTTTTGGTAGCTTGGTGGTAGGATAGAACCGAAAAGTCTCTCTGTAGTTTGGGGCCTTTCTTTATTCTTATTCATTTCAGTTTCGGGATTTACTTCTTCGTGGCATTTCGTGCAACTTTTCGACCATTCGAGTCTCTTCTCCCTATTTTCTTTTTGGCTCTCAACAGTCATTCTTTTTGTCAAGCACAATACCAACTGCCCATTTGCTGAATTCATTACTGAAACCTACCCTTCTTCTTCACATCCTCCTGCTGAATCACCGTTGCTCCTTTCGGTTTCTCCTTTAGCCGAACACAACCTTTCTTTTTCCTCTCATTATTCTTCTCTTTTCTTGACAAGAAAAGACAAACATCAAACCTTGGTTCTTCTTGTGTAGGCCGAATCTATTAAGGCCTAAGCATCTTCTTCTCTTCATTCCTAATCGTTTCCGAACCTCTTCGATTGGTTGGTAAGTGGTGACCTTAACCGAATCTAGGATGGCTTTATTCTCCTTATTCGAGTTTGCTTCTCTTAGGCCGAAAGGTTTTTCCCAAGTTTCCATGGAGATATATATTGCTAACACTTTCTTCCTCGTTGAATGTTGCCAGGGACTCGATTTCCTTAACCAAGGGGTAGGCAGATTATTGTTTCACTACAAGGGATCTTTCGTTTCGTGGTAAGTAAAGTTAGTTTGATTAAAGCGTTTCAATACTATGGTTTAACAAGGGGTGTGAGCGGTTGTTATCATATGTGTCTTGGAAGAGCTTCAAACTACAACTCGTAACATGTGTGTAATCGTACACCCAATTTTGGTTCTGTCAATATGACGAATGAAGGTGTTTATTCACACCCCTGATCAATTGTGAATCGGCTAAAGCCGAAAACCGATAAGCCGAAACTTCGGCATTTGAGGGCTCTCGAGCGTGCGAGCGCTCATAGAGATAAACCAAGCCACAATCGTTGGTGATAGACCGTTGAGGCTGCCACGAACATTCTCGCGGGCTTAGGTCGTAATGGGCCTCGTTGGGCCAAGATGGGCCATTGGGTCCATGGGTCCCACGTGGGTAAAATTCACGGTAGTGTCAGATAATGGATTGGGTTGCGCAGTTCGCATGGCCGCCACCGAAATTGGGCTGAATGGGCCACACGAGCATGTAGGCCCACTTGGGCTGAAGATTGGGCTTTGGGCCCAACTGCACCGTTTCGACCAAAAAGGATGTCTGTGTCACTCAAGGCGACTGTAGGCCTTCGGAGAGGCCATTTGTAACACTCCAAACCCGGCCTAGACGTTACGACCGGATCTGGCATGTCACATGAGAGGAATGTCTAAAAACTGTGCGTTCGTTAAAAAGTTTGTATTCTTTATATTTGTTGTGAAAAATTGAGTTTAAGTACTTTTGAATAAGAAACGGTTTATTAACATTTTAGGAAAATCCCGAATTAAAAATTTAACAATAATAAGCAATACCCAAGTTAAAAGCTAAAATCAAATAAAACCATAAGCCTTATTACACAACAAAATCCCAAATTTAAAATAAAATGAAATAAGTCCAAGTAACCATTTAAAATGAAAGAAACGCAATCTTGAGCATGGCCACCTCGAGTCCACCCCGGCTCCATATCCGCGGTTTAGGAATTACCTGCAAAATTAACTAAAGGGGTGAGTCATCGAGACTCAGTGTGTAATTCCCCATCCCGAAGATAACAAACCCTTACACAGTTCCGTAAGCAAATATGTATGTCATGCAACCCAAACCTAACCATCCGAAACTCCTAATTCTACCCCGTGTGGTCACAACCACTGGTGACCGAGGTCACAAATAATATATGTATGTGGTCACAACCACTGGTGGTCACAACCACTGGTGACCGAAGTCACAAATACTATGTGCGGGGCCAACCCACATTATGGTCAAAACCACTAGTGACAATCCGGTATCGGTATGTGGGGCCAACCCACTGTGGTTCCAAACCACTCGGACGAGTCACAAGGATAGATATGCATATGTGGTCAAAACCACTGAGACTTAGTCACAATAGTATAGAAAGTGGGGCCAACCCACTGTGTGGTCACAACCACTGGTGACAGTCTATAATCATACCTTCCCCCTCCTCTCAGCATACCCATGCAATATGACATAATAATTCGTGTATGCAGTATGTCATGTATGCTAAACATATATCAAATATAAGTATAACATGAATCACCATCATAATCAGATAGATATAAAACAACATAATCACGCTAATCAACCTCTAAGGGTATAATCGTAATTTTACCTACCAAGGGCATCTTCGTAATTTACCTTCTAGGGGTATTTTGGTAATTTACCCACTAAGGGTATTTTAGTAATTTCGTACCTGGAATGGCCTTTTCGAAGGCCCAATGTCGCCTCGAGCGACTCAACTATCATTTCCGGTCTTTACCGGACTATTGGGCCTAAAACCTAATTTCGGCCCATTCGGGCCCATCCGCTCGTGTGGCCCACCTAACACAAATCCAGCCACGTATATAGGTTCCACCTAGTCTAGTTCACTATATACTATAACATCATACAATTTATTCCAATTGGGCCCACTTCGGCCCATCGCGGCCCAAGCAGCCCCAACCCACAAGAATACTACTGATGGCCTCAACTATCGCGTCGAAGCCCCACACGTGCGCTCGCACGCTCGTGTGGCTACTATTGCCATGATCAGCACTTCGGCATTTGCCGCTCTACAACTAGAGTAGAGAAGTACACACCTGATAGGAATCTGGTGCTAATCCGTGCTTCGACCACTCCTGTGCCTAAACGCCCTCCAAGGTATGTTAACTCTCCTCCTGGAATGCTTCTTTATATAGCTAGCTCTTCACCTTCATTCTTTGTATCTTTCCGATGTGGGATCCCTTAGTCAGTAGAGTTTAAATTCAACTGAAACTCTTGCCATCCAATCCGCAAAATAAATACTCCTTTGCTTCTCATGAGATTCGAACCTAGGCTCCCTTGTAACATAATCCACGCCGCTAACCACTTGGCCACAAGCTCCTCTTGTGTCTTAAACCATGCGCAACTAAATATAAACTATGGGCCAAATTCTAAGGTCCAAGCAAAAAGAAAACCAAAATGCAAGAGCCAAGACTTGAACCTTGGACCTCTTTCCTTCCCTTGTGGCGTCACCCCCTTGTCTCTTATGTGGCATCACTTTGCCACTACACCACACACTCCACTTGTGTCATTTTCCTCCACATTTTATTCTTAAGGCCTACCTACCAACTCCTAGGGTTTTTTTTCACCTAAAACCAAAATTTCCCCAAAGCTAATGTTCGATCCCGGGACTTCATAGAAGCCCTCTAACCTTCTAAAATCCCTTATCTAAAAGGTCCAACTTGCATTTAAGCTGATCCCAAAAATTTTAAATGCTACTACGCCTAAGGCCCATTGGGCTCAATTCTACTAGGCCCAATTTCAGGATGTTACAAATCTACCCTCCTTAAAGAAATTTCGTCCTCGAAATTTCCAACTAACTAACAGTCACACCTCCTAACCTACTACACTACGTTCTTGCTGTGCACTCTGATCTTAATAAAACTAATATACTTTCTAACTAAATCTTGGAACCCCTTCACATAACCAACTATCTAACACCGAAGCAAACAGATATCTTTCACACATACATGCATGACGTTGTGGGTTTATGTTTTAAACTATTAAATGGTTTGCTTTTCTTTAAATGTGATTTTGGGTTTGTAATAAGGCCACTAATACTCACTTTTTGGATTATCTAGCTGATTTAAATTTTCATTGAATCTTGTTCAAACTGGTAAGGGCATGCTTAACAAGATTATAAAATGAATGTTTTCCAAACTTACACAAACTATCGAGATTTTCTAAAACTCACCATCGGGTAATGATAAAAGGTAGTAACCACAAATAAAGCCCAATTGACTTCAAAACTGAATTCGTACAGAATTTTAGCAACATTATTCCATCCAACGCAGGTTTTTCGCAAAAGTATAGTTTTCTTATACTTAGAGCCAACAACTTGTTTTTCAAATCATGTTTCTTTCAATAATTGAATCAACAACTAGTTTCATCAAATACGAACTTTCCCTGAGACATGCCGGATTCGGTCATGGTGTCTTGATCGGGTTTGGGGTGTTACACCATTATAGGGTAAAATTACTGAAACACCCTCGATGGGTGAAATTATCGAAATACCCTCGATGGGTGAAATTACCGAAATACCCTCGTTCGATAAAATTACCAAAATACCCTCGAAGGGTAAAATTACCAAAATACCCCTAAGGGATGAAATTACCATTTTACCCCTAGTCGAAAAAATGACCATTATACCTTTAGTGCTAGCTTAAGTGATGTTTGTTTGATATTTATATGACTGATTATGTTTGTGACATACTGCATACACGAATTATTTATGACACGACATTTTGCATTGGGGTGGGGATTTGTATTTGGAGGAAGAACTGTACTAGTGGCTCTGCCACGTTTTATTGATTTAGTGGCTTCGCCATGTATTCTGATTTTAGTAGCTTGGCCCACGTTCACTGTCATTAGCAGCTTTGTTGCGTTACTACTAGCAGCTATGATGCGATACTGGTGTGCTGGGTGGGTGGGTCGACTTGGTCCCTACATGGTGTGTTGGTTGGTACAGGTGGTGTGCTGGCTGGATTGGGTTGGGATGCATTACTGCTCTGTTTTGTGATCATTTGTGCTTAGGCCCACATTGCTACTGTATAGGGCTAAAGCCTAGACTGAACTGATACTAAATAGGGCTCAGGCCCAGACTATTATTGCATGATTGGGGATTATACACTGAGTTCTCGTAACTCACCCTTTTCTTTAACTGCGCAAGTAATCCCTAGCCTTAGATGATTTGGAGCTGCGAGGGACTCGGAGGTGGCCACACGCTCGATATGATTTGACCTTAGACTTACTTATTTTGTTTTTAATATATCGGGTTAATAATTATGTAATAAGGCCATTTGGGGTTTAACTTTTATTTAGTGGTTCTCTTTATTTCAACATGCTAGTCTAGGAAACACGGATTTTTGAAACAATAACCATTTTTTGAAAATCACATTTTCAAATCTTAAAGTTTACAACTAAAAAGGGCTTCCGCGGTTTTTATCTCAGATTGATAAGCTTATAACAATTGAGACGACCTATAATTGGACAACAAGGTTTTACAACACTAACATTATCAAAACAATTTAGTAACGAACTTTTATCGACAAACTCGGTTTTCAAACAACACTTCGATGTGACACGTCAAATTCAGTCGTAACGTCTACGCCAGGTTGGGGGTGTTACAACCATTACGTTTTATAACTTTTATAAAGATGAATAAATGTTTGAAGTGTTTTTCTAAATTTTCTGAAAACACTAATACACCATCAATGTATACTATTGTGAATTGAGATTATTGGTAAAAATATTGTAACACCCTTATCCCATAACCGTCGCTAGAATAGGTAAGGGCATTACCGGACTTGTAACTCAAACCGGAACAGTAAGACTTTAACTTATCAATCGTCAACATCATTCAACACTAATCCAACATATCATGCTTAAAACAATTATATAAGATTATACTAACGTGACCATTCCATGTAGACATATATATATATAAGCATCTAAATACCACTTACAAATTAATCACATTTCAACATTTTTATCAACTCATCCATAATCACATATCATTCAAACCAAAATCCCAATTATAAATTTTACCACTAAATGCACACATCGTATAATGCTTTCATATCAAACTAACTTTTCTCATATCAAGCCATATCGCATAGCTTGATCATAATACCCAAAATTCATCTCACATTCACATAAACAAGTGAACATATAATCAACTTATTAACTAGCCTATACATTGTAAGAGTATGCCCAAAGATCAATCATGAGATGGTTGTAATAACGTACTTAATTTACCATGTTTATTAATATAAAGCGTTGTCATTATTATTTCAGTTTTTCTTTCTGTGTGTATAGATAAACTGTTTTATAATAATGTCCTGAGAATAATATGATTATTCTTAAAAGATCCTTAGTCGAGTATTATTGTTGACTAGGACAATAATAATGCATTAAGACTAACATGTAGTTGATTGATGATAAAGAGTTGTCATTGATATGGAGTGTCAAAATCAATGCATGAATATGTGTGATAGAGAACAACATATTGGATTGACCCGCTATGAGTATGTTTCTTGGATTATTATGTAATTGTCACAACATTACTCATAGTGATTAATATGTATATGATCCTCAGACTTGAGATCATTATTATCCCAGCATCGTGAGTTGTATATTTTGATACAGTCAAACGTACACCGTAATATGTTGTTCTATAAAGGCTGATGATTGGATATACCACAATTTATGTAGAGGGATATGGTTGATCAATATAGGATAAGTCCCTCCTTCATAATAGGAGTAATATCTTAGGCCACTTGATTGAGTGAGACTAGAAATGCATGGCCATGCTCAAATAAGTTGATATGAGATGTCATACTAATTTGTATATCATAGTCTACTCAAGATATCAAGAAACATGGGATGGACTATGCAAGTGTGACTATCCCATGACTTGTATCCGTTCCAGAGATAAAGGACTTAAGGATTAATGCATGAAAGGTTAATCACGAAAGGTTATGTCGAATCATGACTTCTTGTAACTTAGGTAGCAATGATGCATTGCTAGATGCCACCCATTGTCTGTGACAATAGAATCATTCTAGTATTACTGCTAACGTTGCAAGAACCTACAGGGTCACACCCTATGGTTGAAATGAACGGAATAAAATATAGTTGGTATTGTGCTTGGTTGTCACATAAATTAAATTAATTAAAGAATTAATTTAATTGGGCAATCAAATATTGAACATATTATATGTACAAGGATGTTGTACACATAATGATAACATAATTTTATTAATATATGAAGTTGATTTATATATAAATTTAAATAAATATAGTTTACCGGAATCCTTATTATAATTAATGTAATTATAATTTTCAGATATAATTAATGTAATTATAATTTTCGGTTAAAAACTTTATTGTATTTATTTAATCTTGTAATACATTCAAGAGATACCAATTATAAAAGGCCCAATTAAGAGGATACCTATTATAAAAGGCCCAATGAGAAAGGCACCCATTATAAAAGGTATTAAAAGGAGACAAAACTAAACATGAAAACCCTAAGTGATTGCTTGTTAGGTCTAGCAGCCGTCAAGCAAATAAGCCTCCAAAACAGTTTTGGAGATTTCTTCCGTTCATAGTCAAACCGGGTGGATTAAGTAGAGGCCGACATCGGAAAAGGTTGAGGCTTGATTCGATAGTAGATCAAAACTCTTGTTGCCAAGGCATCGCTGTCTACTCAGATTGAAGTTTTGGTAATTTCAAAACCTTTATTTCACCCCGATTCGTTCCTCACACATGGATCCATGATTTGGATCGCCGGATCTAATTTTATTCTGCTGCGCCATGGGGTACCGGCGTTCCAACAGTGGTATCAGAGCCACTTGTGTGATACGAACTCGGGTTTAAATACTTGGGTGATGCAATTGTAGGAGATACATGTTTTGATCTTATTATATTTTCGATTGTTTAAATCGTTTAAGCATAATCTGATAATTGTTCCTTTCGGTAATTGATTAAATGTTAATCATGGTGTTGTGGCCTATTCGACTTTATGTTATTACTGTTAACTATTAACAAATCTGTAATAATGCGGCGGTGGTATTTATAGTTTCCAGTAAGTGTTAACTGGCTAGTGGAACAAGGGTTGTTCCGATATGAAACCTCAAGGATTAAAATCCTAAAAACACGATTCTGTTGATAAAAATTTATCAAATCGTGAGGCTTCATTTGACTGGGGCGACATCCTCAGAACCCCGCAAAAAAAATTTGTTAATAAAAGAAATTTATAAACTTGATGGGCCACAAAAGGTTGAAAGGATATTTTATAATTCACCTTAGCAAAAAAGCATTGAATTATGTATGCTATTTTTGACATGCACGGTGTTTGAAATGCATAGTTATAGCCCAATGACCCATTCGATAAAAGGTTGTATTTTTTTTAAAATACGGCCTGCGTGTCGTGCCTTACTACTATTCTCTTGTATTTCTCTTCTCATCTTATTCCCTCGTATGTAAAACGAGTTTCTACATATTGTAATTTGCAAGAGTTGCTGTGGGCCAAACAAGAAGGAAGGTGGGACAATGATTGCGAATGATAGCTTGTGAAAGGGCTTACACCTTTAGGTTTCCTTTTGGTTTTCCCATTGGCTTGGGTTGAACCACTTTAGTTTATAGGCTATAACTATTGCATTTATTTATTGTTTATTTATTCATGTATGAGATGCTATGGATGATAATAAACCCTATTAATTGATGAGATCGATTAGAAGACTAAATGGGCTAAAGTAGACCATAATTGGTGAGATGCAACAACCTTAATAAAATCCCTCTATTAAAATATTAAGTCAACATGGCCTTCCAATTTTGCCCTCGTTAAGGCCTCGATCAATACTATGTAGGTTCTGCCAAAGCGAAGTACTAGTATTTATCTTGGTTAAACGCGAAGAATAAACAAGTGATATTCGCTGGTTAAAAAATTGGTTAATGACTTAACTAGGTTACTCTAATAGGATTAGAGACCTAGAGGCAAGTAAATTGGATAATTCATAAGATGATTAGAACAAGAGTTGTTCACCAAATATTAGGAGTTACATATGATGTAATTAGCAAATGTTGCTTACCTAAATAACCATAATCTTAAGAGTAAAGCCAAAGCTGACTTAAGAGGTGGTGAAATATGGATCCTTAACCTACTAGAAATACTTTTGAGAAAGTTTTTCCAAAATTAATATACTAGGGTTATTAATTTTGAAATAAAATAGTGGGAATATCATTTAATAAAGTCTTTTTAATGATTGATATAAAATTGGTAAATTTACTCACATGCATATTTAATTGTTGTAGATATATTATGGCTGCAAACATTAGCACACTCTCATTGCGATCGGTCCTTAAGAAGGACAAATTGAATGGTTTGAATTTTCTTGATTGGTTCTGTAACTTGAGGATTGTCCTTAAACAAGAACGGAAATTATATGTCATTGAACAACCACTTTCTAATGAACCACCCGCTAATGCCTCGAGGACTGATAGAGATGCTTACAAGAAGTATCTCGATGACATGATAGATGTTGGATGTCTTATGCTTGCCACTATGAATCCTGAACTTCAGAAGCAACATGAGGACATGGTTGCTTATGATATGATCGAGCACCTGAAAGAACTTTATCAGGGACAAGCACGGCAAGAGAGGTTTGATATCTCTAAGGCCTTATTCCAATGTAAGTTGGCTGAAGGAAGCCCAGTAGGACCTCATGTCCTTAAGATGATTGGCTATATTGAAAGCCTGTCTAAGCTTGGGTTTCCATTGAGCCAAGAGTTGGCCACTGATGTTATTTTACAATCGTTGCCGGATAGCTACAGCCAGTTTGTCCTCAATTTCAATATGAATGAAATTGACAAGACTCTACCACAATTGCTCAGTATGTTACGAACTGCTGAAGGCAACTTGAAAAAGGTTGGACCTAAGCCCATACTGATGGTCCGTAATAACAAGGGCAAGGGAAAGGCCAAAGTTCAAACAAAGCCCAAGGGCAAAGGTAAGCCCAAATTTAGAAAAGGAAAGGCTGCACTGAAACCTAAAGGTGGGGTGTCTAAGGAAGGAAACTGTTTTCATTGTGGTGTGACTGGACATTGGAAACGGAACTGCCCTGCCTATCTTGAAGAAGTCAAGAAGGCTAAAGCAAGCGGAATGTCTGCTTCAGGTATTTATGTTATTGATATTAATTTATCAACTACTACTTCTTGGGTATTAGATACTGGTTGTGGTTCTCATATTTGTACTTCTGTACAGGGACTACAAAGGAGTAGGACTTTGGCTAGAGGAGATGTGGACCTACGAGTTGGAAATAGAGCAAAAGTTGCTGCATTAGCTGTGGGAACATATACTTTATCTTTGCCTAGTGGACTTGATTTATGTTTAGAGGATTGTTATTTTGTGCCCAGTTTGACTAAAAACATTATTTCAATTTCTTGTTTAGACAAAATTGTTGTTCATTTTATCTCAATAATGTTTTCTATGGTTCGGCGCAATTGATTAATGGCCTCTATATTTTAGATCAAACGAATCCCATTTACAACATAAATACTAAAAGATCTAAAATAAATGACTCAAATCAAACTTATCTTTGGCATTGTCGTTTGGGCCACATAAGTGAGAAACGTATATCCAAACTCCATAGAGATGGTCCCTTGAATTCATTTGTTTTTGAACAATTTGAAGTATGTGAATCTTGCTTATTGGGAAAAATGACTAAATCTCCTTTTTCTGGAAAAGGTGAACGAGTGTAACATCCCCAAACCCGGCCCATTCACTACGACCGAATCTGGTTATGTTAGTGCGGAAAAGTCGGTGGAAAATCTATTTAACTTAGAAAAATTTAGTAAAACTTGCTAAATTTTGAAAAATCCATGTTTATTTAAACTTATGATTAAAACTTTGTTATTAAAATATACTCATACTAAAAGATTAATATATATACAAGCCAAATTGAATAAGTAGGTTGGAAAAATATACTTATCTTCACATAGTGTTTCAAATTCTTCAAACCATAATAAATACTAATAAAAAAAATAACAAAAATAAATAAGAGTCAAAAGGCCTTTATTACATATTCTATTTAAACCCAAATACTTAAAGTAAGCCTAAAACATTTAATCTCTTCTTCTGCATAGGCCACCATGTGTCCACTCCAACCCGGTCCGACCGACATGTCACCTGCGATGCTTAAAAAGTTGGGTGAGTCATACAGACTCAGTGTGTAACTAAACCATCGAAATCCACCCACATGCTAACCACATAACATCCCAATTGTCAAATGCAACATGCAAGTATAATTATTTAGACATTACCACAATCTGGGCTTGGCCCACCTTCAAATTATAACAAATACTGGACTAGGCCCTTTTCTCATTAGTCCACTGATCACTGGGTTTGGCCCATGTCCACGTATGTCCCCAAAACATACCTATTCATTGGGCTTGGCCCATTTTCATATTATTTCATAAACGGAATAATGCAATCATGAAACCCACCCAAACCTAGGGTCCATCCGCTACACACCCCCTTATCCAGCCTACCACACACCAGGGGACTATCGAGTCACCCTCTCCTTTTCCCTCCAAAAAGGCAACCAATGCCATCCACGATGTAGCATATAGCTAACATCAAACCACGATGGAGCACACAGCAATCCATCAAGCCACGATATGGCATAAGCCGATATCAATCAAGGTAACCACGCGAACTAAATCGCAGAGATCCACAACGCGACCTCAGTCAGCGCCAATCCACGATGTAGCACAAAGCTGACATCAACCACGTACTCGAAGTACACCCGTACCTTCTTTTGTAACCCACCCATGCACATGCCACATAAAATATAATCGTGATAATGCATGCACATGCTTATTAATATCCATAAACATACTCATAAACAAATAATCACACTGCAACAGGTCCGATACTAACCTGATCATCGCTATACCCCTTAAGGGTACCATTTTCACATTTAATTGTACTTATTAGCATCATACAACATAAGCAGATATATTCAAATCCCGGAAACAATGGTTTAACTACACACCTTATAACCTGGAGCTCTAAACCCTCGATCCCGACGCTATCGACTAGCGAGACTACCGCTATCTGCCTATAGCTATCTCCTGCCGCTGGCCCACACCCCGGTGGCCAATCCCGAACTGCTGAAACCGCTCTTTTCTTGAACTTCGGAATAGGGACCTTCCCTTGCCCACTCTGACTGGTTGTGGCCTCCATCAAAAAGCTTAATCAGGTAAACAGGTTAACCCCCAAAACACCACTTAAGCATTTAACCTTAATAAATAACCTTACCTCCACTTGATCAAACTGACTGCTACAAACGGAGGCTTGGCTAACCACTAAAACCCCAGAGTATCTCAGTCACGGAACCCGAAAAGATCTAAGTTAACATTCGGCCCAAGTGCTATCAAGTTGAGAGAAAGAAATTCGGCAAAGGGGTGATGGATGTAGATTCGGCTATTAATTAAATCAAGGGGTAGGGAACATTGGTTTCAGCCAAAGAGAGGAGAAAGAAAGGTGTGGGGTGTACTTTCGGTTTTGAAGTGAAAAGGAAGGGAAATAGGGAGAGTGAAGGGTTCGGCCACTTGGAAAAATGTGAGAGAAGAAGAACAACAAGCTTTGGAGAAAAGGTTTCGGCAACCAAGGAAATGGGGAACAAAATTCGGCAAGGGAGAGAAGGCAGATGGTGAATGAATAATGAGCACCTCCCCCCCTATTTATACTAAAAGGCCAAGCTCCAACCCCCCAAAAATAATCCTCAAAATTCTCCTAAAATACCTCCCTTCCACTCATTCAAAAAGTTTGAATGAGTCAAACTTTTACCTAGCCAAATTCAAAAAAATTGACCAAGTCTTCTCCACCTTTTAAGCCTTTCAAACCGTCCATCCACCCCACCAAGATGACGCAAAAACAATGCCCATCTGCTGCTCCCGCGAATCGAACATGAGACCCTTCCTCCTGCAAATGGCGTCACCTTCCAAGCTCTAAAGTGGCGCCTTCCTACCACTTTGCCAAGCCTATCTTTGTGCCATATTTCCACCAAAAATTCTCTTAAGGCCCCCTCTATCCAAGCTCCCCCTTTTAGCCCCTAAAACTAAAAATTTTCTAAGGCAACCTACCACCCCCTAGGGTTCTCAAGACCCCTAAAACTTACCCAACCACACACTAGAGTGTGCCAACACCCGAGCTAAGCACCAAATGCCTAACCCCTAAAACCAGGGTGTTACAACGAGCTAGTGATTTATTGGGCCTAATACATTCTGATGTATGTGGACCAATAAATACACAGGCCAGAGGTGGATTTCACTACTTCATTACTTTCACTGATGATTTCAGTAGATATGGGTATGTTTATCTCATGCGCCATAAGTCTGAGTCCCTAGAAAAGTTCAAGGAATTTAAAAATGAAGTACAAAATCAACTAGGCAAAACTATCAAGTCACTTCGATCTGATCGAGGTGGAGAGTATTTGAGCCTAGAGTTTGATGATCTTTTGAAAGAATGTGGGATTGTCTCACAACTTACTCCTCCTGGTACTCCTCAATGGAATGGAGTATCTGAGAGAAGAAATCAAACTTTGTTAGACATGGTTCGATCCATGATGAGTAATGCTGATTTACCGACTTCCTTTTGGGGACATGCACTTGAGACTGCTGCCTTCACACTAAATCGTGTTCCATCTAAATCGGTTCAAAAGACGCCATATGAGATGTGGACTGGGAAACGTCCTAGTATGTCCTTTATGAAAATTTGGGGTTGTGAAGCTTATGTTAAACGTCAGACGTCTACTAAGCTTGAACCCAAATCTGAAAGGTGTATTTTTGTGGGGTATCCAAAAGAAACCAAAGGATATTATTTTTTTAATCCCACTAAGAACAAAATTTTTGTTGCTCGGACTGGTGTCTTCCTAGAGAAAGAATTTACTTCTAGAAAAGGAAGTGGGAGAAAGATTAAACTTGAAGAAATTCAAGAATCACAAGATACCACTGAACCAGAGATTGAACAAAACCAAATTCCACAAGAAATTGAGGAACAAACAACTGCTATAGAAACACAACCACCGCGCAGATCTTTAAGAGAACGTCGTGCACCTGAGAGATATGGATTTCTCATTACAACGCATGGTGACGTTCTTCTTATAGATCAAGATGAGCCTAGGACTTATCAAGAAGCGGTGACGAGCCCAGACTCTGAGAAATGGCTTGAGGCCATGAGATCTGAGATGGATTCCATGTATGAAAACCAAGTATGGACTTTGATTGACCCACCCGAAGGGGTTAAACCTATAGGGTGCAAATGGGTTTTCAAAAAGAAAATAGACATGGATGGTAATGTACAAACATACAAAGGGCGATTAGTCGCTAAAGGTTTTCGCCAAATTCATGGTGTTGACTATGATGAAACCTTTTCTCTTGTAGCTATGTTTAAATCCATCAGGATCTTGCTGATTACCGAAATACCCTTGTTCGGTAAAATTACCAAAATACCCTCGGAGGGTAAAATTACCAAAATACCCCTGAGGGATGAAATTACCGTTTTACCCCTAGTCGAAAAATGACCATTATACCTTTAGTGCTAGCTTAAGTGATGTTTGTTTAATATTTATATGACTGATTATGTTTGTGACATACTGCATACACGAATTATTTATGACACGACATTTTGCATTGGGGTGGGGATTTGTATTTGGAGGAAGAACTGTACTAGTGGCTCTGCCACGTTTTATTGATTTAGTGGCTTCGCCATGTATTCTGATTTTAGTGGCTTAGCCCACGTTCACTGTCATTAGCAACTTTGTTGCGTTACTACTAGCAGCTATGATGCGATACTGGTGTGCTGGGTGGGTGGGTCGACTTGGTCCCTACATGGTGTGTTGGTTGGTACAGGTGGTGAGCTGGCTGGATTGGGTTGGGATGCATTACTGCTCTGTTTTGTGATCATTTGGGCTTAGGCCCACATTGCTACTGTATAGGGCTAAAGCCCAGACTGAACTGATACTAAATAGGGCTCAGGCCCAGACTATTATTGCATGATTGGGGATTATACACTGAGTTCTCGTAACTCACCCTTTTCTTTAACTGCGCAGGTAATCCCCAACCTTAGATGATTTGGAGCTGCGAGGGGCTCGGAGGTGGCCACACGCTCGATATGATTTGACCTTAGACTTACTTATTTTCTTTTTAATATATCGGGTTAATAATTATGTAATAAGGCCATTTGGGGTTTAACTTTTATTTAGTGGTTCTCTTTATTTCAACATGCTAGTTTAGGAAACACGGATTTTTGAAACAATAACCATTTTTTGAAAATCACGTTTTCAAATCTTAAAGTTTACAACTAAAAAGGGCTTCCGCGGTTTTTATCTCAGATTGATAAGCTTATAACAATTGAGACGACCTATAATTGGACAACAAGGTTTTACAACACTAACATTATCAAAACAATTTAGTAACGAACTTTTATCGACAAACTCGGTTTTCAAACAACACTTCGATGTGACATGTCAAATTCAGTCGTAACGTCTACGCCAGGTTGGGGGTGTTACAACCATTATGTTTTATAACTTTTATAAAGATGGATAAATGTTTGAAGTGTTTTTCTAAATTTTCTGAAAACACTAATACACCATCAATGTATACTATTGTGAATTGAGATTATTGGTAAAAATATTGTAACACCCTTATCCCATAACCGTCGCTAGAATAGGTAAGGGCATTACCGGACTTGTAACTCAAACCGGAACAGTAAGACTTTAACTTATCAATCGTCAACATCATTCAACACTAATCCAACATATCATGCTTAAAACAATTATATAAGATTATACTAACGTGACCATTCCATGTAGACATATATATATATAAGCATTTAAATACCACTTACAGATTAATCACATTTCAACATTTTTATCAACTCATCCATAATCACATATCATTCAAACCAAAATCCCAATTATAAATTTTACCACTAAATGCACACATCATATAATGCTTTCATATCAAACTAACTTTTCTCATATCAAGCCATATCGCATAGCTTGATCATATACCCAAAAGTCATCTCACATTCATACAAACAAGTGAACATATAATCAACTTATTAATTAGCCTATACATGCCATATTACCCAATTTCAAAGAGTTCAAAAATACCAATTGCCTCCTAGATAGTGTGATAGATTCTTCGATGATTTCCAACCTGCGTGAGCATTCAAATCACTGTAAAATACAGAGAATAGACAGAGTAAGCTAATAAGCTTAGTAAGCTCATTTAATTATCAGCACTATATAAAAGATTTAACATTGTGCTTGTCATTTTAAGCAATAAGATTTCTTTTAAACCAGCCTCATCTAATTCAATATTTATTTCCTTAACAATCATGTAATTCATGTGTAATTTATCACATCTACTCACTTGTCATATAAATTTATCAATGCCACTTGCTTGTCAAGTGTACCATGTATTCCTTTACTGATTTGTATCATCATTTCTATTCTCGCAGCATCATCTTTACAGTTGAACCCTTGAGACCAACATCGAAAACCCTGTATCTTGCATACTAAGTGCCATATATGTAACTAAACCATTTATATCACATATCACCAATACAATATCAATATCATAGAATTCACATAGCATTGGGTCGATTTACTTCATTACGTACAACCTATAACACCTTTATGTAACCGATAGCAGAATTATAGCCGTATAATATTAACTCATCAGTAACATCAATAATTCATAATTTTCATTTCAACAACCAAAACTTACCTTACTATCCATATATGATATATCATCACATACCTATTCACTTTATTTCTCTTAATATTTCCAATAATCGATATCCTTGATGAATCAATAAACCCGTACACTCAATGTCAAACCCTATAACCTATCGTACACTTAGTGCCGTCACATTACCATTTCGTACACTTGGTGCCAAATTATCGTAACGTATCGCACACTTAGTGCCGTCACATTAACATTTCACACACTTAGTGCCAAATTCTCGTAACGTATCGCACACTTAGTGCTATTACCTTTAATATCCCGCACACTTAGTGCCAAATGACCGATTTCACATATATAGTGCTCGGTATTTACATTCGCACACATAGTGCATTACTCGAACTTGTTACTCTTTTAAATAAACACATATATATAAAACTTAAACCTCAATTACGCATATATATATATATATATACAAATTATCTTATTTCATCTCCATAACAACATCACATTCGGCTATATTATTGACATATATGTATTCATCACAATCGGCCATATATTCATCTCACAACCAATATCACATTCGGCAATGTCACATTGTACATTTATACTTCTATTAAAATACATGTACAACATCGTAGATAAAAATTCAATTTAACTCAATTGTTTAAAAACTTACTACATGGTATCGTACGTAGATATATATCTATATATATATAATCATATCATTTCACTCATCCAATTTGTACATCTATCACGCAACCGTCTTTACCATTATCAATCACACAGCTTTACGATCAATAATATTAACCCTATAGGTTTGATACTCACCTGCTCAAATTCAAATTTATAAATCATAAATACTTCTCAAGAAATTCAAGGCAAAAATACATTCAACTATTCCCAATTAATCGAAAAGTCACACACTTAGTGCCAATAGTTATTCAACATTATATATCGAATTCGTACACTTAGTGGTCAATACTTAAGCTTGCACACTTAGTGCTTAATAATCAGGCTCACACACTTAGTGCAATTTTTACATCTGTAACCTTCTATACTCGCACCCTCTTTGCCGAAATTCAATTACTCAATATTCATCAATTCAAATTTATCAACTTTATTTGCATACGACAACCTTAACTTTTTTTATACATTTCAATTTGGAACATATATGTATATATAGTATTTAATTTAATCAACAACAAATATTTACTTAGTAACTTACCACATACAAGGCATTTAATTTATCATATACTAAAGCTCAATTAACTCCAATATACATTTACTCAACCCGAAAGTATTTCATTACTACCAAACATAAGACCGAATATATATTATGGCATTCCATCATCATGCAATATTAATATAATCAAGTACAAAGCCATTTAACATATCTACCATTACATACTCACAATTTGGTCGATTATCCATCATTTCTTATAACATATATATATTGTATCAATTTAATCATACAATTCAGTGACTGCAACATATTCATAGAGTCAATAAATTTATGTAAACAATTAACATCAATTAAAACAATTTCAATAGCTAATAATTCGATTTTTAACCATACGAACTTACCTCGTGTATCCGTCGACTATTCGTCTACTTTCCGATTTTCCTCGACCAAAATCTTGAATTCGTTTGTCTTGATCTAATTTAACCAAATTTAACTAAATTATTCACTAACATAATCAATTAAATACATATACAAGTATTTTGGCCATTTTGCAAAATAGCCCTTATATTCTCATACTTTAACAATTTAATCCTTAATGCATAATTATGCAAAAATACACAAAATCCCAACATACATGTATTTAGCCGAATTTTCTATAGTATTTAAACAGCCCATATTTTCATTTTATTCACATTTCTAACCACAAAAATTCTATCTTTTTCAATTTAATCCCAAATACTCAATTTCATAAAAAAAATCTCTTTATAAATCTTGTATATTTATAAACAACTATCAATAATTTAACAAGAAATATTAAAAAAAACATGCACTCATCAATGGCACACTTCAAAAACACAACCAATTTCAGAAATTGAGGTACGGGTCAGTTAAATCGAGCTGCAACGAGCTCAAAAAAACATAAAAATCATTAAAAACGGATCAAAAACCGTACCTTAATCCCTTAGAAAGCCATGGCAGAATGTTAAAGCTTCCAAACCCTTTCTTTGTTTTGTTATTCGGTTGATGATGATGAAAACATAATAAAAATATCATATGGCTTTATTTTATTAAGCATTATTCCATAATTTACCAAAATACCCATGTTTAATAACCATATAAATTATGTAATTCAAGGTCCACTACCGTCCACTCAAATATGCAATGGTATAATTACCATGCAAGGACTCCTATTTATAAAGCCATTATCAAATAAGTCATTTTACTAATGGCACACATAGTTTTTGTTTTACGCGATTTAATCCTTTTTACCGAATTAACTATTTAATCGGTAAAATTTCTTTACGAAACTTTCACACAATAATACTACTACACTGTAAACATTATTAAAATAATAAAAATAATATTTTAACTCGGTTAAGTGGTCCCGAAACCACTCGTTCCAATTAGGGTCTAAACCGAATTGTTACAACTCTCCCCCCTTTAAGGATTTTCGTCCCCGAAAATCTTACTGGTAAACAGGTTAGGATACTATTTTCGCATAACTTTCTCTATCTCATGCTTACACCAAAGAACTTTCACAAGCGCTATACGCTTATTTCTTACCTCTTTAATCTCTCGAGCTATAATTCTGATCAGTTCTTCATTGAATGATAAATCTGATTGTATTTCCACATCAATGGGAGATATTACATGTGATGGATCAGATCGGTAACGATGTAGCATCGAAACATGAAAAACATTATGTATCTTTTCAAGTTCAGACGGTAACGAGAGTCGATATGCTACTAGCCCTATTCTTTTAACAATTTCATAAAGCCCAATGAATCGCGGACTTAACTTTCCATTACGACCAAAACGGAGAATTTCTTCCAAGGTGATACTTTCAAGGATACACGGTCTCCGTCCTGAAATTCTATTTTACGTTTCAAATCCGCGTATGATTTCTGTCTATCAAAAGCTGCTTTTAAACTGTTGTGAATCACTTTCACTTTTTCTTCGGTTTCTCTGATCAATTCAACCCCGTGTATCTTTTCCTCCCTCAATTTTGTCCAGTATAACGGTGTTCGGTAATTGCAACTATACAATACTTCATATAATGACATCTGTATAATTTGATAACCATTACAGAAACCTCACCAGCAGCCAGTGCTTTTCTCAGTTACCTTCAAATTTTAAAACACAAAAACAAAACAAAATTTCCAAGAATTTAAATCATCTGACCATCAGTTTGAGAATGAGATGCCATATTAGAATTCAATTTTATATTCAAAATTTACTGTAGCCTTCTACCGAATCGCAATATAAATCTCTGGTTCTCAAGATAATAGAGACTGACACACCGTATAATATGAAAATCTCTAAAATATACCAACCAACAAGTCTAAGAAAAGAGAAATCTATACGTATAGAAATGAATGTGTAGACTTTTTAAACATTTGACAGTAACTCAGATAACATCTTTCTGTTTCGGTGGTAAGAACAATCCCAATACAGAACCCATCGTATTACTAACCCATTTTTCACTCTGATATCATCTCAGACCATAACAGTCCCGAAGACACATATCGATCAATTTATCTTGCTGATACTTTAAACGTCAAAGCGTAGAATAAAAAATATATTGTTTCATACTTGTCTATCAATACAACTGTTTCAGATTATTAAACATCTTATGTTTCCTGGAAAATCAAGCTAACTAGTACTGTGAGCTTCATATCTCAATCACTGTAAAATCTCTGGATTTCTCGGTACTTAAACTCTATTTCTGTAACACCCCAAACCCGGCCCATGCATTATGACCGGATCTGACATGTCACATGAGAAAACGTGTTAAATCCTTTTAATTCGTACTAAACAGGTATTTTAAACTAACCTCGAAGGTTGATTGATCAATCGAAAATTTGAACTAGAGATCTATTAAACCATGACTTTTTTAAAAAAAATGTTGTTGATAACTTGAAAGAAAATTTCCCGAGTTAAAATATTTGTGAAAGTTTGTTATAAAATCCATTTACTAATCAATTTTGGAAAACCATTATTTATGTTCTTCTTTTATAAAATCCCCATTTAAAACAATTTACGAAAAATAAAAGTACGTCAAACATAAAGCAAAAGTAAAATACTCCAGAGGCCTTATTACATCATAAAAACCCCAAATAGTAAAGTGAACGGAATTAGAAGTCTAAAGTTCCAAAATAAAACACCATTTCTAAAGTATAGCCTCCCTCGAGTCATCCATAGCCCAAGTCCACATCATCAAGCATTACCTACAAAGGTTAAGAAAGAAAGGGGGTGAGTTACAAGAACTCAGTGTATAATCTCCTTACTGTTGTCCACTAGGCCTGAACCCGTATATCAAAATCTTGGGCCTAAGCCCATTCACACAACAATATTAAATGAATTGAATGCAATGTATGTAAATGTATGAAAATGTATGAACCCAACCCATCCAGCCAATCTCTCCCCCGACCAGCCAATCTCTCCTGTGGCGATCAAGTCAACCCACCCCGCCAATCTCTCCAATTTGCAGTCAAGCTGCCATTTATAATATTTGTGACTGAGCCACCAGATTCATATACGGTAAAATGATCGACACAGAGTCGTTAATTCATATGTTAGGCACACAGCCATTATCAGAATTTGTGGCAATGCCACCGGTCTATACTTCTCTTCATTCAAGTTTTCCCATCCCATGCAATATGTAAAGATGCATCATACATAATCGTAAAACATCCATATAAAAATAACATCCATTAACCTATTGAATACTTTTTATGAAACAGCCCAATAAAGCAATACGATCATTCGGCCCATAGGGGCATTTCGGTAATTCAGTTCATAAGGACATTTCGGTAAATTGGTAATTCTACCCATCGAGGGTAATTCAGAAATCTCGCAACCCAGGGGTATTTCAGTAATTTACCCTCTAAGGGCACTTTGGTAATTTCGCAACCCCAGACTTAACTGCTAATTTGGGCATAAACATTAAAACTGTCCATCTGCGTCATACTGACTAAATTGACTATAACTCGAGTTAGGAAACTCGAAATATAAATCAATAAATTTTTCTTGAAACTAGACTCATATATCTTTCTACTATAATTTTTCCAAAATTTTGGGCTTAACCATTTAGTACAGTTTATTCCTTAAAGTTTCCCTTGTTTCACTGTCCAATGATCCTGACCTCTCTTACCTTACTTTCAAATATCTCACTGTACGGTTTTCATATACTGCTCCCACTTGTTTCTAATGAAAATAGGCTCACTAAGGAATCTATACATATAAATTATAACTCATAATTCACTTTGTACAATTTTATAAGATTTTTCCAAGACAGATCAGGGAACCACAAAGTCAATCAGAACCAGTCTCACTAAAATTAAGATATCTCAGAATATAAAATTCCTTTTTCTTCTCTGTTTCTTCCATATCAAAATAGATGCAGTAAGATTTGATGCTATATCTTATTCACTTATTAATTACCTTCTTCATATTTTTCGTGATTTTTCTAAATCACGTCACTGCTGCTGACCAAACTGTTTCATTGCTAAAATACAGTTACCACTACGAATATACGCATGCCCAAGTGGTCATAGATGCCAGTTTTTCGGTTTTCTTCGGTATTTCGACCGAATCACAAAACATATCATACAAAATTTCAGAGAGATGTGAGATTACACACCATTTCCAACATGTATTCGGAAGGTACGAGATTACACACCTTATTCGGAATCCGTAACACGATATTCTCCGCAGCACCTAAAGATACAATCGGTCAACAATTAGTCCAAAGCCCAATTTACAACTTCATCCAAGTATTGCAATTGATTACACATCTGAGTCTCTTATTACTAGGGATAAGTGTTCGACTTTACCACTATTTCCGAAAAATCTACAAGTAGAGAGTATTGAGTGATTTCGTGCCTAACAACATAATCGATTAGTCAAACTTTCAATCCGATTAACACCATAACCGAGTAGCGATATCGAATGGACTGTGAAAAGACTCCTTACCTTAATCGATGATAATCCTGATTCCCACCAATTGGCTTATGACTACGAATGAATCGACAAGGATTTGGTATTCGGCTACCCACTAGAACTCCGATTCAACCAAGGAGAGATGTCCAACATACAAAAATGGGGAAGATAGAAGATGATAGAAATTTGGCTATTGAAGAGAAAATAATAAAGAAGATTCGATCATATGGTAATGTCGATTTAGGAAAAAGGAAGAAAGGTTGAAGGAATGATAAAAAGAAGAGAAGAGATATGAGAAGAAATGTTAGGTAATTCGGTTAACACAAAGGAAAAAGGTTGGAAAAGAGTACCAAAAATGTTCAAAAGAGAAATAGGCTTTTTCAAGCACAAACTTGCAAATAGGCTAGGAAAATTCAGCTCCTCCTTTTTTTCCCCAACAAAACCATGTGCCTCTAATGCCTAAAGGGGTGAATGTTGACCAAATAATCTTTCCAAAACATCACCCACATAATAGGCCACATGTTCCCTTCTCTTGCCTTTTTCCTTCTTTTCTTTCCTTCATTTTCCCTAGTCTTCCTCCTTACCATATTCCTTAGCCATCTTTCCCAAATTAAAAAGTCTTCCTTACCAAAAATATAGCCTTGGCCGACACATGAAATGAAGCAAAAAAATTAATAAAAAAATAGTAGATGGGATTCGAACCTCAGACCATTAGTACACTCCACACACCACTTTCCACCTTTACCAATAGACTCCTTGTGCTAGCAAAATGCACCCTTATATCCATAAGCCTTAATGCCACTTACCTTCTCCCCCTTAAGTGCATAAACACAAAAATTTACCTATAGCCTAACTTGAACCCGGAACTTCCTAGAAGCCTCGTAACTTTCTAAAATCACCTTCTTAATAAGTCCAACTTGAAATAATGCCGTTCTCTTGTTCTCAAAAATTTTAAACACTCCTACGCCCAAGGTCCAATGGGCCCAATCCTACTAGGCCCAATTTCGGGTCGTTACAATTCTACTCTCCTTAAAGAAATTGCATCCTCGAAATTTCCAGCTATCTAGCAGTGGTTTAGCACCGATTACTGTACCACACTTCCGTTGCGCAACTCTGATTCCCAAAGCACTAATAAAGGCTACGAATGCTCTACACCCTTTCCGCACAAACTTTTCTATTTTTAAAGCAGATACCACATTAAACAGATAGTTTCTTCTTTTACCTATCATCATCACTTCCTTATCCTCTGAAGTTCTTAGCACCATCTATTTTGCAGCACAATCTAAGTTTGCACGGTGTTTCACCAACCAATCCATGCCCAAAATAAGATCAAATTCGCCGAATGGCAAATCCATCAAATCCGTCAGAAATATTTCCCCCTGGACTTCTAAGGGTACATCTCTAAATAGCTTATTTACTACTACCGAATGTCCTAGAGGACTAATTACAGTTGTTTCTCTAGCAGTAATCTCAAATCTAATGTTCAGGGTTCCAGACTCATCACAAGCAACATACGAATGGGTGGATCCAATATCTATCAAAGCAGTAACAGGTACATCAGTTATGAAGAACGTACCGGTTATAACGTTAGGTGCATCACCATCCTCTCGACGTCTAACCGTTTATGTAACACCCCAAACCTGGCCTAGAAGTTAGGCCCGAATCTGGCGTGTCACATGGAAGTGTGTTTTTTTTTTCAAAACCATCTTTGCGATTGTTAAAAACTTGTTTGAGAATTACAGCCTCTTTGTTAAAACCCAAAACACTTAAGCAATTGTTATCTACTTGAAAACGTAATTATCTTTAAAAAAAAACCTTTTTGGTTGCGAAAACATATTTGAAGTAAACAATTCACGAAAATATGACGTTTGGAAATAGAGTTGCAGAAGCATTTTGAAAACATTGCGGAAACGTAGATAAAATACAAATATTTTTGAGAGGTTGATTGATGAGTCGAAAATCGAGGTAGTGAACTTTAACCGTGACTTTTGAAAATGTCGTCGATAATTTGAAAGAGAATTTTCGAGTTAAATCATTTGTAAAAGTTTGTTATGAAAATCATTTGTTAATCAATTTTTGGAAAACCGTTATTTATGATTTTAGAAAAATCCCCATTTAAAATAATGCAGAAAAATAATAAGTACAGCTAAACATAAAACCAAATAAAATATCCCAAAGGCCTTATTACAACTTTAAAACCCGAATAGTAAAAGCAACGAAATAAACGAAAAAGGAAATTTAATAAAGTTAGAAACACCATTTCTGAAGTATGGCCTCCACCGAGTCATCCTTGGCCCCAAGTCCTCGTCACTGAGCATTACCTACAAGGATTAAGAAAGAAAGGGGGTGTGTAATATCCTAAATATAGGCCTGTGCATTTATATGTGGTACTTGATTAATTTGTAATTCAAGAATTTGAGGTTGAATTGAGGGCCTAATTAAATATTTGGATTAGGGTTTAAATTAATGTTCTGGGTAATTTAAGTGATATTTTGGGCTTTAAAAATTTGGGTTAGGTGGCTAATAAATGGTGTTAGCTCATAATTTAAGTAGACAGTTAATTAAGTGACAAGCTGGGCTTGTGGCCCAAAGATTTGAGGAGCTTTAAGTGGGCATAAGGTGGTTTCATAAGGGGGAAGGAGTTTGGGCCAAGTAAGGGCTACTGAGAGCCCAGGTTTTGGGTCAAAAATTCGGCACTTAGGAGCCCTAGGAGTGGACGGCACACTAGCTACAAAATAGGGATTTTAATTCTTTTATTTTCTTGATAAATAGGAAGATAAAGGAAGAGAAAGATAAGGGCTATTTTTGAGGAGATAAGGGATTAAGATAACAAGAAAGATAAAAGCTATCAGATGACAGCAGAGTTGGCCGAAAATCCAACTCTGGGAGGGGGAGTGTATTGCCGAAATCTATATAAGCCAAGTGATCATCCTTTCTTTCAATTTTTCTCTCTTCTTCCTCACCTAGCCGAATTTCTCTTCTTCTTTTCTCTCAAAACCTTTTCTTTGCCGCAACTCTCCAAACACAATTTACTTTCCCCTCTTCTCTTCTCAAAGTCGAATCTACAAGTGAGATCTCTGTTTCCCGAAGGTGCACCGTAAGCCGTATACTCCTCTTTAATCCGGTGAGTTTCGGGATTTCTCCTTTTTCTATGATTCCTTTATTTTTATCAAGCTCCTAATCCAAATCATTATTTCCAAGGCCCTGTCGATTATACTCTTTATCCCTAGAAGCCGAATCTGTTCCATTAAAGCCGATTTGGTGGAAAAGCCGAAGGTAGGGAGGTGACGTTTCTTAGGGATTTTCGGGATTCGACAAATAAGGCTGTACGTTAAGGATAATAGATTTTCGCGATAACAGGAGTGTAATACTTCCCCGCCATCTAGATCTAATCATAAAATGCGTGATCATAAGATTTATATATGTTTTGATAATTGTCAATATCTCGGTTTATTGATGAAAGCGCAAAGAGGGTAAAAGCGGATCCCAAGTTAGTAAATAATCTGTTTAAATGTTATAAGTAAAATGCTTGTATGTGATTGCATGGGTTGGGTTGATGAAAGGAGGAAGTTATACGTTATATGTGTAGCGGTTTTTACCGTGATATGATGTAGCGGCTAATGCCATGAACTGTTATACGGGCTTCGGCCATTAAATATTATACGGGCTTCGGCCATTATATGTTATAAGGGCTTCGGCCATCATACGTGGATGAGCAGCAAGACTGCCATCACGGTGTGTAGCGGTGTGGGGCGATTGTAGAAATCCCCAATGGTGTGAACGGTTGGTACGGGGGCATGTAGCGGATGGAAATCTAGGCAAACGGGTTGGGCCTTGCATATTATTTGTTATTAATGTTTGTTATGAGTATTAAACTGTTTATTTTGCTTAATGGGCTTAAGGCCCAAAATCTAGTGGTGCATGAGGGTTGCACACTGAGTCTTGCGACTCACCCTTTTAATTAACATTTCAGGTGATACCTAGTGCTTCGGACCGGGCTGGAGAGGAAGGCAAGGTGGCCATGCAGAAGAATATGTGGATTTAGCAAAAAGACTCAAGTTATTATTTTATATTTTTAATTAATGGATTTTAAAATCTCGTTGTAATAAGGCCATGGGCCACTAGTTTATATTTTGTTTTATTTTTGGGCTTTTATTACTTTTAGTTATCTAAATTTTTATTGAACTAATGCATGTATTTAAATTTGGGCTTTTAATTCATAAAGGCATATTTTATTTAAACTATCAACTATTTATTTTTTTCGAATAAAAGGATAAACTTTAGAAAAATATTTTCTGAAAATACGACATGTTTTCCAAAATTTTCTTAGTGACATACCAGATCCGGTTGTAGTGTTTGGGCCGGGTTTGGGGTGTTACAAATTGGTATCAAAGCCCCGTTCAAAACTCGGCTTTGGGGATTTTGGGCTCAAAACGTTTTCTGAAAATGGGCTTTTGAAACATATATTTTTTTTTAAGGATAACAGGTCTGTTTAGCTCAGCATGGCACCTGTGTCTCCGGCCCAAGTCCGCCAGGTAAGTACTCCGAACCATGGTGTGATCTTTATATATGTGGGCTTAGTGGGCCTAGTGGGACGTAGACTAAGTTAGAATTAGAACTTGATGGACTTTAGGCTTAGTACAAACTACTTCTTAAAAATTCATGAAACTTAATTTCACTGAACAAACCCGTTTACGAGCCACAAGGCTAGGGTGTGGTAACCGTCATACGCATGTCTAGGAAGGATCCGGAAGAGCCTGGTATTTAAGCAGTCCTAGTGACTCACCTCCTCTTCGCTGGAATCCTACCTGGTGCGTCGTAACTGTTCACCTTAGCCAAGTTAGGGTGTGGCAATGGGCATACGCATGTCTAGGAGTGGATTCAGGGAGAGCTTCGTACTTAAGCAGTCCTAGCGACTCACCTTCTCTTCACTAGAATCCTACCTGGTGCGTAGTGACTATTCACCCTAGTTACAAGGACTTGTTGATGGGCTAAACCCTATGACTAAAACCTGAAAGGGACCAACCACCCTATTTTCTTTTGGAAAAAAAAAATCCCAAGGTTTTGTACAATTTTTTGTTAACATTTTTGATTTGTGAAAACTTCCAACTAACCATGACTTTATAAAAATACCTATGTTTTAAAAATTTACCGAAAATTTCACGTTTACAAGAATAACCCGGACCGTGAAACTAGATTTTACTAAAAGAACCCCGGTTAAAAAAAACATCAAAGTTTGAAAAAAATTACCAAAGTACCCTTGTTTTGCAAAATGACCAAAATACCCCTAGTTTGTAAAATTACCAAAATACCCTCAGATTTCCAAAATTTTCGATATACCCCCAAATTTCCAAAATTACCCAAATACCCCCGGGATTGCAAAATTACCAAAACACCCCTATTTCACAAAATACCAAGGACCCTATTTTGAAAAATTATGAAAATGCCCCTGTAGGATAAAATTATGAAAATGCCCCTGGGTAGTGGAAAACAGCAACAATGACAACAGCAACACTTTTCTGTAATGAACACGAGTTCATGAATGTTGGTGATTGAATGAAGGAACTTGAGACTGTAGTGTGTGTATGAATTCGAAAGAACTACTTTTTTTTAAAACTATTAATCATAAGACTGTTCGCGATAAATCAGTGGAAAGAAATAATGATTCATAAAATTCTTAATCAGATAAACGCAACTCGGAAGAATGAGTACAAGGGGTCGAGGACGTCCGCCGTGTGGACGCGGTAAGGGTAGGATGGCCTTGTCTGAGCCAGTAGGGTCTGGCCACGGGTCAGGAAATGAACTGCCGGATCCTTTAGCCGTGGAGGGAGAGTTACGAGATCAGGCGACCGGAGATGATGCTGTATCTCAGGCGATGTTGCGAGTCCTTGAGCGAGTTGCTGGAGTAGGCATGGGTACAGGAGCCTAGAAATCTGTGTCAGAGTGGCTTAAGGTCAATGGGGCAGAAGCATTTAGGGGAGTTTCTGGGGTAGCCCCTAACACAGCTGAGTACTGGATGGAAGTGACTGAGCGCATAATGGATGACTTAGACTTCACGGTAGAGGAAAAGTTGAAAGGGATAAGGATCGGGGTAAGAATAAGAGGAGTTTTGGGCCATCAAGAGCATCAGGGAATTTTCAGAAGAGGCCTAGGGCTGATGGGCCAGTTCGTGCTCCGACAAGTCAAAATCAAGCATGTTCTACATGTGGGAGGACGCATTATGGGAAGTGTAGAATAAAAACAGGTGGATGCTTAAAATGTGGGTCCACAGAACATCTGATTAAGGACTGTCCTCATATGGATCGGGGGCAACCAGCGGGCCGAGGTGCTGATCAAGTGGGGAGAGGTGATCAGCCTGGACCAAGGGGTCGCGGTGCAGGTAGAGGAGGAAATGGGGCTGGTCGTGGTCGTGGAGCACTTGGTAGAGGTGCCGGTAATGTAGATGCAAGGCAGCCGGGTCTAGTTTATGCAGTTCGTCGACAGGAGGATGGTGACGCACCGAATGTCATAACCGATACGTTTCTTATAGCTGACAGCCCTTTTCTTGCTTTGATTGACATTGGGTCAACCCACTCCTATGTTGCATGTTCGATATCTAAGACCTTAAGTATAGATCCTGAAATAACTACTAGGAAGATGACTGTAGTTAGTCCCCTAGGACAATCTAGGGTAGTAGACAAGCTGTTTAAGGATGTACCTTTAGAGACTCAAGAGGTAGTGTTTCCGGCAGACTTAATGGAATTGCCATTCGGAGAGTTCAATCTTATCCTAGGAATGGATTGGTTGTCAAAGCATCGTGCTAAGTTTGATTGTGGGTCTAAGCGCATGGTGTTAAGTACCCCGGAAGGCAGGGAGGTGGTTGTGTTAGGAGAAAGAAAGAACTATTTGTCCAACATAGTGTCGGCCTTGAAAACTGTTAAGATGATTCGGAAGGGATGTAACACCTTTTTAGCTTTTATTAATGCTTTGGATGCTAAAGTGGTGACTATCGATGAGGTTCGAACAGTCAAGGATTTCGCAGACGTCTTTCCGGAGGAGTTGCCAAGATTACCCCCGGATCGCGAGGTGGAGTTTGGAATAGAACTACTCCCGGGCACGGCTCCGGTATCTATTGCCCCTTATCGAATGGCACCGAAGGAGCTGGTGGAGCTCAAAGCTCAGATTCAGGAGCTATTGGATCGAGGATTCATCCGACCGAGTGTGTCTCCATGGGGAACGCCGGTCCTATTCGTGAAGAAGAAGGACGGATCCATGCGTATGTGCGTGGACTATCGTCAACTGAATAAGTTGACGATTAAGAATAAGTTCCCATTACCGAGAATCGACGATTTGTTCGACCAGCTCAAAGGAGCTTTGGTCTTTTCTAAGATTGATTTAAGGTTGGGATATCATCAATTAAGGGTTAAAGAAGGAGATATTCATAAGACGGCTTTTCGAACTCGGTACGATCATTATGAGTTTTTGGTAATGCCATACCTTGATCGGTTCGTCGTAGTATTTATCGACCATATATTGGTTTATTCCAAGACTAAGGAGGAGCATGATACACAACTTCGAGTGGTGTTGCAAATTCTAAGGGAAAATCAGCTGTAAGCAAAGTTCAGTAAGTGTGAGTTCTGGCTGAAGGAGGTGACTTTTCTAGGGCATGTGATTTCCGCAGAGGGGATTAGGGTAGACCCTCGGAAAATTGAAGCTGTGTTAAATTGGAAATCGCCGAAGTCTGTGGCAGAAATTTGAAGTTTCTTAGGATTAGCAGGATATTATCGAAGGTTCGTTGAGGGGTTCTCTTCAATAGCGGCACCATTAACTAAGTTGTTGAGGAAGGGAGTATCTTTTGTGTGGACTGACAAACAACAAGAGAGCTTTGAGAGGCTGAAGAGAATTCTGACGGAAGCACCGATGTTAATTCAGCCAGATACGGGAAAAGAATTTACCGTCTATTGTGATGCGTCACACACAGGGTTAGGGTGTGTGCTGATGCAAGATAGGAAAGTTGTGGCATACGCATCTCGACAGTTGAGACCGCATGAGTTGAACTACCCTACACATGATTTGGAATTGGCGGTGGTAGTGTTTGCTCTTAAGATTTGGAGGCACTACCTGTACGGGGAAAAGTCGGTAATTTACACCGACCATAAAAGTTTGAAGTATCTCCTTACTCAGAAGGAGTTAAATTTACGGCAATGTAGGTGGATCGAGGTCTTGAAGGACTATGATTGCTCGATTGAATACCATCCCGGCAAGGCCAATGTGGTGGCAGATGCGTTGAGTAGGAAGGTGATAACATACCTAAGGGCGATGTTCGCTCATCTTAGTTTGTATGAGGATGGTAGTTTGGTGGCTGAGCTACAAGTAAGACCTATGTAGACAAGTCTAATCAAGGAGAAGCAACTTTTGGATGATGTTTTAAGTACTCGAATCCGACAAGTGCAGGAAGGTGAAGTAGGGGACTTTAGTCTGAACAATGATGGAGTTTGTGTTTCCGTGGAAAGGTTTGTATGCCAAAAGATGAGGAGCTAAGGCAGATGATTCTTCGGGAATCGCATAGTAGCCCCTATGCTATGCATCCTGGAGGAGTTAAGATGTATCGGGATTTGCGAGACCAGTTCTGGTGGTCAGGTTTGAAGCGAGAAGTTACGGAATATGTGGGGAAGTGCTTGACCTGTCAGCAAGTCAAAGCTAAACACCAGTTGCCTTCAGGGTTGTTGCAACCGATGAAGATTCCCCAATTGAAATGGGAAAGAATTACGATGGATTTCGTTAGTGGGTTACCCCTCACGCCCACTAAGAAAGATTCAATTTGGGTAATTGTGGATCGGCTGACGAAGTCTACTCACTTCATACCGATTCGAGTGGATTTCTCTCTACAAAAGTTGGCTAAGTTGTACATGGCTGAGGTTGTAAGATTACATGGTGTACCGGTGTCGTTCATATCGGATCGGGACCCTAGGTTCACGTCACGATTTTGGAAGGCTCTTCATCAAGCAATGGGGACGAGGTTAGACTTCAGTACTGCTTTTCACCCACAGACTGATGATCAGTCTGAGAGGGTAATTCAGATCTTGGAGGATATGTTAAGGGGTTGCATTATCGATTTTAGGGGTAGTTGGGAGGAGCATTTACCCTTGGCTGAATTCGTGTACAATAATAGCTATCAAGCTAGTATTCAAATGGCGCCGTATGAAGCATTATATGGAAGGAGATGTCGTACTCCAACTTGTTGGACGGAGTTGGGTGAACGTCAGGTATTGGGTTCGGAACTAGTTTCGAAAACGGAGGAAAAAGTTAAGTTAATACGGGCTCGATTGAAGGAAGCGTGTAATATCCAGGATTTAGGGGTTATGAAATTTTCGCTTGAATGTGTGCATTGTTTTGTTGTGTGCTCTTTGTATGAGTTTTAGGGACTTCGAGAATTTTAGAATGTAAGGGATTGCCTTAGAAAAATATTAGATTTTAATCTTAGAAGAGGAGCTAAGCAAGTTTGGCCTTAAGAGAATTAATTTGAGGTTTTAATCACAAGTTGAGTAATTGGTAAAGTGGTGATGGCGCATGGGTGAATGCATGAAGTGAGAGGTTCGAATCCCTTAGCTAGCAATTGGGAGGAATTTTAATTTTGTTCTTTTTCCTATAGTGTCAGTCAAATCTTATCTTGATTGGATGGACTCTTCTTTTATTTTTGGATAGTAGACCAAAGGAAAAAGGCAAGTTAGTAGTTATGGTAAGGAATCAAGTTGTTAAGGAAGGTTTAGGGGACAAAAGGCTTGAAGAGTGGGTGATGTTTTGGAAGCTTTTTCATGGTCATTTGACCATGAACCTAGACGGCATAAGGGGCTAAGGGGGTGGTTTAATTGTGATGGAGATTAAGGGGTTGATAGGGAAAAATTGAGGAGGAAAAAGGGGGATTGTGTTAGCTAATGTGTTTGTAACACCCCAAACCCGGTCAACACATCACGACCGAATCTGGCATGTTACGGGGAAAAACGAATTTTTTTCGAAGATAGGTTTCCGTTTGAAAGTTTGATAAAACATTTTAATAAGTTTGTACTTGCGGAAATCTTGGGCATGATTGTGTAAAAACTGATGTTTTGTTTGAAAACTCAGAAATTTCGAAAACTTAATCAGTTATGGAGTTAAAACACGTTTATCTCATTTAGAAATTCAAGTTGTTCTTATTGTTACTAAAACATTTTGACTTAGTGGAAAATCGAGTTTAAGTTAGAAAAACATTTGAGTTCCCTTTGTCTCAGTTATAGTGTGATACCCGATGGTATAGTTTAAAACATATCGCTTGGTAGTTTTGAAATCGTTGTCTTTCCAAGTTTTAGCAAATTCTAACCCAATTAATTTGTTAAGGCATATTAAAAATCGACTTTAAGCATAAACATAGCAAAACATAATTTTAAAGGCCGTTTACAATCCAAAATAAAACCAAGTAGTAATAAATAAACTAAAGTACCCAATTTTATAAAAGTCTAAGCAAATCCTTATTTTTGCAAGGCATGAGCACCTCGAGTCCATCCCGACTCCATGTCTGCGTCTATGTGTCACCTGAAATGTCAAGGAGTGGGTGAGTCGCAACACTCAGTGCATAAATCCCCCTCCCGATAATACAACACGCTAACACACATCATAACAAAGCAATACAATTAATGCACCCGTTCCTAACCATCCATAACACCTTTTCTACCCCGTGTGGTACCAAACCACTGGTGGTGCCAAACCACTGGTGACCCAAAGTCACGATATCCATCAATGTGGTGCCAAACCACTGGTGACCCAAAGTCACAAATAACCAACTGTGGGGCCAACCTACGTGTGATACCAAATCACTAGCGACAATCCCGTATCTCTCAAGTGGGGCCAACCCACGGTGGTGTTAACCACAGAGACGAGTTGCAATGAGGTGCCAAACCTCTGGTGTCCCAAAGACACAAGTGTGATACCAAATCACTGGTGACCGTAGTCACGAATCAGATGATGGGGCCAACCCATCGTGTGATACCAAATCACTGGCGTCAATCCCGTATAATCAACTGTGGGGCCAACCCACTGTGGTACTAAGCCACTGGGACGAGACGCTGAGGTGCCAAACCTCTGGTGTCCCAAAGACACAAAATATCATCTGTGGTACCAAACCACTGGAGGTGCCAAACCTCTGGTGTCCCAAAGACACAGTGTCCCAAAGACACGGATATCATATTCCCCCTCCTCTCATATCACCCATACATGTCATACCGATGCAAATCATGTAAATTATGCAATCATGCCATTATGCTTAATATCGCATCTCATATCACATCCATCAGCAATCATGATATCATATACCAATAATAGAGCTCGTAATGAAACGGACTTACCCGTATCCGTGCACATACCCCATTTGGGTACCAAATGCATCAACCATATAGTCTCACTTTACACAAACAGGTTATTAACATATTACTAGGAAATCAGTGTGTTAGTTTACACACCTGGTAAATCGCAAGTCTAAATCCCAAAGAACCCGTCTAAATCCCTCGATCACCTCGACAACCTTGATCCTATAATCGGCCAAACATAGGTTAGTCACTTATACCATTCGGCCAAGACAAAAATAAACCAAAGGGATTATTGTTGATCCTTACCTTAAACTTGATTTGGTTTCCTACCAAATCCGGAACCAACAATGGTTCTTTCGACAATCGGCCTCACCCTAGAATGGGAACAGTTAATCCCTTGGGGTCATGACTACATGAAACTAAAATATTCGACTTAAAGAACCAACCTCTTACCACTACTTACCAACAAACAACCAACGAAGACCGCTTCACTTGACCACCCCAAAATCCAAAGGCCCTGTAACGAAATTGGTTTCAATACCGAAGATTATTTCTTATCAGCAAAGGCCCAAATCGGCTCTTATCCAATCCAATAAATCAAACAGGAACGAGAGAGAGAGGAAAATGGCCATTCGGCCAAGCACTTACCCAACACCAACCAATATTCGGTCAAAGTGCAACCTAAGAGGAGAGGGGAGATTCGGCTTTAGGTGTTTAACCCACTTCGGTTCGGCTTTCAATGGAAAGAAAGGGAGAGAAGAAGATGGGGAATGAGAATAGAGTTTCGGCAATAAAAGAAATAGAGAAAACCAATGGAGAATTCGGTTTAGAAGGCAAAGTGAATTTCGGCTATCAAGGTTTCAAGAAAGAAATAAAGAGTAAGAGAAGAAGAAGAAATAGTTTCGGCACTTATGATAGAAATAAAGCAAACATGTGTGAGGAAGAAGATGGCTATTTCGGCTTAGCACAAATGAACAAAAGAAAAAGAAATGGGAGAGAGCATTCGGCCACACATAAAATTAAGGAATAAAAATGCAAATTTCGACAAGGCTATAGGGGTTTGGTCATTCGGTTTGAAGAAATGAGAAAATGCTCTTGAAATTTCAGCTTGTTTTTGACAAAAGAAAGATGTTGGCTTAACAATGACTTGACCGAAAATGTGCCAAAATTCAAAAATGAATTTCGGCACTACCCCTCCCCACTTACCAAAATCGGCCACCCTCTCCCCCAACTCCCCAACATTTGTCCACTACCACCAATTCCTCCAAGCCACTCATTTCAAACTAGTTGAACTAGTCTCCCTCCTAAATTCACTCTCCACCTACTATTCAAATGGGTTGACTTGGTCTATGGTAGAGTTTGAACTACCAACAACTTCTCCTCCTTCATGCCGTCAAAATGGAAGCAAAAATGTGGGATTTTCGCAGCTTGAACACAGGACCTCCTCCCTTGCACTTGACGTCACACACAAGCTCCAAGTGGCACATGCTTTGCCACTTTACTAGCTCCTCTCTTGTGCTCACAAACACCAAATAATATATATATATCCCAGCTCCATCAGCTCCTCTTACCTAAGCCTAAAAACAAAAATTGTCCTACCTACTCAGGCTTACTTCTAGCTTACAACTAAGCCCCTAAAACATCAAAAATAACCGCATAGCACACCAGACACATGCACACAAAGTCATAATCAAAAAATAGCCCCTAACCCGGGATATTACAGTTCTACCCCCCTTAAAAATAATTTCGACCTCGAAATTACCTGATCAGAAGAGTTGCAGGTATTGCTGTCTCAATACATCCTCGGGTTCCCACGTAGCTTCTTCCACGCCATGATTCCGCCAAAGAACCTTTACCAAAGGCACAGACTTCTTACGCAGAACCTTCACATCCCGATTTAGAATCTGCACAGGTTCTTCCCCCATGGTCAAATCTGGATTTACCTCGATCTCTTCCACTACTACTACATGTGACGGATCTGAACAATAATGCCTAAGCATCGAAACGTGAAATACATCATGAATCTGATTTAGCTCTGCAGGCAGCTCAAGTTGATACGCTACTGGTCCCACTCGTCTCAGTACCTTATACGGCCCAATAAATCTTGGACTTAGCTTGCCTTTCTTTCCGAACCTCAATACTTTCTTCCATGGCGAGACCTTCAGAAAAACTTGACCCTCACAGCAAACTCTATATCTCTCCGCTTAAGATCGGCATAAGACTTCTGCCGGTCCGAAACTTCCTTCAATCGAGCTTGAATAAACTTAACCTTGTCTTCGATCTCAGCAACCAACTCGGGTCCCAACAACTGACGTTCACCCAACTCCGTCCAACACATAGGTGAGCGACACTTCCTACCATACAACGCCTCATAAGGTGCCATTTTGATGCTCGCTTGGTAACTATTGTTGTAGGCAAACTCAGCTAATGGCAGAAACTCCTCCCAACTACCTCTGAAATCCAGAACACAACCTCTCAGCATATCCTCCAAGATCTGAATAACCCTTTCCGATTGTCCGTCAGACTGCGGGTGAAAAGCCGTGCTGAAATCCAAACGCGTACCCAAAGCCTGATGCAACGCTTTCCAGAACCTTGACGTAAATCTGGGATCCCTATCCGAGATGATCGATACTGGCATACCGTGCAGCCTCACTATCTCTGACACATACAGCTTCGCCAACTTCTGAAGTGAGTAGTTAACCCTCACCGGAATAAAGTGAGCTGATTTAGTCAGTCGATCCACAATTACCCAAACTGAATCCTTCTTGCTTGGCGTAAGCGGTAATCCACTAACAAAATCCATGGTTATCCTTTCCCACTTCCACTAAGGAATTTTCACTGGCTGAAGCAACCCTGACGGCAACTGATGCTCAGCCTTGACCTGCTGACAAGTCAGACACTTCCCTACAAACTCTGTCACTTCCCTTTTCAGACCAGGCCACCAAAACTGCTCTCTAAGATCCCTATACATCTTACTACCTCCAGGATGCATAGCATATGAACTGCTATGTGCGTCCTGAAGAATCTTCTGCCTCAGCTCCACATCCTTGGGCATACAAGCTTTACCTTGAAAACACAGCACCTCATCACTAGACAAACTGTAACCTTCCAAACCACCATCCTGCACCTGCAACCTCTGCGCACTCAAAACCTCATCCTCTAACTGTTTCTCTCTAATCTGCTCAACCCAAGTAGGCTTAACCTGCAATTCTGCCAAAATACTTCCGTCGTCATACAAACTCAAATGGGCAAACATCGCTCTTAAGTCCGAAACAACCTTACGGCTCAACGCGTCTGCCACCACGTTAGCCTTGCCCGGATGATACTCAATCGAACAGTAGTAATCTTTTAGCAACTCAAACCATCTACGCTGCCTCAAATTCAAATCCTTCTGAGTCAAAAGGTACTTCAGACTCTTATGATCTGTGTAGACTATCGATCTCTCTTCGTACAAGTAGTGCCTCCAAATCTTCAAAGCGAAAACTACAGCCGCTAGTTCCAAATCGTGCGTCGGATAGTTGACCTCATGTGGCCTCAGTTGCCGAGATGCGTAAGCCACAACCTTTCCTTCTTGCATCAGCACACAACCCAATCCCGTATGTGGTGCATCGCAGTATACTGTGAATTCCTTACCAGCCTCAGGTTGAATCAAAACCGGAGCTTCTGTCAGAATCTTCTTAAGCTTGTCGAAACTCTCCTGCTGTTTCTCAGTCCAAACAAATGGAACCTCTTTCCTTAACAACTTAGTCATTGGCGCTGCTATCAACGAGAAACCCTCAACAAACCTTCGGTAGTATCCCGCCAAACCCAGAAAACACCGAATCTCAGCCACTGACTTCGGCGGCTTCCAATCCAAAACTGCCTCAATCTTCCGAGGATCTACTCTAATTCCCTCAGTTGACACTACATGACCCAAGAAAGTCACTTCTCTAAGCCAGAACTCGCACTTACTAAACTTAGCATAGAGCTGCTTCTCTCTCAAAATCTGCAGCACCACTGCAAATGCGCATCATGCTCTTTCTCTGTTCTCGAGTAAACCAAGATATCGTCTATGAAAACCACGACGAACTGATCCAGATACTGCTGAAACACCCTATTCATCATATCCATGAATGCTGCCGGTGCGTTAGTCAACCCGAACGGCATTACTAGAAATTCGTAGTGCCCATACCGGGTCCGAAACGCTGTCTTGTGAATATCAGCCTCCTTTACCTTTAACTGGTGATACCCAGACCTCAAGTCGATCTTCGAGAATACCGCTGCACCCTTCAGCTGATCAAACAAGTCATCTATCCGTGGCAACGGATACTTGTTTTTAATCGTCAGCTTATTCAACTGGCGGTAATCTATGCACATCCGCATCGTACCATCTTTCTTCTTAACAAAGAGTACCGGCGCTCCCCAAGGCGAAACACTTGGCCTGATAAAACCTC
The DNA here is from genome assembly GCA_005393395.2 of Gossypium australe. Taxonomy (NCBI): domain Eukaryota; kingdom Viridiplantae; phylum Streptophyta; class Magnoliopsida; order Malvales; family Malvaceae; genus Gossypium; species Gossypium australe. Next base: position 36,588,651 of record CM016623.1, on the reverse strand, counting down.
GGTCCAACAACTCCTGGATCTGAGCCTTAAGCTCCACCAACCCCTTTGGCGCCATCCTATACGGAGCAATAGACACTAGTGCAGTCCCGGGTAACAGATCTATCCCGAACTCTACCTCGCGATCCGGCGGCAAACCCGGAAGCTCCTCTGGAAACACATCAACAAATTCCTTAACTGTCCGAACCTTCTCTACAGCAGACTCTTTAGTCTCCAAGGCGTACACATGAACCACATACGCTTCACAGCCCTTCCTGACCATTTTCTCAGCCTTCAGAGCAGATACCACATTAGATAAGTAATCTCTCCTATTACCTATCATAGCCACTTCATTACCCTCAACCGTCTTAAGAACCATACGCTTAGCCGCGCAATCCAACCTTGCCTGGTACTTAACCAACCAGTCCATCCCAAGAATCAGATCGAACTCCCCAAACGACAGTTCCATCAGATCAGCAGCAAACACTACCCCTTGGAGTTCTAGGGGTACATCTCTAAACAGCTTATCTACTACTACAGAGTGACCTAAAGGGCTAATTACAGTCATTTGCCTAGAAGATATCTCAGAGTCTAAATCCATGGTCTCTACTATACTACTAGCAATGTAAGAATGCGTCGAACCTACATCAATCAAAGCAGTAAATGGAGAACCAAAGATCAAGAACGTACCGGTTATGACGTCCAGTGCGTCGCTCTCCTCTCGGCGTCTCGCTGCATACACTAACCCAGGCTGTCTGGCCTCAGAACTACCCGCACCTCTGCCCGGTGCTCCACGGCCCCGACCAGAACCATTACCTCCTCTGCCATTACCGCGACCCCTCTGCGGTGGCGGTCCATTATTCCTGAACTGAGTACGGCCCTGACTCTCAGACTGAATCCTAGCCAACTTGCGCGGACAGTCTCTCACTCGATGCTCCAAAGAACCACACTCAAAACAACCTTTTCCACCGGTCTAGCAACCTCCCCAATGAGATTTCCCACAACGGTTACACTGCGGCGGTCCCTGACTAGCAGCAACAATCCTACCAGACTGATTCGGCCCACTCTGCCTAGCCCTTTTCTGAAGATTACCCGACGACCCAGAAGATCCGAAGCTCCTCTTATGCCTGTTCCTGTCCATGCCCTGCCTTACCGACTCCTTAACACCCTCGGCTACCTTAGCCTTCTCAACTAGAACAGCAAACTCACGCTCCTGCTGTGGAGCAATCAGCAACCTCAGTTCGTCTCTCAGACCATCCTCAAAACGAACACACCTCTCGTGCTCTGTAGCCACAATGCCCCTAGCATACCGGCTCAGCCTCAAGAACTCAGCCTCGTACTCTGACACAGACTTACTCCCCTGAACAAGCCTCAGAAATGCTTTTCGTTGCGCGTCGATGTAGCTAGCTCCAATGTACTTTTTCTGATAAGCAGCCTTAAAATAATCCCACGTAAGATCCTCTGCCGCCATACTGTCCCGGACCGTGAGCCACCACTGGTATGACTCATCCCGAAGGAGCGATACTATGCCCTTCAGCTTCTCCTCAGCAGTCAGGTCTAAATCGTCCATAATCCGCTCGGTCGCCTCCAGCCAATACTCAGCCGTGCTGGGAGCAACACCAGAGACACCTCGGAAAACCTCAGCCCCGTTTGCCCGAAGTCGCTCAGGCACAGATTTCCTAACTCCTGCGCCTCCACCTACTCCAGCTACCCTTTCTAAAACTCGCAGCATCGCCTGTGACACTACATCATCCCCAGTCTGATCTTGAAACTCACCACCTCCAGCTGGTGGCTACCGGTATCTCATTTTCTGACCCCTGACCAGATCCTACGGGTTCAAAAACTGTCATCCTACCACGACCTCGTCCACGACCGCGTCCACCTTTAGCACTCATGACTAAATTCTCTACGTATCTGATTTAGAAGTTTTATGCATCAGCATTTATTCCACTGTTTTAAAGCAAAGTCTTATGAATAGTAAAGAAGCTTTGTTTTCGCGAGTTCACAGAATCCTATCAGTTTCAATTCCTAAAGTAATCTTACTATTGCAAGTCATTCAATCACATCTCATCAATATCAAAATCACAAGTAATAGTGAAGGGTACTTACCTGGGCGGATTGGTGCCGGAGACTCAGTACCATGCCTTTCAAAACCATGCTTTCAAAACAAAACTCTTAAAACAGACCTTTAAAACATTTTGGGCCTCAGGCCCACAGCCGAGCTTTTAAACTTGGCTCTGATACCACAATTGTAACACCCCAAACCCGGTCAACACATCACGACCGAATCTGGCATGTTACGGGGAAAAATGAATTTTTTTCGAAGATAGGTTTCCGTTTGAAAGTTTGATAAAACATTTTAATAAGTTTGTACTTGCGGAAATCTTGGGCATGATTGTGTAAAAACTGATGTTTTGTTTGAAAACTCAGAAATTTCGAAAACTTAATCAGTTACGGAGTTAAAACACGTTTATCTCATTTAGAAATTCAAGTTGTTCTTATTGTTACTAAAACATTTTGACTTAGTGGAAAATCGAGTTTAAGTTAGAAAAACATTTGAGTTCCCTTTGTCTCAGTTATAGTGTGATACCCGATGGTATAGTTTAAAACATATCGCTTGGTAGTTTTGAAATCGTTGTCTTTCCAAGTTTTAGCAAATTCTAACCCAATTAATTTGTTAAGGCATATTAAAAATCGACTTTAAGCATAAACATAGCAAAACATAATTTTAAAGGCCGTTTACAATCCAAAATAAAACCAAGTAGTAATAAATAAACTAAAGTACCCAATTTTATAAAAGTCTAAGCAAATCCTTATTTTTGCATGGCATGAGCACCTCGAGTCCATCCCGACTCCATGTCCGCGTCTATGTGTCACCTGAAATGTCAAGGAGTGGGTGAGTCGCAAGACTCAGTGCATAAATCCCCCTCCCGATAATACAACACGCTAACACACATCATAACAAAGTAATACAATTAATGCACCCGTTCCTAACCATCCATAACACCTTTTCTACCCCGTGTGGTACCAAACCACTGGTGACCCAAAGTCACGATATCCATCAATGTGGTGCCAAACCACTGGTGACCCAAAGTCACAAATAACCAACTGTGGGGCCAACCCACGTGTGATACCAAATCACTAGCGACAATCCCGTATCTCTCAAGTGGGGCCAACCTACGGTGGTGTTAACCACAGAGACGAGTCGCAATGAGGTGCCAAACCTCTGGTGCTCCAAAGACACAAGTGTGATACCAAATCACTGGTGACCGTAGTCACGAATCGGATGATGGGGCCAACCCATCGTGTGATACCAAATTACTGGCATCAATCCCGTATAATCAACTGTGGGGCCAACCCACTGTGGTACTAAGCCACTGGGACGAGACGCTGAGGTGCCAAACCTCTGGTGTCCCAAAGACACAAAATATCATCTGTGGTACCAAACCACTGGAGGTGCCAAACCTCTGGTGTCCCAAAGACACAGTGTCCCAAAGACACGGATATCATATTCCCCCTCCTCTCATATCACCCATACATGTCATACCGATGCAAATCATGTAAATTATGCAATCATGCCATTATGCTTAATATCGCATCTCATATCACATCCATCAGCAATCATGATATCATATACCAACAATAGAGCTCGTAATGAAACGGACTTACCCGTATCCGTGCACATACCCCATTTGGGTACCAAATGCATCAACCATATAGTCTCACTTTACACAAACAGGTTATTAACATATTACTAGGAAATCAGTGTGTTAGTTTACACACCTGGTAAATCGCAAGTCTAAATCCCAAAGAACCCGTCTAAATCCCTCGATCACCTCGACAACCTTGATCCTATAATCGGCCAAACATAGGTTAGTCACTTATACCATTCGGCCAAGACAAAAATAAGCCAAAGGGATTATTGTTGATCCTTACCTTAAACTTGATTTGGTTTCCTACCAAATCTGGAACCAACAATGGTTCTTTCGACAATCGGCCTCACCCTAGAATGGGAACAGTTAATCCCTTGGGGTCATGATTACATGAAACTAAAATATTCGACTTAAAGAACCAACCTCTTACCACTACTTACCAACAAACAACCAACGAAGACCGCTTCACTTGACCACCCCAAAATCCAAAGGCCCTGTAACAAAATCAGTTTCAATACCGAAGATTATTTCTTATCAGCAAAGGCCAAAATCGGCTCTTATCCAATCCAATAAATCAAACAGGAACGAGAGAGAGAGGAAAATGGCCATTCGGCCAAGTACTTACCCAACACCAACCAATATTCGGTCAAAGTGCAACCTAAGAGGAGAGGGGAGATTCGGCTTTAGGTGTTTAACCCACTTAGGTTCGGCTTTCAATGGAAAGAAAGGGAGAGAAGAAGATGGGGAATGAGAATAGAGTTTCGACAATAAAAGAAATGGAGAAAACCAATGGAGAATTCGGTTTAGAAGGCAAAGTAAATTTCGGCTATCAAGGTTTCAAGAAAGAAATAAAGAGTAAGAGAAGAAGAAGAAATAGTTTCGGCACTTATGAAAGAAATAAAGCAAACATGTGTGAGGAAGAAGATGGCTATTTCGGCTTAGCACAAATGAACAAAAGAAAAAGAAATGGGAGAGAGCATTCGGCCACACATAAAATTAAGGAATAAAAATGCAATTTTCGGTAAGGCTATAGGGGTTTGGTCATTCGGTTTGAAGAAATGAGAAAATGCTCTTGAAATTTCGGCTTGTTTTTGACAAAAGAAAGATGTTGGCTTAACAATGACTTGACCGAAAATGTGCCAAAATTCAAAAATGAATTTCGGCACTACCCCTCCCCACTTACCAAAACCGGCCACCCTCTCCCCCAACTCCCCAACATTCGTCCACTACCACGAATTCCTCCAAGCCACTCATTTCAAACTAGTTGAACTAGTCACCCTCCTAAATTCACTCTCCACCCACCATTCAAATGGGTTGACTTGGTCTATGGTAGAGTTTGAACTACCAACAACTTCTCCTCCTTCATGCCGTCAAAATGGAAGCAAAAATGTGGGATTTTCGCAGCTTGAACACAAGACCTCCTCCCTTGCACTTGACGTCACACACAAGCTCCAAGTGGCGCATGCTTTGCCACTTTACTAGCTCCTCTCTTGTGTCACAAACACCAAATAATATATATATATATATCCCAGCTCCATCAGCTCCTCTTACCTAAGCATAAAAACAAAAATTGTCCTACCTACTCAGGGCTTACTTCTAGCTTACAACTAAGCCCCTAAAACATCAAAAATAACCGCATAGCACACCAGACACATGCACACAAAGTCATAATCAAAAAATAGCCCCTAACCCGAGATATTACAGTGTTGGCCGAATGTGGTATGGGATTAGGGAGGTTTTAGTTGACCAAAAGTTGTCAAATTGTGCATCTTTTTCCTTTGTCCAAATATTTTCTCTTAGCCGAAATTGTCAATTGGCATTTGGTAAAAACTTTGCTTTGTTTTGGCCATTACATTTTTGACCAAATTGGTACTTTTTATTTCTTCTTTTCCTCTCAAGTTTTACTCTCTTTTGGTACCAAAATATTGTCACTTTTGAAGACATTTATCATTTCTTTTCTTCCTCTCTAGTGCCGAATTCATTCTATCACCAAAAGCATTTCTCATATTTTCTTTTTCTTTTTCATTCTGTTTTTCTCTTCTCTTTCTTTCTCATAGCCGAAACTATCCTATACTTTTCACCATTTTTCTTTCTTTTCTTTTTGTTAAAAACCGAAACCATTATATTTGAAACTACAATCTTTTCTATTCTTTTGTTAAAGCCGAAATCACCATTCCTTTTCTTTTAATTTGTTAAGGCCAAATTCCTTTATAGTTCAAGTAGAGGTTAATCAATCTTCGTGTTTCGGGTAAGGATTATCTATCAATCGTTTTTCTTTATTTTCCTTTGGATTAACCGATTTTAGGAATCTAATTCTCTTACTTTTCCATGGCCAAATCTTTGAAGGAGGATTTCGGGGTTTCTTGTAGTCGACGTTTAGGGAGAGATCATTCGGGATTTGAATAATCCAAGGTAAGAAGATGTTGATATTCGGCCAAAGGCCATATCTTTTAGTGATAACCGATTTCTCACATAGTGATATGTAGGTTCTGTCGATGTTGTAGGCAAGAGTCGGAAATCCTAAATATTCTATCGCTCTTTGTGTTTACAAGGTGTGTAACTTATACTAAACTTCTAATAGATTAATAGCTTTAATGATAAAAATGTGTTTATAAAGAAATATAAATGATTATGGCTTCGGGTATCATTCAATGGTACGGTGAATTGAGGTACATTATTCCTTCGTAGTATGTATGATTTTAATATGAAACATTTCGATATTTGATTATGATTTTTGGGATAATGTACAAGGCATGATATTTGCTTCGTTAATAATGCTATATGCATAATATGAAATGTGTCCGATTCCGTTATGATTATGGGGTATATGGCATGATAATGAAATAATATGTTATTGCATGGGCATATAGGTAATATTGAAAGGGGAAGTGTTCCGGTGGTTTTACCACATTATCCGGTGACTTCGGTCACGATATTATGAATCTGGTGACTTCGGTCACATACTATGAATCCGGTGACTCTGTCACAATTATCTGGTGGCTATGCCACGATTATAAGGGCGATGTGCATGTTGACTGCAGCAACTGCCTTCGATGGTGTGTAGCGGATGGAGGGTCGATTTAGTAATCCCCACGGTGTGATTGGTAGGTACGGGTGGTGTGTAGCGGATGGATATCTAAGTTGGGTTCGGGATTGCATTTCATTTTATATGTACTTGTGATTTAATCAATTTATTATTTGCTATGATCGATTCGACTTTTTAGTGTATTGTTACCCATTGAGTCTATGGACTCACCCTTTTATGGGATATCATTTCAGGTGATACACAATGATTTGGACCGGGTCAGCGAGGACTACGTGGTGGCCATTGCTCAACTCAGTAATTGGGTTTTCCTTTTTATTAAACTTTTTACGTTTTCTTATATATTTCGAGATTTTAATTTGGGATATGTTTTTGTAATAAGGCCGCAATTAGCTATGTTTCTTTTACATTGTTAATTTATATTCTGCTACATCATCTTCAATTAATTAGTTAAATATTTTCGATAATTGTATTTTAAAATAAAAATTGTTTTGACACCTAAATACTTATAGATTTAAATAGTAATAATAAGACCTAAATTCTAAATTTTCTTTTGATAAATGATTTTTCTAAAAACATAGAGTTTAATGATTTTTAACAAGTTCATATTTCAAATTTATTCTCTTACTCCAAAATTACATGTTTTTGCAAAATGACAAAACGAGTTTTTATCGAGGAGCATACCAGATCCGGTCGGGGCTTGTGGGCCGGGTTTGGGTGTTTCAACTTGGTATCAGAGCCCAGTTTTAAACACTCGGCCTTGGGTTTTGAAGTCCACAACATTTTCAAAATTTGGCCCAAATGAATGATTTTGAAAACTTTTGGTTAAAAATGGTTTTATGGAAGCATGGCACCCGAGTTCTTGACCCGAAGTCCACCAAGTAAGTACCTATAATTGTTGAGTGAATTATTATATGATTGGTATATGGGCAAACTTGGGCTCGTAGATTAGTGAACTAGGATCTATTGAACCCTAGGGCTAGTGCACTCAAACACATGCATAAGACTTAAAAACAACCGAACAAACCTGTGAAGTAAGTCGCCGAGTTACGGTGTGGCAACCATTGTACGCATGTCTAGGAGTGGATTCGAAAAGAGCTTGGTATTTAAGCAGTCCTAGCGACTCACCTCCTCTTTATTCGAATCCTACCTGGTGCGTAGCTACGGTTCACCCTAACCAAGAGGACTTATTCACGGGCTAAACTCAATAATTAAAACCCGAAAGGGACTAGCCATACTGTTTTATAAAAACCCTAGTTTTTAAAATCACTACAATACCCCTTTTGATTTATAGTAAAATTTAGTTTGAAATTTTTTTAAAAAAATGATGATGATTCCGATTTACAAAATTACCTAAATACCCCTAGAGGTAAAATTACTAAAATGCCCCTGGTTTCTAAAAGTTTTAACACTACCCTTGATTTTAATAAAATTTTCTTACTTTACAAAAGTATCTAAAAATCTTATTTTGGCAAAATATCAAGATGCCTTGATTTGGAAAATTTACGAAATTGCCCTGATTAACAAAATTACCAAAATATCCTTATAGGACGAATGACGAAATTACCCCTGGGTTGGGAAGGTCTGAAATGACCATAGAGGTGTAGTGAATGAATGTGTCTCTGCTTATGAATGTGAATGTAACTCTCTGAATTAGAGTAGTGAATTTTAACTGAACCTTTGAATGATCGAAAGAACTACTTCTAAATACTTTATTTCATAAAAATTGTTTGCGGTTAATAAGTGGAACAAAATTTTGATGCATAAAATTTTCGTAAAAACAGATAAGACGCTAAGTAGACATGAGTTCTAGGGGACGTGGTCGTCATGGGCACGGTAGAGGCAGAATGGCTGTATCGGAACCAGTTAGGTCTGGTCAGGGTTCCGAAAATGAAGCTCTGCCACCAGCTGTTGGAGCGGAATTTCAAGAGCAAACTGGAGGAGATGACGCTGTATCGCAAGCTATGTTGCGAGTCCTAGAGCGAGTAGCGGGAGCTAGTATGGGTAATGGAGCTCGAAAGTCAGTGGCTGAGAGACTTAGATCTAACGGAGCCGAGGTTTTTAGGGGAGTATCTGGGGTAGCTCCGAATGTAGCGGAGTACTGGTTAGAAGCAGTCGAGAGGATCATGGACGATTTGGACTGCACTGCTGAGGAGAAACTGAAAGGCGCTGTTTCGTTACTTCGTGATGAGGCGTACCAGTGGTGGCTCACTGTCAAAGAGAGTATTCCTGCGGATCGTGTGGATTGGGGGTATTTTAAGATTAAGTTTGAAGGGAAATATGTCGGAGCTAGCTACATTGACTCTCAGAGAAAGGCGTTCCTGAATCTGGTACAAGGAAATAAGTCGATAGCTGAGTATGAAGCGGAGTTTCTGGGGTTAAGTCGATATGCCAGAGGGATTGTAGCTACTGATTATGAGCGGTGTGTCAGATTTGAGGATGGGTTGCGAGATGAGCTGCGAGTATTGATTGCACCGCATCGAGAGAGGGATTTTGCAGTTTTAGTGGATAGAGCTCGGATAGCTGAAGAAGTCAAGCGGACCGAGAGACAGAACAGAGATCGAGGTCAGAATAAGAATAAGAGGAGCTTTGGGTCTTCAAGGTCATCCGGGAATTTCCAAAAGAAGCCTAGAGTTGAGGGGCCGCGAGTTCAGCAAGTTGCTACGGGAGGACAGTACCGTACTTGTGCTCAGTGTAACACCCCAAACCCGGTCAATACACCACGACCGAGTCTGGTATGTTACGGGGAAAATCGTATTTGAGAGGTTAGGTTTTCGTTTGAAAAAAACACTTTGATAAGTTTTGTATTTGTAGAAATCTTGGGCATGATTGTTTAAAAATCGATGGTGCATTTGAAAACCCTGTAATTTTGAAAAACTTAATCAGGTATGTAAATAAACAAGTTTGTTTCATTAAGAAATCCAAGTAATTCCTTATTGTTGCTTAAAAACACTTTTACTTAGTAAGATAATGCATTCAAGTTGGGAAAACCTTTGAGTTTCATTTATCTTAAATTACAGTTGTGTTACCCGATGGTAATGTTTAAAACATTTCGCTTTGTAGTTTGAAAATCCTTATCTTTCCAAGTTTTAGCCAAATTTTACCCATTAATTTGTTAAAGCATATTCGAAATCTCAATCCAAGCATATATATATAACAAAACATGAATTTTAAAAAGGCCATTTACAATCCAAATAAAACTCAATAGAAATAGATAAAATAAAGTACCAAGTTTTAAAAGTCAGAGCAAATCCGTATTTATTAATGGCATGAGCACCTCGAGTCCATCCCGGCTCCATGTCCGCAATCTAAGTGTCACCTGAAAGGTCAAAGGAGAAGGTGAGTCGCAAGACTCAGTGCATAATTCCCTCTCCCGATAAAGCAACATACTAACACACATCATAGCAAAGCAATACAAGTAATGCACCCGGTCCTAACCATCCATATCACCTTTTCTACCCCGTGTGGTACCAAACCACTGGTGGTGCCAAACCACTGGTGACCAAAAGTCACGATATCCATCAATGTGGTGCCAAACCACTGGTGACCCAAAGTCACGAATAATCCATCTGTGGGGCCAACCCACGTGTGATACCAAATCATTGGCGACAATCCCATATCTCAAAAGTGGGGCCAACCCACGGTGGTGTCAAACCACAGGGACGAGTCGCTATGAGTTGCCAAACCTCTGGTGTCCCAAAGACACAAGTGTGATACCAAATCACTGCTGACCGTAGTCACGAATCAAGTGATGGGGCCAACCCATCGTGTGATACCAAATTACTGGCGTCAATCCCGTAATATCAACCGTGGGGCCAACCCACTGTGGTGCTAAGCCACTGGGACAAGACGCTGAGGTGCCAAACTTCTGGTGACCCAAAGTCACAATAATCAATCTGTGGTACCAAACCACTGGAGGTGCCAAACCTCTGGTGTCCCAAAGACACGGATATCATATTCCCCCTCCTCTCACATTACCCAATATCATACCAACTCATGAAAAGTATGCAAATCATGCTAACATGCCCAATATTACATCCCATAGAACATACATCATAAATCAATAGCAGAGCTCGTAATGAAACGGACTTACCCGAATCCGTGCACATACCCCATAGGGTATCATATCAATCAATCACACTGTTTGACAATCAGGTTTATTAAACATATTACTAAGCCAAAAAGTGTGTTAGCTTACACATCTGTTAACACGCAAGCTTAATCCCACAGAACCGGTCTAAATCCCTCGAATACCTTGCTCCTATAATCGGCCAAACAGGAGATTAGCACTTATACCATTCGGCCAGAATAGATAAACCAAAGGGTTAACATTAACCCTTACCTTACAAATGGTTTGGTTTCCTACCAAACCCGAACCAAACAATGGTTCCTTCAGACAAACGGCCACACCCTAGCAGAAAACAGTTAATCCCTTGAAGACTTGGCTAAATGAAACTAAAAGAATAGACCAAAAGAACTAACCTCTTACCCCTACTTACCAAACGATCAACCAACGGTGACTGCTTCACTTGATCGCCACCAAAATCCAAAGGCCCTATATTGAAATCGATTACCAAAACAAGAGATTAACTCCCTTCAACAAATGCCAAAATCGGCCACTTAACCAAACCAGAATCGACAAGAACAAGAGAGGGGAGAAATGGCCATTCGGCCAAGCACTTACCTAACACCAAGCGATTGAAAACAAGCGCCCAACAATATCAACACCCTTCTAAAATTCGGCAATAAAGAAACCACTAGGAGAGGGGAGAAATTCGGCCAACACCTTAAACAAGAAGGAAAAGAGGATTCGGCCAAGGTGTTTAACACACCTATGATCAACTTTGAATGAAAGAAAAGAAAGAGTAGAGATGAGAGGGAACAAGTTGAGAGGGATTCGACACACAAAAGAAATGGGGAGAAAACAAATGGAGAAAACGGCTAAAGCTTTGGAAAAGAAAGAAATAAAAGATGAATAGAGGGGAGGGTACTAGCTTCGGCTTAACAAAATGAAAAAGAAGAAGAAGATATGGAAGAGAGCATCCGGCCACACACACAAAATGTAAAGAGCACAAGTGCAAAATCGGCAAGTAGAGTTGCTTGGGGTTTCGGTTTCAAGAAGCAAAAATGAAAGAGTTTTTCTTGAAATTCGGCTAACAAAAGACCAAAAGAAGAACTTGGTTTTGACACTCAAAGACCGAAAATGCACAAAATTGCCAAGAGCATTTCGGCATTCCCCACTCCCCACTTACCAAAACCGTCCACTCTCCCCCCAAAAGCTCTCCAATATTCGGCCATCACCTCCAAGCACTCCAAGCCACTAATTCAAATTACTTTGAATTAGTCCACTCCCTTGATTCACTCTCCACCCACCATTCAAGTGGGTTGACTTGGTCTATGGCAGAGTTTGAATTGCCAACAACTTCTCCTCCTCCATGCCGTCAAAATGGAAGCAAAATGAGAGCACTCTGCAGCTTGAACACAGGACCTCCCCCCTGCAAGTGGCGTTACACACACAAGCCTCAAGTGGCGCCTATCCTGCCACTCCACCAGCTCATTTCTTAAGCTAAAATTCACCAAATAATATTTATAAACCCCAGCTCCTTCAGCTCCTCTCACCTAAGCCTAAAAGCAAAAATTTTCCTACCACTCAAGCCTACACTAGGCTTACACCTAAGCCCCTAAAACATCAAAACAACACATAGTAGGCCAAAAACATGTGCACACAAAGCCATAACAAAATAGCCCCTAACCCGGGATTTACAGTTCTACCCCCCTTAAAAATATTTTCGACCTCGAAATTTCCTGATCAGAAGAGTTGAGGGTATTGCTGCCTCATCATATCCTCGGGTTCCCACTCCACGCCATGATTCCGCCATTGTACCTTTACCAAAGGCACAGACTTCCTACGCAGAACCTTCACATCCCGATCTAAAATCTGCACTGGTTCTTCCTCCATGGTCAAATCTGAATTTACTTCGATCTCCTCCACTGCTACGACATGCAATGGATCTGAACGATAACGCCGAAGCATCGAAACGTGAAAAACGTCGTGAATCTGACTTAACTCTACTGGCAACTCAAGCTGATAAGCTACCGGTCCCACTCATCTCAGTACCTTATACGGCCCAATAAACCTCGGACTTAGCTTGCCTTTCCTTCCGAACCTCAACACTTTCTTCCATGGCGAGACCTTCAGAAACGCTTGATCCCCCACAGCAAACTCTATATCTCTCCGCTTAAGATCGGCATAAGACTTCTGCCGGTCCGAAGCTTCCTTCAATCGAGCCTAAATCAACTTAACCTTGTCTTCGGTCTCTGCAACCAACTCGGGTCCCAACAACTGACGTTCACCTAACTCCGTCCAACAAGTAGGTGAGCGACACTTCCTACCATACAACGCCTCGTATGGTGCCATCTTGATGCTCGCTTGGTAACTATTGTTGTAGGCAAACTCAGCTAATGGCAAAAACTCCTCCCAACTACCTCTGAAGTCCAGGACACAACCTCTCAGCATATCCTCTAAGATCTGTATAACCCTTTCCGACTGCCCATCAGACTGCGGGTGAAAAGCCGTGCTGAAATCCAAACGCGTACCCAGAGCCTGATGCAATGCTTTCCAGAACCTTGACGTAAATCTGGGATCCCTATCTGAGATGATCGATACTGGCACACCGTGCAGCCTAACTATCTCTGACACATACAGTTTCGCCAACCTCTGAAGTGAGTAGTCAACCCTCACCGGAATAAAGTGAGCTGATTTAGTCAGCCGATCCACAATTACCCAAACTGAATCCTTCTTGCTTGCGTAAGCAGTAATCCACTAACGAAATCCATGGTTATCCTTTCCCACTTCCACTGAGGAATTTTCACTGGCTGAAGCAACCCTGACGGCAACTGATGCTCAGCTTTGACCTGCTGACATGTCAGACACTTACCTACAAACTCTGTCACTTCTAGCTTCAAACCCGGCCACCAAAACTGCTCTCTTAGATCCCTATACATCTTGCTACCTCCAGGATGCATAGCGTATGGACTGCTATGTGCGTCCTGAAGAATCTTCTGCCTCAACTCAACATCCTTGGGCATACAAGCTTTACCTTGAAAACACAACACTTCATCACTAGACAAACTGTAACCTTCCAAACCACCATCCTGCACCTCCAACCTCTGCGCACTCAGAACCTCGTCCTCTAACTGTTTCTCCCTGATCTGCTCAACCCAAGTAGGCTTAACCTGCAACTCTGCCAGAATACTCCCGTCGTTATACAAACTCAAATGAGCAAACATCGCTCTTAAGTCCGAAACAACCTTACGGCTCAACGCGTCTGCCACCACGTTAGCCTTGCCCGGATGATACTCAATCGAACAGTTGTAGTCCTTTAGCAATTCAACCCATCTGGACTGCCTCAAATTTAAATCCTTTTGAGTCAAAAGGTACTTCAGACTCTTATGATCCGTGTAGACTATCGATCTCTCTCCGTACAAGTAGTGCCTCCAAATCTTCAAAGCGAAGACTACAGCCGCTAACTCCAGATCGTGCGTCGGATAGTTGACCTCATGTGGCCTCAGTTGTCGAGATGTGTAAGCCACAACCTTTCCTTCCTGCATCAACACACAACCCAATCCCGTATGTGATGCATCGCAGTATACTGTGAATTCCTTACCAGCCTCAGGTTGAATCAAAATCGGAGCTTCTGTCAGAATCTTCTTAAGCTTGTCGAAACTTTCCTGCTGTTTCTCAGTCCAAACAAATGGAATCCCTTTCCTTAACAACTTGGTTATCGGTGCTGCGATCAACGAAAATCCCTCGACAAACCTTTGGTAGTATCCTGCCAAACCCAGGAAACTCCGAATCTCAGCCACTGACTTAGGTGGCTTCCAATCCAAAACTGCCTCAATCTTCCGAGGATCCACTCTAATCCCCTCAGCTGACACTACATGACCCAAGAAAGTCACTTCTCTAAGCCAGAACTCGCACTTACTAAACTTAGCATAAAGCTGCTTCTCCCTCAAAATCTGCAGTACCACTCGCAAATGCGCATCATGCTCTTCTTCTGTCCTTGAGTATACCAGGATGTCGTCTATGAAAACCACAATGAACTGATCCAAATACTGCTGAAACACCCTATTCATCATATCCATGAATGTTGCCGGCGCGTTGGTCAACCCGAACAGCATTACCAGAAATTCGTAGTGCCCATACCAAGTACGAAACGCCGTCTTGTGAATATCCGCTTCCTTCACCTTTAACTGATGATACCCAGACCTCAAATCAATCTTCGAGAATACCGCTGCACCCTTCAGCTGATCAAACAAGTCATCTATCCGTGGCAACAGATACTTGTTTTTGATCGTCAGCTTATTCAACTGGCGGTAGTCTATACACATCCGCATCGTACCATCTTTCTTCTTTACAAAGAGTACCAGTGCACCCCAAGGTGAAACACTTGGCTTGATAAAACCCCGATCCAACAACTCCTGGATCTGAGCCTTAAGCTCCACTAACTCTTTTGGAGCCATCCTATACGGAGCAATAGACACTGGCGTAGTTCCGGGTAACAAATCTATCCCGAATTCTACCTCACGATCCGGTGGCAAACCCGGAAGCTCCTCTGGAAACACATCAGCAAATTCCCTAACTGTCCGAACCTTCTCTACAGCAGACTCTTTAGCCTCCAAGGCACACACATGAACCACATACGCTTCACAACCCTTTCTGACCATCTTCTTAGCCTTCAGAGCAGATACCACATTAGATAAGTAATCTCTCCTATTACCTATCATAACCACTTCATCACCCTCAGACGTCTTAAGAACCATGCGCTTAGCCGCGCAATCCAACCTCGCCTGGTACTTAACCAACAAGTCCATTCCAAGAATCAGATCGAACTCCCCAAACGGCAGTTCCATCAGATCGGCCACAAACACTACCCCTTGGAGTTCTAGGGGTACGTCTCTATACAGCTTATCTACCACTACAGAATGACCTAGAGGGCTAATTACTGTCATCTGCCTAGAAGTAGTTTCAGAGTCTAAGTCCATGGTCTCTACTATACTACTAGCAACGTAGGAATGCGTCGAACCCACATCAATCAAAGCAGTAAATGGAGAACCAAAGATCAAGAACGTACCGGTTATGACGTCCAGTGCGTCGCCCTCCTCTCGGCGCCTCGCTGCATACACTAACCCAGGCTGTCTTGCCTCAGAACTACCCGCACCTCTGCCCGGTGCTCCACGGCCCCGACCAGAACCATTACCTCCTCTGCCACTACCACGACCCCTCTGTGGTGGCGGTCCATTATTCCTGAACTGAGTACGGCCCTGACTCTCGGACTGAATCCTAGCCAACTTACGCGGACAGTCCCTCACACGGTGATCCAATGAGCCACACTCAAAACACCCTTTTCCACCGGTCCAGCATCCTCCCCAATGAGATTTCCCACAACGGTTACACTGTGGCGGTCCCTGATTAGCAGCAACAAACCTACCAGACTGATTCGGCCCACTCTGTCTAGCTCTTTTCTGAGAATTACCTGACGACCCAGAAGATCCAAAACTCCTCTTATGCCTGTTCCTATCCATGCCTTGCCTTACAGACTCTTTCACTCCCTCGGCTACCCTAGCCTTCTCAACCAGGACAGCAAACTCATGCTCCTACTGTGGAGCAATCAGCAACCTCAATTTGTCTCTCAGACCATCCTCGAAACGAACGCACCTCTCGTGTTCAGTAGCCACAATGCCCCTAGCATACCAACTCAGCCTCAAGAACTCTGCCTCGTACTCTGACACAGACTTACTCCCCTGAACAAGCCTTAGAAATGCTTTTCGCTGTGCATCGACGTAGCTAGCTCCAATGTACTTTTTCTGATAAGCAGCTTTGAAATAATCCCAAGTAAGATCCTTTGCTGCAGCACTGTCCCGAACCGTGAGCCACCACTGGTATGACTCATCCCGAAGAAGCGATACTATACCTTTCAGCTTCTCCTCAGTAGTCAGGTCTAGATCATCCATAACCCGCTCTGTCGCCTCCAGCCAATACTCAGCCGTGCTGGGAGCAACACCAGAAACACCTCAAAATACCTCAGCCCCGTTTGCCCGGAGTCGCTCAGGCACAGATTTCCTAGCTCCTGCGCCTCCACCTACCCCAGCTACCCTTTCCAAAACCCGCAGCATCGCCTGCGACACTGCGTCATCCCCAGTCTGATCTTGAAACTCACCACCTCCAGCTGCTGGTGGTACCGGTATCTCATTCTCTGACCCTTGACCAGATCCTACGGGTTCAGAAACTATCATCCTACCACGATCGCGTCCACGACCTCGTCCACCTCGAGCACTCATGACTAAAATCTCTACTTATCTAATTTAGGAGTTTTATGCATCAGTACTTATTCCACTGTTTTAAAAGCAAAGTCTTATGAATATTAAAGAAGCTTTGTTTTCGTGAGTTCACAGAGTCCTATCAGTTTCAGTTTCTAAAGTAATCCACTACTACTAGTCATCCAATCACATCATATCCAAAAATCACCAACAATAGTAAGGGGTACTTACCTGGGCGGATTGGTGCCGGAGACTCGGTGCCATGCCCTTCAAACCATATATTTCAAAACATAAACACTTAAAACAGACTTTTTAAAACATTTCGGGCCTCAGGCCCACAGCCGAGCCTTTGAACTTGGCTCTGATACCACAATTGTAACACCCCAAACCCGGTCAATACACCACGACCGAGTCTGGTATGTTACGGGGAAAATCGTATTTGAGAGGTTAGGTTTTCGTTTGAAAAAAACACTTTGATAAGTTTTGTATTTGTAGAAATCTTGGGCATGATTGTTTAAAAATCGATGGTGCATTTGAAAACCCGGTAATTTTGAAAAACTTAATCAGGTATGTAAATAAACAAGTTTGTTTCATTAAGAAATCCAAGTAATTCCTTATTGTTGCTTAAAAACACTTTTACTTAGTAAGATAATGCATTAAAGTTGGGAAAACCTTTGAGTTTCATTTATCTTAAATTACAGTTGTGTTACCCGATGGTAATGTTTAAAACATTTTGCTTTGTAGTTTGAAAATCCTTATCTTTCCAAGTTTTAGCCAAATTTTACCCATTAATTTGTTAAAGCATATTCGAAATCTCAATCCAAGCATATATATATAACAAAACATGACTTTTAAAAAGGCCATTTACAATCCAAATAAAACCCAATAGAAATAGATAAAATAAAGTACCAAGTTTTAAAAGTCAAAGCAAATCCGTATTTATTCATGG
Source organism: Gossypium australe (assembly GCA_005393395.2). Lineage (NCBI taxonomy): Eukaryota > Viridiplantae > Streptophyta > Magnoliopsida > Malvales > Malvaceae > Gossypium > Gossypium australe. Next base: position 36,570,710 of record CM016623.1, on the reverse strand, counting down.
CATGAGCACCTCGAGTCCATCCCGGCTCCATGTCCGCAATCTAAGTGTCACCTGAAAGGTCAAAGGAGAAGGTGAGTCGCAAGACTCAGTGCATAATTCCCTCTCCCGATAATGCAACATACTAACACACATCATAGCAAAGCAATACAAGTAATGCACCCGGTCCTAACCATCCATATCACCTTTTTTACCCCGTGTGGTACCAAACCACTGGTGGTGCCAAACCACTGGTGACCCAAAGTCACGATATCCATCAATGTGGTGCCAAACCACTGGTGACCCAAAGTCACGAATAATCCATCTGTGGGGCCAACCCACGTGTGATACCAAATCACTGGCGACAATCCCATATCTCAAAAGTGGGGCCAACCCACGGTGGTGTCAAACCACAGGGACGAGTCGCTATGAGGTGCCAAACCTCTGGTGTCCCAAAGACACAAGTGTGATACCAAATCACTGGTGACCGTAGTCACGAATCAAGTGATGGGGCCAACCCATCGTGTGATACCAAATCACTGGCGTCAATCCCGTAATATAAACCGTGGGGCCAACCCACTGTGGTGCTAAGCCACTGCGACAAGACGCTGAGGTGCCAAACCTCTGGTGACCCAAAGTCACAATAATCAATCTGTGGTACCAAACCACTGGAGGTGCCAAACCTCTGGTGTCCCAAAGACACAGATATCATATTCCCCCTCCTCTCACATTACCCAATATCATACCAACTCATGAAAAGTATGCAAATCATGCAAATCATGCTAACATGCCCAATATTACATCCCATAGAACATACATCATAAATCAATAACAGAGCTCGTAATGAAATGGACTTACCCGAATCTGTGCACATACCCCATAGGGTATCATATCAATCAATCACACTGTTTGACAATCAGGTTTATTAAACATATTACTAAGCCAAAAAGTGTATTAGCTTACACACCTGTTAACACGCAAGCTTAATCCCACAGAATCGGTCTAAATCCCTCGAATACCTTGCTCCTATAATCGGCCAAACAGGAGATTAGCACTTATACCATTCGACTAGAATAGATAAACCAAAGGGTTAACATTAACCCTTACCTTGCAAATGGTTTGGTTTCCTACCAAACCCGAACCAAACAATGGTTCCTTCAGACAATCAGCCACACCCTAGCAGAAAACAGTTAATCCCTTGAAGACTTGGCTAAATGAAACTAAAAGAATAGAGCAAAAGAACTAACCTCTTACCTCTACTTACCAAACGATCAACCAACGGTGACTGCTTCACTTGATCGCCACCAAAATCCAAAGGCCCTATATTGAAATCGATTACCAAAACAAGAGATTAACTCCATTCAACAAATGCCAAAATCGGCCACTTAACCAAACCAGAATCAACAAGAACAAGAGAGGGGAGAAATGGCCATTCGGCCAAGCACTTACCTAACACCAAGCGATTGAAAACAAGCGCCCAACAATATCAACACCCTTCTAAAATTCGGCAATGAAGAAACCACTAGGAGAGGGGAGAAATTTGGCCAACACCTTAAACAAGAAGGAAAAGAGGATTCGGCCAAGGTGTTTAACACACCTATGATCGACTTTGAATGAAAGAAAAGAAAGAGTAGAGATGAAAGGGAACAAGTTGAGAGGGATTCGTCACACAAAAGAAATGGGGAGAAAATAAATGGAGAAAACGGCTAAAGCTTTGGAAAAGAAAGAAATAAAAGATGAATAGAGGGGAGGGTACTAGCTTCGGCTTAACAAAATGAAAAAGAAGAAGAAGATATGGAAGAGAGCATTCGGCCACACACACAAAATGTAAAGAGCACAAGTGCAAAATCGGCAAGTAGAGTTGCTTGGGGTTTCGGTTTCAAGAAGCAAAAATGAAAGAGTTTTTCTTGAAATTCGGCTAACAAAAGACCAAAAGAAGAACTTGGTTTTGACACTCAAAGACCGGAAATGCACAAAATTGCCAAGAGCATTTCGGCATTCCCCACTCCCCACTTACCAAAACCGTCCACTCTCCCCCCAAAAGCTCTCCAATATTCGGCCATCACCTCCAAGCACTCCAAGCCACTAATTCAAATTACTTTGAATTAGTCCACTCCCTTGATTCACTCTCCACCCACCATTCAAGTGGGTTGACTTGGTCTATGGCAGAGTTTGAACTGCCAACAACTTCTCCTCCTCCATGCCGTCAAAATGGAAGCAAAATGAGAGCAGTCTGCAGCTTGAACACAGGACTTCCCCCCTACAAGTGGCGTCATACACACAAGCCTCAAGTGGCGCCTATCCTGCCACTCCACCAGCTCATTTCTTAAGCTAAAATTCACCAAATAATATTTATAAACCCCAGCTCCTTCAGCTCCTCTCACTTAAGCCTAAAAGCAAAATTTTCCTACCACTCAAGCCTACACTAGGCTTACACCTAAGCCCCTAAAATATCAAAAAAACACATAGTAGGCCAAAAACATGTGCACACAAAGCCATAACAAAATAGCCCCTAACCCGGGATATTACACTCAGTGTGGAAAAATGCACCCGGGAGAATGTTGGAAGAAGACGGGGGGATGTTTTAAGTGCGGATCCAAGGATCATATGATTAGGGATTGTCCATTAAATATTGAGAGGAATCGTCCAGTAGGTCAGGGTTTTAATCAGGCTGGCAGAGGTGGACAGCAGCCGATGAGGGGTCGTGGTTCGAATGGCAGAGGTAATGGTTCTGGTAGAGGTCACGGGACCCCGGGCAGAGCCAGTGGTAGCACTAAGGCTAGACAGCCAGGTTTGGTGTATGCGGTTTGTCGGAGGGAAGATAATGATGCACCTGATGTTATCACGGGTATGTTTCTTATTTCTGGGTTGCCCTTTATTGCTTTGATAGATATAGGGTCAACTCATTCTTGCATCGCTAGTGAGGTATCTGGAACTCTGCATGTGAACTCTGAGACTGTACCTAGGAAGATGACTGTACTTAGTCCTTTAGGACAGACTGTAGAAGTAGATAAACTCTTTAAGGATGTTCCTTTAGAAGTTCAAGGGACGCAGTTTCCGACTAACTTAATGGAGTTGCCATTTGGAGAATTTGACTTGATCCTAGGCATGGATTGGCTAGTGAACTATCGTGCGAATGTGGATTGTGCTACTAAGCAGATGTCTCTAAGATCTATGGACAATAAGGAAGTTGTGGTAATGGGCGAGAGACGGAACTACTTATTGAATGTAGTATCTGCTCTTAAGGCAGAAAAGATGGTTAGGAAAGGTTGTTTGGCTTTTCTTATGTTGATCAGTGCTTTGGAGGCTAAGGAGGCAACTGTTGAAGAAGTCAGGGCCGTGAGAGAATTCGTGGATGTCTTTCCGGAAGAACTTCCAGGATTGCCTCCGGATCGTGAAGTGGAATTTGGGATTGACTTGTTGCCTGGAACGGCGCCAGTATCTATCGCTCCGTATGGAATGGCACCAAAAGAGTTGGTTGAGCTTAAGGCTCAAATTCAAGAGTTGCTTGATTGTGGGTTTATCCGACCTAGTGTGTCTCCATGGGGAGCACCAGTCTTGTTCGTAAAGAAGAAGGACGGGACTATGCGGATGTGTATAGATTACCGGCAGTTGAATAAGTTGACCATCAAGAACAAGTATCCTTTGCCAAGGATAGACGACTTGTTCGATCAGCTTAAGGGAGCTGCGGTATTCTCAAAGATAGATCTAAGGTCGGGGTATCATCAGCTTAAGGTGAAGGAAGTGAATATCCATAAGACAGCTTTCCGAACAAGATATGGGCATTATGAATTTTTGGTAATGCCGTTCGGATTGACGAACGCCCCAGCTGCGTTCATGGATATGATGAATCGGATTTTTCAACCCTACTTGGATCAGTTTGTTGTTGTGTTTATAGACGACATTCTTGTGTATTCCAAGTCTGAGTTACAGCATGATGAGCATCTTCGGATAGTGTTGCAAGTGCTTAGGGAGATGAAGTTGTATGCCAAATTCAGCAAGTGCGAATTTTGGCTGAATGAAGTTGCGTTTTTAGGTCATGTGGTGTCTGCGGAAGGGATAAGGGTGGATCCTCGGAAGATTGAGGCGGTGTTAGATTGGAAACCACCTAAGTCTGTAGCGGAGGTTTGCAATTTCTTGGGATTAGCGGGTTACTACAGAAGGTTCGTCGAAGGATTCTCCTCGATAGCGGCACCTTTGACGAAGTTGTTAAGGAAAGAGATACCTTTCGTGTGGGCAGATAAGCAGCAAGAGAGCTTTGAGAAGCTTAAGAGGGTTTTGACTGAAGCTCCAGTTTTGATTCAGCCTGAGGCAGGGAAGGACTTTGTGGTGTATTGTGATGCATCTCACATTGGATTGGGATGTGTTCTGACGCAAGACGGGAAGGTGGTTGCATATGCGTCTCGGCAATTGAGGCCTCACGAGGTTAACTATCCGACGCATGACTTGGAGTTAGCAGCGGTAGTCTTTGCTCTTAAGGTGTGGAGGCATTATTTGTATGGAGAAAAGTCAGTAATCTACACGGATCACAAGAGTCTTAAGTATCTGCTGACTCAGAAGGAGCTGAATCTAAGACAGCGAAGATGGGTGGAGTTGTTGAAAGACTACGATTGTTCTATAGAGTATCACCCGGGCAAGGCGAATGTAGTGGCAGATGCCCTAAGTAGGAAAGTGGTGTCGGATCTAAGAGCGATGTTCGCACATCTTAGTCTTTATGACGACAGAAGCTTGTTGGCAGAATTACAAGTAAAGCCGATATGGTTGAGTCAGGTGAAAGAAAGACAGTTGGTAGATGATGATTTAAGTGTTAAGCTACGACAAGTGCAAAATGGGGAGTTGGAAGATTTTGGTGTTAACAACGATGGAGTTTTGTGTTTCAAGGGTAAGGTCTGTATGCCGAAGGATGAAGAGCTTAGGCGAAGAATTCTTCAGGAATCGCATGGTGGTCCTTATGCGATGCATCCGGGAGGTAGTAAGTTGTACAGAGATCTTCGGGATCAATTTTGGTGGCCTGGTCTTAAGCGGGAAGTTACGGAGTTTGTAGGGAAGTGCTTAACGTGTCAGCAAGTTAAGGCTGAACATCAAGTTCCATCGGGATTGCTTCAGCCGATAAAGATTCCGCAATGGAAGTGGGAGTGTATCACCATGGATTTTGTTAGTGGGCTTCCTCTTACGCCTACTAAAAAGGATTCGGTATGGGTGATAATGGATCGATTGACGAAGTCTGCACATTTCATTCCTGTGCGAGTTGATTACTCTTTGCAGAAATTGGCAAAGTTGTATGTGGCAGAGATTGTAAGGTTGCATGGAGTGCCGGTGTCAATTATTTCGGATAGGGATCCAAGGTTTACGTCTCAGTTTTGGAAAGCATTACATCAGGCTTTGGGCACCAGATTAGACTTCAGTACGGCATTTCATCCTCAGTCTGATGGCCAGTCTGAGCGAGTAATCCAAGTATTAGAGGACATGTTAAGGGGATGTGTGATAGATTTTAGAGGAAGCTGGGAAGAGTTTTTGCCTTTAGCTGAGTTTGCATACAACAACAGTTACCAAGCCAGTATTCGGATGGCACCGTATGAAGCACTTTATGGACGGAAGTGTCGCACTCCTACGTGTTGGACAGAATTAGGAGAACGTCAGGTTTTGGGTCCAGAGATTGTGGCTGAATCTGAAGAAAAGGTTAAAGTAATTCGGGCTCAGTTGAAAGAGGCATCTGATAGGCAAAAGTCGTATGCAGATTTAAAACGGAAGGACATAGAGTTTGTTGTAGGAGACCAAGTATCCTAAAGGTTTCGCCTTGGAAGAAGGTGATGAGATTTGGTCGCAAAGGAAAGTTAAGCCCCAGGTTTATAGGACCTTATCGAGTTTTGAAGCGGGTTGGACCAGTGGCATTGTAACACCCCTTACTCGAGACCATCGCCGGAATTAAGTAAGAGGCATTACTAGACTTGACTACAAGTTCAAAACGTAAAAATCTTAAAGCTGTCAAACTGTGTCGTGCCGACTAATTTGGCTATAACTCGAGTTACAAAATTCGAAATTCAGATCCGTAAATTTTCCTTGAAACTAGACTCATATATCTATTCACCAAAATTTTTCCAGAATTTTTCATGTGGCCAATTAGTACAGTTTATTCATCAAAGTTACCCTTATTACAGTGTCTGAAAATTCTGACCTGTCTCTACATAAATACGGTTATCTCGTTGCAAAAATTTCATATACTGTTATAGTTTATACCAATGAAAAATAGACTCAATAAGGGTTTTACACATATACACCATGCTTCCTAATTATTTTTGTACAATTTATGACAATTTTTCCAAAACAGAACAGTGACTCACGAATTCATTCAGAGCAGGTCTCACTAAAACTGAATTATCTCAGAATGTATAAATCTTTTGCCCACTCTGTTTCTTTCATGTAAAAATAGACACAATAAGGTTTAATTCCATGTCTCATTCACCTTTTAATTCAATATACCCTATTTTTGGTGATTTTTCTAACTCACATCACTGCTGTTACTACAAGCTGTTTTGTCGCAATTTATGAAAGACTAGCTTCTAACCAAACCTACCTACATTCCTAATTCAAGGATTCATTCCGTATATAAACATTTCCTTAACAAAATGATTAAACTTTGATTAAGAAAGCATAAACCTTGCCATCAAGAACCAACATACACATCAAAAACACAACAACGTACTTAACTAGAAATTTAGCCATATTCGCATGGCCATTACATACAAAAACCTTAGAATTTCATCAAGACAAGGACCAAGTCCTTCCTATACATGCCTTCATTTAAAACCAAAATAAAAGAGTACCCAAAATGTAGATTGATAGTGTGAGCGACTTTCCGAACGATCCCGACGAGCTTATAGCTTGTACCTAATCTATAAAACAAAGGAAACATTTTTCACGATAAGCTTGCTAGCTTAGTAAGTTCTAATTTCATGAAAATATAACATTCAAAAATCAACAATTTAAAATTTCTACACTTCAACTTGTAGGCTTGTACTCATTTTTATTATCAAACTTTCAACTTCATGTTGATGTGGCTAAATATGAATTCGTAGGAAGGTTTCTCTTTGTCCACACATTGTGATCAAAATATTTGCTCATAAACCATTCTTTAAATCCAAAGTGTTACCATATAATAACAGGTGCAAATAAGTATATACTTAAATATCAATTATTTTAACATGTCATCAATTATACAACCACTTCATTCGTCAATAAAGCCGAGAACACATACCATTGATAATAAATCACTAGTTTACCTTGTCTCAATTTAGTAAGAAGCTCATTCCTACTTTACATACTCACCTGAACCGTTAACTCGATAAATCACTTTAATTCACCTTGAACATAAATTTCGGTTTCTAATTCGTGAAATACAACACCGGCATCAAGCCTGCTGGGCATAAAAGCCCGGTAAATAACATCGGCACGAGGCCTGCTAGGCATAAAGCCCGATTATGTCACCGGCACGAAGCCTGCTAGGCATATAGCCCGATTATGTCACCGGCACGAAGCCTGCTAGGCATAAAGCCCGATTATGTCACCGGCACGAAGCCTGCTAGGCATAAAGCCCGATTATGTCACCGGCACGAAGCCTGCTAGGCATATAGCCCGATTATGTCACCGGCACGAAGCCTGCTAGGCATAAAGCCCGATTATCAGAATGGTTTTTTTTTTTTACATGCTTTTCACATTTCACTTTTACAAATTAAACCATATGCATTTATTCACATTACGTTAAAATGTATCAAAAACAATTCAATTTATCATCATCACATTCGGCCAATTTATAGTTTTACACCCAATTTACGCGGATTCTATCATTCATTGAGTTTATAAATAACCTTTAACACAATTTAGCTCAAAAGCTTACCTGTTCACTTGCATTAATCAAAATAAATTCACTTCAATACTATATATTCACATTCGGCTATAGCATGTATTTATACTCTAAGTTTCTACCATTCATCATTCACTAATTTCGTAATTAGTTTATTGACACATTTTAACTAAAGAACTTACCTCGGTTGTCGATAGTCCGTGCGAATCGGCTATTCGAGAACCTTCGTCTTTCCCCGGTCTAATTCTGTCTTTCTCTGCTCTTGATCTAAAACACATTAGAATTTAGCTCATTTAATCTCATTTCATCTCAATTTAGTCTCAAAACACTCTAATGGGCAATTTACCATTTTACCCCTAATACTTCCCATTTTTACAATTTGGTCCAATTTTCACAAAACACCAAATAAGCAAAATTTTTCCACCTTTATAGCTTGGCCGAATATCCCCCATGGCCATAGGTGTCCATGCATTTCATCTATTTGTCATTTTAGCCCTTCACAATTTTATTCTTTTCAATTTAGCCCTATAAACTCAAAATCACTAAAAACTCCAATACAAAACTTGTAAATCCTTAACATACATTCAATTTAAAACCATCAAACATCAAAACTACCCAAACATGTCAATGGCCGAATCTTATATACATAATATTTTCAAAAATTTAAACATGGGTTGTATAGGATTTAAAGTAAACATTCCAAAAATGCAAAAATTTCAAAAAAAACTAAACAAACACATACCTTTAATTGAGCCCCCTAAGTGCCGAAATTCAAGCTTTAAAAATGGAGTTTTTAGCTCCTATATTCGGCCAAGGAAGAAGAACAAGTGAAGTTCTCTTTCTTCCCACTTAACCTTTTTATTTTATGTTAAACAAACATATATTATTAACATTAATTCAATACATTAATATAACCATATACTAAATTAAATTAACATATAATTTGGACTTTTAAAGGCCCATTGCCGTCCCTTAATAAGGTTAATGGGCTAATTGCCCTTTTGGTACACCCACTTAAAAAGCCACACTCAAATTAGTACCTTTCACTTTAGCATGAAACTTTCGCGTTTTCTCGATTTAATCCTTTTTATCAAATTGAGCACTTAAACGATTAAATTTTTCTACGAAATTTTCACACTCACTAAATCACATGCAACTAACAGAAAATATAATATATAAAAAAAAAATATATCTCTCAAGCTCGGATTTATGGTCCCGAAACCACTGTTCCGATTTGGGTCAAAATTGGTCTGTTACAACTCTCCCCCCCTTAAGGATTTTCGTCCCCGAAAATCTTACCGTTAAATAAGTTCGGATATTGTTGCCTCATTGACTCTTCAGGCTCCCACGTAGCCTCTTCAATTCCATGACATTCCATAGAATCTTTACTAATGGAACTCTTTTATTTCTTAACTCTTTGGTTTCCCGAGCTAAGATACGGATCGGTTCCTCATCATAGGTTAAATCAGATCGAATTTCAATCTCTGACGGGGCAATCACATGGGACGGGTCCGATCTGTATCTGCGGAGCATCGAAACGTGAAACACATTGTGTATCTTTTCTAAGTCAAGGGGCAGTTTCAATCGGTAAGCAACAGGCCCTATACGCTCGATGATTTCATACGGTCCGATAAATCTCGGACTCAACTTGCCTTTCCGACCAAATCGGAGTATTTTCTTCCACGGGGAAACTTTTAAGAACACCCTATCTCCGACCTGAAATTCAATGTCCTTACGTTTCAAATCGGCATAAGACTTCTGACGATCTGTAGCAGCTTTCAAATTATTTCTGATAAGAACCACTTTCTGCTCTGTTTCTTTAATCCAATCAACCCCGTGTATCTTATTTTCACTGAGCTCAGTCCAGTACAACAGTGTGCGACATTTTCGCCCATATAAGGCTTCGTAAGGCGCCATTTTTATACTGGATTGGAAACTATTATTATAAGCAAATTCGACCAACGGTAGGTATCGTTCCCACGTACCTTCCAACTCAAGTATGCAACATCTCAACATGTCCTCAAGTATCAAAATAGTTCGCTCAGACTGACCGTCTGTTTGTGGATGGAAAGCTGTACTAAAATGAAGTTTAGTACCTAGAGCATCTTGCAATTTCTTCCAAAACCGTGATGTAAACCTCGGGTCTCTATCTGACACAATAGAACTCGGTACACCGTGCAACCTCACAATTTGTGACACATATAGTTCGGCAAGTTTATCAAGTGAATAGTCGGTGCGTACCGGTACAAAGTGGGCTGACTTAGTCAGTCTATCAACGATAACCCATACGGCATCTTTCTTACTAGGTGTCATAGGGAGACCAGATACAAAATCCATGGTGATTCTATCCCATTTCCATTCGGGTATCATGATTGGCTGAAGCAGTCCGGACGGTACTTGATGCTCAGCTTTTACTTGTTGACAGATTAAGCACTTAGAAACAAACTCGGATATATCTCGTTTCATGCCAGGCCACCAATAGAATTGCTTTAAATCGTTATACATTTTAGTGCTACCCGGGTGTATCGATAGTCGACCACCATGGGCCTCACACAGGATCATCTGTATCAACTCTGAGTTCTTTGGAACACACAATCGGCCTTTATAATTCAAACAATCATTTGCATCAATCTGAAAATCTGATTCTGTACCACTTCCACACTGACTCCAAATAGCAATCAACCTTTCGTCAACTTTCTGTGCATCACAAATCTGCTGAATAAACATCGGCTACGATCAAACCATCATTAGACATAGCCACCCGTGCGTTCAATGCACGAAGTGTAAATAATGATTTTCGACTTAACGCATCCGCTACAACATTAGCTTTCCCCGGATGGTAGTCAATCACTAATTCATAGTCTTTCAGCAATTCTAACCATCGGCGTTGTCTCAAATTTAGATCTTTCTGAGTCATCAAATATTTCAAACTTTTGTGATCTGAATAAACATGACATTTTTCGCCAAATAAGTAGTGACGCCAAATTTTTAATGCAAACACAATGGCTGCTAACTCCAGATCGTGAGTTGGATAATTTTTCTCATGCAGCTTCAATTGTCTCGAAGCGTAGGCTATCACCTTGCCTTCTTGCATTAGAACACAACCTAACCCATTTAAAGATGCATCACTAAAAATAGTAAATTCTTTACCCGATTCAGGTTGAGTCAACACTGGAGCCTCGGTTAAAAGGGCTTTCAATTGTTCGAAACTTTTCTGACACCTTTCTGACCACTCAAATTTGACATCTTTCTGTAGTAGTCTCGTCAAAGGTGTAGCTATTACGGAAAAACCTTTTACAAATCGTCTATAATATCCCGCAAGGCCCAGAAAACTTCGGATCTCGGAAACATTCTTTGGTGGTTTCCAATCAAGTATGGCTGCTATTTTATTTGGATCCACCCGAATACCTGACACCGAAATCACATGACCCAAGAAGCTGACTTCTTTCATCCAAAACTCACACTTACTGAATTTTGCATATAACCGTTGGTTTCTCAAAGTTTGTAGTACTACTCTCAAATGCTCAGCGTGTTCCACTTCATTTTTGGAGTAGATCAGTATATCATCAATAAACACTACTACAAATCGATCCAAAAACTGTCGGAAGACTCGGTTCATTAAATCCATAAAAACAGCAGGTGCATTAGTAAGTCCAAAAGGCATAACCAAAAACTCATAATGTCCGTACCTCGTTCGGAATGCAGTCTTTGGCACATCTGAATCTCTGACTCGCAACTGATAATAACCCGATCTCAAATCTATCTTCGAAAACACTGAAGCCCCTTTTAACTGATCAAATAAATCATCAATCCGAGGTAACGGGTACTTATTCTTTATAGTCACCTTATTTAGTTGCCGATAATCGATACACATTCTCATAGTCCCATCCTTCTTTTTCACAAATAATACTGGTGCACCCCAAGGAGAGAAACTCGGTCGTGCAAAGCCCTTATCTGTCAACTCTTGCAACTGCGCTTTCAATTCTTTTAATTCAGTAGGCGCCATTCGGTACGGAGCTATCGAAATCGGGGTCGCCCCTGGTACTAACTCAATGCCGAACTCAATCTCCCGCACTGGAGGTAAGCCCGGTAGTTCTTCAGGAAACACATCAGGGTATTCACATACAACTGATACAGATTCAATTTGTTTCTCGGACATTTTATTATCCAATACATAGGCCAAATAAGCTTCACACCCTTTTCTCACATACTTTTGGGCTAACATTGAAGATATTGCTGTAGGCAACCCATTTACATCACAGGATTTTATCCTGATTGTCTCACCATTTCGGCATTTCAACTCAATAAACTTTCTTTTGCAATCCACTACTGCCTCATGTGAAGTTAACCAATCCATACCCAAGATTATATCAAATTCGTCAAAGGGCAGCAACATCAAATCAGCTGGAAAGCAATAGTCTCGTACCATCAACGGGCAACCTCTACACACTTTATTTACAAGCACACATCTACCCAAAGGGTTGGATACACGAATTACGAATTCGGTAGACTCAACTAGCAGAGTCTTGCCAAATCTTAAATTTTCACACACATAAGAATGAGTCGAACCAGGATCAATTAATGCAATCACAGTAGTATCATAAAGAGTGAAAGTACCGGTAATGACGTCGGGGGAGGAAATATCCTCTCTAGCTCGTGCAGCATATGCTCTAGCCGGAGCTCTAGCCTCAGATCGATCTGTAGTATTCTTTGTTCCTTTCTGACTACCACCTACATTGCCTGAATGTCTGGGTGGTCTACCTCGCATTGACACGTTGCTCGGCTTAGTGCTCTGGACTGTATTCTGCTCAGCTAACTTCGGGCATTCTCTAATAAAATGATCTGATGATCCACATCTATAGCAAGACCGATCATGAAATCTACAACTCCCTGAGTGCCATTTCCCACAGTGCTTACACTCAACTCTATTTTGTGGAACATTACCAACACTGGCTATCGAGGTAGCTCGAGAGCTCATAGGAGGTCGATCTCGTCTAGGTGGATCTGTATTAGCTTTCTGTCGGCTGTAGTCGTCTCTAGGCTTCTTGGTCGTGGAATGAAAGACTTTACCCGAAGATCTTTTACGAATGTCTCTAGCTTCAGTTTCAGCCTTTCTTTTCTCTTTCCCGAGCTCTTCAGCTTTGCAAGCTCTTTCAACTAAAGTCACAAACTCTTGAATTTCAAGAATGCCAACAAACATCTTTATATCTTCATTCAGGCCGTCTTCGAATCTTTTACACATAATGGCTTCAGTAGAGACACACTCTCTAGCATAACGGCTGAGCCTGACAAATTTTCTTTCATATTCCGTTACAGTCATTCGTCCTTGTTTCAACTCAAGGAACTCTTTTCGTTTTTGATCAATAAATCTTTGGCTGATATACTTTTGCGAAATTCAGTTTGGAAGAAATCCCACGTCACTTTTTCTTTCGGGACCACTGATACTAGTGTGTTCCACCAGTGATATGCAGTGTCCCTCAGTAAGGATATAGCACATTTCAAACATTCATCTGGAGTACAAGACAGTTCATCAAGTACCCGAATAGTGTTATCGAGCCACATTTCGGCTCTCTCAGCGTCATCATCGTCATTAGCTTTGAAATCTTCGGCCCCAAATTTTCGGATTTTGTCAATTGGGGGCCTACTAGATCTCATTGGATCTATCATCGGGGGAGCTGGGGGAATCGGGGATGGATTATTCGGGGGTGGAGGTTGGGGTACAGCCTGGTTATTTTGAATGAATTGGGCGAACCATTCATTCATCATCTGATAAAACGCTTGTTTAGTCTCTCCTTCGTGGCTACCCGAAACAGGTCGAGAGTCTATCGGCGCTGATCCGTGGGCACGGTCAGGCGCCACGCTCTCCACATCATCAGCTACAGCTCTTTCTGGTTCAGAGTCCATTTACTATACAAAACAAAGTTCAGGCTGTCAGAAGTCACCACACTATCAACATATATCAAAGGCATGTATAGCTAGACTCACACGCGCCACGGTAGTCCTAGAATCGACTAAACCGTAGGCTCTGATACCAATCAAATGTAACACCCCTTACTCGAGACCATCGCCGGAATTAAGTAAGAGGCATTACTAGACTTGACTACAAGTTCAAAACGTAAAAATCTTAAAGCTGTCAAACTGTGTCGTGCCGACTAATTTGGCTATAACTCGAGTTACAAAATTCAAATTCAGATCCGTAAATTTTCCTTGAAACTAGACTCATATATCTATTCACCAAAATTTTTCCAGAATTTTTCATGTGGCCAATTAGTACAGTTTATTCATCAAAGTTACCCTTATTACAGTGTCTGAAAATTCTGACCTGTCTCTACATAAATACGGTTATCTCGTTGCAAAAATTTCATATACTGTTATAGTTTATACCAATGAAAAATAGACTCAATAAGGGTTTTACACATATACACCATGCTTCCTAATTATTTTTGTACAATTTATGACAATTTTTCCAAAACAGAACAGTGACTCACGAATTCATTCAGAGCAGGTCTCACTAAAACTAAATTATCTCAGAATGTATAAATCTTTTGCCCACTCTGTTTCTTTCATGTAAAAATAGACACAATAAGGTTTAATTCCATGTCTCATTCACCTTTTAATTCAATATACCCTATTTTTGGTGATTTTTCTAACTCACATCACTGCTGTTACTACAAGCTGTTTTGTCGCAATTTATGAAAGACTAGCTTCTAACCAAACCTACCTACATTCCTAATTCAAGGATTCATTCCGTATATAAACATTTCCTTAACAAAATGATTAAACTTTGATTAAGAAAGCATAAACCTTGCCATCAAGAACCAACATACACATCAAAAACACAACAACGTACTTAACTAGAAATTTAGCCATATTCGCATGGCCATTACATACAAAAACCTTAGAATTTCATCAAGACAAGGACCAAGTCCTTCCTATACATGCCTTCATTTAAAACCAAAATAAAAGAGTACCCAAAATGTAGATTGATAGTGTGAGCGACTTTCCGAACGATCCCGACGAGCTTATAGCTTGTACCTAATCTATAAAACAAAGGAAACATTTTTCACGATAAGCTTGCTAGCTTAGTAAGTTCTAATTTCATGAAAATATAACATTCAAAAATCAACAATTTAAAATTTCTACACTTCAACTTGTAGGCTTGTACTCATTTTTATTATCAAACTTTCAACTTCATGTTGATGTGGCTAAATATGAATTCGTAGGAAGGTTTCTCTTTGTCCACACATTGTGATCAAAATATTTGCTCATAAACCATTCTTTAAATCCAAAGTGTTACCATATAATAACAGGTGCAAATAAGTATATACTTAAATATCAATTATTTTAACATGTCATCAATTATACAACCACTTCATTCGTCAATAAAGCCGAGAACACATACCATTGATAATAAATCACTAGTTTACCTTGTCTCAATTTAGTAAGAAGCTCATTCCTACTTTACATACTCACCTGAACCGTTAACTCGATAAATCACTTTAATTCACCTTGAACATAAATTTCGGTTTCTAATTCGTGAAATACAACACCGGCATCAAGCCTGCTGGGCATAAAAGCCCGGTAAATAACATCGGCACGAGGCCTGCTAGGCATAAAGCCCGATTATGTCACCGGCACGAAGCCTGCTAGGCATATAGCCCGATTATGTCACCGGCACGAAGCCTGCTAGGCATAAAGCCCGATTATGTCACCGGCACGAAGCCTGCTAGGCATAAAGCCCGATTATGTCACCGGCACGAAGCCTGCTAGGCATATAGCCCGATTATGTCACCGGCACGAAGCCTGCTAGGCATAAAGCCCGATTATCAGAATGGTTTTTTTTTTACATGCTTTTCACATTTCACTTTTACAAATTAAACCATATGCATTTATTCACATTACGTTAAAATGTATCAAAAACAATTCAATTTATCATCATCACATTCGGCCAATTTATAGTTTTACACCCAATTTACGCGGATTCTATCATTCATTGAGTTTATAAATAACCTTTAACACAATTTAGCTCAAAAGCTTACCTGTTCACTTGCATTAATCAAAATAAATTCACTTCAATACTATATATTCACATTCGGCTATAGCATGTATTTATACTCTAAGTTTCTACCATTCATCATTCACTAATTTCGTAATTAGTTTATTGACACATTTTAACTAAAGAACTTACCTCGGTTGTCGATAGTCCGTGCGAATCGGCTATTCGAGAACCTTCGTCTTTCCCCGGTCTAATTCTGTCTTTCTCTGCTCTTGATCTAAAACACATTAGAATTTAGCTCATTTATCTCATTTCATCTCAATTTAGTCTCAAAACACTCTAATGGGCAATTTACCATTTTACCCCTAATACTTCCCATTTTTACAATTGGTCCAATTTTCACAAAACACCAAATAAGCAAAATTTTTCCACCTTTATAGCTTGGCCGAATATCCCCCATGGCCATAGGTGTCCATGCATTTCATCTATTTGTCATTTTAGCCCTTCACAATTTTATTCTTTTCAATTTAGCCCTATAAACTCAAAATCACTAAAAACTCCAATACAAAACTTGTAAATCCTTAACATACATTCAATTTAAAACCATCAAACATCAAAACTACCCAAACATGTCAATGGCCGAATCTTATATACATAATATTTTCAAAAATTTAAACATGGGTTGTATAGGATTTAAAGTAAACATTCCAAAAATGCAAAAATTTCAAAAAACTAAACAAACACATACCTTTAATTGAGCCCCCTAAGTGCCGAAATTCAAGCTTTAAAAATGGAGTTTTTAGCTCCTATATTCGGCCAAGGAAGAAGAACAAGTGAAGTTCTCTTTCTTCCCACTTAACCTTTTATTTTATGTTAAACAAACATATATATTATTAACATTAATTCAATACATTAATATAACCATATACTAAATTAAATTAACATATAATTTGGACTTTTAAAGGCCCATTGCCGTCCCTTAATAAGGTTAATGGGCTAATTGCCCTTTTGGTACACCCACTTAAAAAGCCACACTCAAATTAGTACCTTTCACTTTAGCATGAAACTTTCGCGTTTTCTCGATTTAATCCTTTTTATCAAATTGAGCACTTAAACGATTAAATTTTTCTACGAAATTTTCACACTCACTAAATCACATGCAACTAACACAAAATATAATATATAAAAAAAAATATATCTCTCAAGCTCGGATTTATGGTCCCGAAACCACTGTTCCGATTTGGGTCAAAATTGGTCTGTTACAGTATCAGTTAGAGTTACCTTCGGAGTTGAAGCAAATGCACGATGTGTTTCAGTTTCGATTTTACGTCGTTATCGGTCGGATCCATCTCATGTAGTGCCAGTTGGGGAGGTGGAACTACAACCAGATTTGTCCTATGAGGAGGAGCCGATTCAGATTCTAGGATGTGAAGGTGTTACGGAGGAAATCAGTTCCTCTCGTCAAAGTGTTATGGCGTAATCATGGATCGGAAGAAGCTTCGTGGGAGCCGGAGGAAGCTATGCGACAGCAATACCCTCACTTATTCTTGTCAGGTAATTTCGAGGTCGAAAATTTTTTTTAGGAGGGTAGAACTGTAATATCCAGGATTTAGGGTTTATGAAATTTTCGCTTGAATGTGTGCATTGTTTTGTGGTGTGCTCTTTGTATGAGTTTTAGGGACTTCGAGAATTTTAGAATGTAAGGGATTGCCTTAGAAAAATATTAGATTTTAATCTTAGAAGAGGAGCTAAGCAAGTTTGGCCTTAAGAGAATTAATTTGAGGTTTGAATCACAAGTTGAGTAATTCGTAAAGTGGTGATGGCGCATGGGTGAATGCATGAGGTGAGATGTTCGAATCCCTTAGCAGCAGCAATTGGGAGGAATTTTAATTTTGTTATTTTTCCTATAGTGTCAGACAAATCTTATCTTGATTGGATGGACTCTTCTTTTTTTGGATAGTAGACCAAAGGAAAAAGGCAAGTTAGTAGTTATGGTAAGGAATCAAGTTGTTAAGGAAGGTTTAGGGGACAAAAGGCTTGAAGAGTGGGTGATGTTTTGGAAGCTTTTCCATGGTCATTTGACCATGAACCTAGACGGCATAAGGGGCTAAGGGGGTGGTTTAATTGTGATGGAGATTAAGGGGTTGATAGGGAAGAATTGAGGAGGAAAAAGGGGGATTGTGTTGGCTAATGTGTTGGCCGAATGTGGTATGGGATTAGGGAGGTTTTAGTTGACCAAAAGTTGTCAAATTGTGCATCTTTTCCTTTGTCCAAATATTTTCTCTTAGCCGAAATTGTCAATTGGCATTTGGTAAAAACTTTGCTTTGTTTTGGCCATTACATTTTTGACCAAATTGGTACTTTTTATTTCTTCTTTTCCTCTCAAGTTTACTCTTTTGGTACCAAAATATTGTCACTTTTGAAGACATTTATCATTTCTTTTCTTCCTCTCTAGTGCCGAATTCATTCTATCACCAAAAGCATTTCTCATATTTTCTTTTTCTTTTTTCATTCTCTTTTTCTTCTCTTTCTTTCTCATAGCCGAAACTATCCTATACTTTTCACTATTTTTCTTTCTTTTCTTTTTTTTTTTAAAACCGAAACCATTATATTTGAAACTACCATCTTTTCTCTTCTTTTGTTAAAGCTGAAATCACCATTCCTTTTCTTTAAATTTGTTAAGGCCAAATTCCTTTATAGTTCAAGTAGGGGTTAATCAATCTTCGTGTTTCGGGTAAGGATTTCTATCAATCGTTTTTCTTTATTTTCCTTTGGATTAACTGATTTTAGGAATCTAATTCTCTTACTTTTCCATGGCCAAATCTTTGAAGGAGGATTTCGGGGTTTCTTGTAGTCGACGTTTAGGGAGAGATCGTTCGGGATTTGAATAATCCAAGGTAAGAAGATGTTGATATTCGGCCAAAGGCCATATCTTTTAGTGATAACCGATTTCTCACATAGTGATATGTAGGTTCTGTCGACGTTGTAGACAAGAGTCGGAAATCCTAATATTCTATCGCTCTTTGTGTTTACAAGGTGTGTAACTTATACTAAACTTCTAATAGATTAATAGCTTTAATGATAAAAATGGTTTATAAAGAAATATAAATGATTATGGCTTCGGGTATCATTCAGTGGTACGGTGAATTGAGGTACGTTATTCCTTCGTACTATGTATGATTTTAATATGAAACATATTCGATATTTGATTATGATTTTTGGGATAAGTACAAGGCATGATTTTTTCTTCGTTAATAATGCTATATGCATAATATGAAATGTGTCCGATTCTGATATGATTATGGGTATATGGCATGATAATGAAATAATATGTTATTGCATGGGCATATGGGTAATATTGAAAGGGGAAGTGTTCCGGTGGTTTTACAACATTATCC
Organism: Gossypium australe; assembly: GCA_005393395.2. Lineage (NCBI taxonomy): Eukaryota > Viridiplantae > Streptophyta > Magnoliopsida > Malvales > Malvaceae > Gossypium > Gossypium australe. The sequence continues at coordinate 36,551,479 of CM016623.1, read as the reverse complement.
GGTGACTTCGGTCACGATATTATGAATCCGGTGACTTCGATCACATACTATGAATCCGGTGACTCTGTCACAATTATCTGGTGGCTATGCCACGATTATAAGGGCGATGTGCATGTTGACTGCAGCAACTGCCTTCGATGGTGTGTAGCGGATGAGGGTCGATTTAGTAATCCCCACGATGTGATTGGTAGGTACGGTGGTGTAGCGGATGGATATCTAAGTTGGGTTCGGGATTGCATTTCATTTTATATGTACTTGTGATTTAATCAATTTATTATTTGCTATGATCGATTCGACTTTTTAGTGTTGTTACACATTGGTCTATGGACTCACCCTTTTATGGGATATCATTTCAGGTGATACACAATGATTTGGACCGAGTCAGCGAGGACTACGTGGTGGCCATTGCTCAACTCAGTAATTGGGGTTTTCCTTTTTATTAAACTTTTTACGTTTTCTTATATATTTCGGGATTTTAATTTGGGATATGTTTTTGTAATAAGGCCGCATTAGCTATGTTTCTTTTACATTGTTAATTTATATTCTGCTACGATCATCTTCAAATTAATTAGTTAAATATTTTCGATAATTGTATTTTAAAATAAAAATTGTTTTGACACCTAAATACTTATGGATTTAAATAGTAATAATAAGACCTAATTCTAAATTTTCTTTTGATAAATGATTTTTCTAAAAACATAGAGTTTAATGATTTTTAACAAGTTCATATTTCAAATTTATTCTCTTACTCCAAAATTACATGTTTTTGCAAAATGACAAAACGAGTTTTTATCGAGGAGCATACCAGATCCGATCGGGGCTTGTGGGCCGGGTTTGGGGTGTTTCAAAGCGTCTGATCGGCAGAAATCTTATGCGGATCTAAAGCGGAGGAGGTGGATTTCGTAGTAGGAGACCAAGTTTTCTTGAAGGTATCGCCGTGGAAGAAAGTAATGAGGTTTGGACGAAAGGGTAAGCTAAGTCCTCGGTTTATTGGGCCTTATAAGGTGTTAGAACATGTGGGGCCAGTGGCTTATTGTTTGGAGTTGCCTTCAGAGTTGGAGCAGATACATGACGTGTTCCATGTTTCGATGCTGAGACGTTATCGATCTGTTCCATCGCACATAGTGCCAGTGGAAGAAATTGAAGTAAGGCCGGATTTGTCTTTTGAGGAAGAACCAGTGCAAATCTTGGATCGAGACTTGAAAGTGTTAAGAAGGAAGTCCGTTCCATTGGTTAAAGGTTTATGGCGAAATCACGGCGTTGAAGAGGCGACGTGGGAGCCAGAAGATGTTATACGACAGCAGTATCCCCATCTCTTTTGATCAGGTAAATTTCGAGGACGAAATTTATTTTAAGGGGGTAGAACTGTAATATCCTAATATAGGCCTGTGCATTTATATGTGGTACTTGATTAATGTAATTCAAGAATTTGAGGTTGAATTGAGGGCCTGATTATTTGGATTAGGGTTTAAATTAATGTTCTGGGTAATTTAAGTGATATTTTGGGCTTTAAAAATTTGGGTTAGGTGGCTAATAAATGGTGTTAGCTCATAATTTAAGTATAGTAATTAAGTGACAAGCTGGGCTTGTGGCCCAAAGATTGAGGAGCTTTAAGTGGGCATAAGGTGGAGTCATAAGGGGGGAGGAGTTTGGGCCAAGGGCTACTGAGAGCCCAAGTTTTGGGTCAAAAATTCGGCACTTAGAAGCCCTAGGAGTGGACGGTACACTAGCTACAAATAGGGATTTTAATTCTTTTATTTTCTTGATAAATAGGAAGATAAAGGAAGAGAAAGATAAGAGCTATTTTTGAGGAGATAAGGGATTAAGATACAAGAAAGATAAAAGCTATCAGATGACAGTAGAGTTGGCTGAAAATCCAACTCTGGGAGGGGG